>OX388349.1:1751198-2183217 GCA_947579665.1 Sympetrum striolatum
AGTAGCAATCTCCATAAGCTTAGAGGGAATTCTTGTTAAGCTATAAGATAAGCAGCAACCATATGAGGCCACATGATGAAAGGGAAGTATTTTTTGATGAAAGCATACAAACTTTGAGATTTGCCAAGGGTGAATGATAGGTAAAATCAGTTGTGGTGGTAGAAGGAAGCAAGGTGAAGGAAAATTTTACTTAGTGTAATAGGATTGGTATTGAATAGTTAAAGGAGTTATTAAAGATTACTGATAAAATGTTCTAAGATCAATAGCTGCAGCTGAGGATGTCATACAAAGAGAAAGCTGCTGTTGTAGAGCAATTCTTTGAACAGAAATTAGCTGTGATTGTAAATATGGACCCTAAGGAATGTGCACCAAAAGACTGAAAGCCTTTGAAATCTTGGTTGGGCATATTTTCTAAGAAGAGTATATTGGGTTGATGTGCTCCAAAAAGAGGTTTTGGGGATTCTGAGAAAGGAATAGATTTTCATTGAACTTGGGAGCTGTAAAGGATGGATTTTTTTGCAAATAATAAAAATATATAGTCTGTGATCAAACATAGTAAGTGGTTGTACACTTAAGAAATTTGAATATCATAAATCATTGAAGATCTTAGTATGTCATATTATATACTTCGGTCATTATGACGGTAGTTAGTTTTTAATTATTTAAGTAAGTGAATTAATCAGATAAACTGTTCAATTTGTTTTAATCAAGTATGTTTAATTTTGTAGCTGTTCAGATGTGTTGCAGCAGTTCTTCCTGGGATGGACTCCACTGAAAACAAGCCTCCTGAGGACAGTATCCTTTCAATTCTAACAAAGGAAGCTATAGATTTTTACATATTTTTATTTAATTTACTTGAAAATGCTACAATTTTGTCTAAAAAGTCTGCGAAGACCTAATTATATGCATTATTTTGCCTGGAATGATATATTTTTGTTGAATCTGATTGCACATCTTTCTTAAGCAGTGGTGAACTTAGATGAATTTTGGTTCTAAAGCTATTATTTTTCAGATATGTGCATCATTTATATAGTTTATCATCGTGATGTATGACCATTTTTTCACTATCCTTCAAACCTAATCCATCCCTTGTCATGGATTTAGACATTCTTTATGATGTGATAAGTTTTAATACTTGTTTTATTCTAAGATATTTTTTAGAATAAGAGTTAAAGTCACCTAGTGCAGGTAAAAACTGACTCTGATTAAAATATTATTTGGTTCAAAATTGAAAAATTTGTAGCTGGGTCTGTTCTATTCAGCTATTAGCATGGAGTATGTTGGCTTTATCCATCATTTATGGACTAAAAGCTGAGATATAAATTGCTCTTTCCCTGAAAACCTTGATCACCAGATCAAAACATGTAAACACATGTTATATATTCATATTCATATTTATGAAGAATGACACAGTTGATGTATGTATAATTATTTTGGAGGATGGATGGATTCTCATATTCTTAAGGAGAATTTTTTTCACATCTTAATCATGGAAAAACTTCTCTTCACTTAACTACTTTAATGGAAAAGGTTTAATAAATTATATACTGTAAATATCTTTTCTTCCTGAATTGAAGTAGTTGTTGTTGAATATTTTATCTGCTGAAATTTGAGATTGTAGAATATGGAAAAAAACTATCAGAAAGACTTTGCTTTATAGATAATCTGTAGAGGCTTTCTGGTACTAATGGTAATTAATTTGATTTTTAAGTTTGAGGAAACGTAATTGGGTTGCAGTTACACAATGCAAATGAAAGCATTAAGAGAGAAAGGATACATTTTGACTTCCACATTTAAATCATTAGTCTTAGTATTTTTTCTGAGTTTTAGTCTATTCTGTTTTGTAACTCAAAATTTCTAAATGGGCCAATGATACTGTCTCTCAGAACTAGTTTTCTGTTTTAGGCTTCTTTTTATTTAGTATTTCACATATATGTTCTAAGACCAAATGTAGTCATTTCCTCGTGCAGTGTTTTCTAACAACCTTTTTCTGAGTGAGTTAGTTGTATTACTATATTTCAATGCTTAATAGATTTTAATGAAGTTGAATGGATAACTTTGAGTAATTTATTGCTATTTTTAAGTAAAAAAGTTAATGTGAAGTAAAGACATATCTATGGGAAAAAGAAACCTAAAACTTTATATCCTTTATGGTTTACCTTCACTCCTAACTCAAGAACTCTTCTTGAAAAACCAGAAGATGACGATCTATCGTTGAAACCAGTCGTGTTTTTGTTTTTTATAAATAAATTTGTGGTATAAGTACAAATATTTCGAAGATTATTTCCTTTATTTCTTCTTGAAAATTTTAGGAGGATTTTAAACCTAAATGTTTTCTAGTAGGTGTATCCCAGTAGATGCTACATGAAGAGAAAATAGGGAGATAGGAGTGTTTTTAATAAGCCTATACTTGTTCATATACAGGTCAATGAAAAGTGCATTCAGTTAGATTTCTGTACTCTTAATCATTCTTTATTTCCTAATTGTGTTAGTATCTCTGTTTCTTTATATTTATTTACGGCTTCATGTATATCTTGTTATGCTATCATGGAAGGGTTCTTGGCATGCTAGGTAGTATTCTTTGTCGAAGGAAGTGTAAATTTGGGAAATGGAGTCACTTCTGCTGGCCTAAAGAGTGGTAAGTAGAAAGAGTATGGCATGGATTAAGATTCTTCCTTTACTGCTTGATTGAATGGCTGTTGCTAACCATCATTAGTTTAACATATCCATCTCATTGAAATGTTTTGGTGTTCAGGCAAGCTCCTTTTATGTAGGTTCCTTGTATGTGATTTTCTATCAATGCTTGCCAAAGTGGTTATAGGTCATTCTGTATTCCATGGTTTTGGTTTAAGGTGAAAACGTTGTTTTTCATCCATAGTGGTTGTTAGCTTTACTATCTTTAATACTTTTTGTATTATTTTATATTATCAAGTCTTGAAATAAAGTTCTTTGCTGTCTTTCTGGTTTCTTGTTTAATTTTGTCCTATTAATTTTTCTTTCATTGATGTGTCAATCCTGTATTTTTATCATGTATCTGCTTTTACTTTGTTGAAATAAATAATATGAGATGGTTTCTATTTTGAGCTTTTTTATTCATATGCAGTTGATTCCAAGGTGTAAATAGATTTGCAGAAATATTTACCAAGATTCTTTTTCTTGTCCGCTCTTATATTTTAGATTTCGATTTTTTGACTATTACAATGTTTTCCTAAACGCCGCCTCATCAGTTCATATCAGGCGCGCCAAAACGTTCGTAGTTCAAATTTTAGCCACTAGATGCTGCTTCCATAGCTACTTGCTCTAACGTCTGTTAGTTCTCTTAGCGTCCCCTAGTAGCGCTGCTTTCGCCTAAAGGGATATGATATCTCTTAAAAACCGGAAATGTATCTGCGATATTGCCCTTCTTTATCCCTAACTTTGCCCTTCCATATACAGATATTCTTTCCCTTAAGGTAAACCATATCTCTTGGATATCTGTATAATATATATATATTTTGGGGCAATTTGTGACGTTGTGCTGCCTGGGTAAAGAAACAGAGATACTAACACAGTTAGGAACTAAAGAAAGATTAAGAGTACAGAAATCTAACTGAATGCACTTTTCATTGACCTGTATATGAACAAGTATAGGCTTATTAAAAACACTCCTATCTCCCTATTTTCTCTTCATGTAGCATCAACTGGGATACACCTACTAGCAAACATTTAGGTTTAAAATCCTCGTAAAATTTTCAAGAAGAAATAAAGGAAATAATCTTCGAAATATTTGTATGTACTTTTACCACAAATTTATTTATAAAAAACAAAAATGACCGGTTTCAACGATAGATCGTCATCTTCTGGTTTTTCAAGAAGAGTTCTTGAGTTAGGAGTGAAAGTATACCATAAAGGATATAAAGTTTTAGGTCTCTTTTTCCCATAGATATGTCTTTACTTCTCATTAACTTTTTTACTTAAAAATAGCAATAAATTACTCAAAGTTATCCATTCAACTACATTAAAATCTATTAAGCATTGAAATATAGTAATACAACAACTCACTCAGAAAAAGGTTGTTAGAAAACACTGCACGAGGAAATCACTACATTTTGGTCTTAGAACATATATGTGAAATACTAAATAAAAAGAAGCCTAAAACAGAAAACTAGTTCCGAGAGACAGTATCATTGGCCCTTTTAGAAATTTTGAGTTACAAAAAAGAATAGACTAAAACTCAGAAAGAATACTAAGACTAATGATTTAAATGTGGAAGTCAAAACGTATCCTTTCTCCCTTAATGCTTTCATTTGCATTGTGTAACTACAACCCAATTACGTTTCCTTAAACTTAAAAATCAAATTAATTACCTTTAGTACCTGAAAGCCTCTACAGATTATCTATAAAGCGAAGTCTATTTGATAGTTTTTTTCCATATTCTACAATCTCAAATTTCAGCAGATAAAATATTCAACAACAACTACTTCAATTCAGGAAGAAAAGATATTTACAGCATATAATTAATTAAACCTTTTCCATTAAAGTAGTTAAGTGAAGAGAAGTTTTTCCATGATTAAGATGTGAAAAAAAATTCTCCTTAAGAATATGAGAATCCATCCATCCTCCAAAATGATTCAAAATCATTACATGTGTCACTGTGTGACACATGTAATGATTATACATACATCAACTGTGTCATTCTTCATAAATATGAATATGAATATATAACATGTGTTTACAAGTTTTGATCTGGTGATCAAGGTTTTCAGGGAAAGAGCAATTTATATCTCAGCTTTTAGTCTATAAATGATGGATAAAGCCAACATACTCCATGCTAATAGCTGAATAGAACAGACCCAGCTAAAAATTTTTCAATTTTGAACCAAGTAATATTGTAGCAGGGTGTGTTGCTTTTGTTTGTGTTTTCCCTGGTGGCCGCAAGAGGGACGAGAGACGGTGAACTAAGAGTGAGTTCCCAGCGTCCATTAGTGCTGTTTAGAGTTTTGGAGTGTATTCTGTTTTGTGGGAATAAAGAGTTTGTTTCCTTTGAATTGGGAAACGTTAAGATTCTTTCCTAGCCCCCAAAAATATTCCTCGCTACAACTGGCGCTCAACGCGGGGCCATCTACGGGGTTAAGAAAGTTTCATTACGGACACTGAACAAAGTGCGAGCCCGCCAAGTAAGAAGCATCGCATCGTTCCTGCTCGGTCGTGCCTTCGCTGCGCAAGTGCTTACGTTTAGTGTCCAAAGGATTCACTTGTTTAGTTTTAAGTGAAGCGGACGTGATCCTCGGCAGCAAGCACGCGGGAGTTGTGTTGTGTTATGCCTAGCACTCGCGCAACCGCCGCCAATACTGACGCACCCGACGGAGCAATGGCGAATATAACGATGAGCAATGAACAATTTCAGGCCCTGATGGCCCAATTTATTGCTATTGCCCGTCCCACCGAACCCATTCAAAGCAATATTCCGGCAAATACGGGAAACTTCTCAAATTGTTCCTCGCGCTTTGACGGGTCTGATTCACAGGATGTGGACGCGTTCCTCGAGTCCGTCATAACGTACAAAGACTGTACGAATATGACGGACGAAAATGCGCTCCGTGGCTTGCCGATGGTTTTGGAGGGAACAGCCGCTACGTGGTGGCAAGGTGTGAAGGCGACGATCACGGAATGGAGTGGGGCTGTTAGCGCCCTTCGGGATGCGTTTACGCGTAAGCTGCCCCCTCATATGGTCTTCCGCGAGATTTTCGCCCGTGAGCAGCGCGAAGACGAGTCCTGCGATCTCTTCGTGTGCCACATACGCGCTCTGCTCGCCCAGCTGCCATACGTCCTTCCCGAGCGGGCACAACTCGACATGACGTACGGGTTATTGCACCGGAAGCTGCGGAAGAGGGTCAGCATATGTCAAGTTGATTCCTTCTCGTCACTACTACTCCGCTGCAGGGATGTAGAACTTTCCCAGCGAGAGAAGACTTCGGAGGCGAGGGTGACAAAGGCATCCATGGATAGTGGTCCTTCGGCGAAGAACAGCCGCCCTCGCTGCTCCTTCTGCCGCAACTTCGGGCACAGCGCCGCGGAATGCAGAAAGGAAAAGGGTGCCAAGGAGTCCCGTGGGGCAGCGAAACCAATACCGGAGACCAGCCAAAGGCCGCAACCTTCATGCTTTGGCTGCGGAGCGCCCGGTTACATCAGGAGTAACTGCCCTAACTGCGCTTCGGCAAAGACGGTCAACTCCAGTAGCCCAGGGGTTTCATTCACCTCCTTGCAAGTCCTGGGAGAGAAATCGCAGCGCCCGATGGTACACTGAGTGTTGGGGGGGTCCATGGAATGGCCTGCATTGACACTGGGGCCAGCAGATGCATCGCTGGCATCCAGCTCCACCAGATACTCCTTAACCGAGGATATGAATTCGAAGAGTCAGTCTTGAATGTAAGGCTAGCGGACGGAGCGGTGATAAGTGTCACGGCGAGAATCTTCCTGGCCGAAGTAATCATCATGAACCGGAGGGTCGCCACGAAATTCGTCGCCCTGCCCGACTGCGAAGAGAGTCGGACATTACTGGGGATGGACTTTCTTCGGGACGCGGGAATGGTGATTGATGCCGCGAGGAATGAGTGGTGCTTTGCCGACACTCCTGAAACGAGCTATCGCTTCTTACCGGAATGTGACGGTTCGACATGCACCTCTCTTCAGTCTGCCGAAATAGAGTTTTCACTTAGGAGCGACGAGGGACACGGTCTTAATGAGGAGGAAAGAGGAAGCCTTGCAACCCTACTGTCAGAGTTTGCTGATACCTTTGACACGCCAAAGGAGGCTACGCCTTTTGCAGAGCACGCCATCCGGCTGTCGGATGAAACTCCAATCTCCGTCCCACCGTACCGCTTATCTCCCACCAAGAAGGAGTATCTCGAAAAGGAGTTGGATCGCATGCTCGCGGATGATGTTATCGAGGAGTGCGAGTCTCCCTACGCTTCTCCAGTGGTGCTCGTTCCTAAGAAGGATGGCGGCCAACGAGTCTGTGTTGATTACCGCCGGTTGAATGCTGTCACGATCCCAGACAGGTACCCTCTGCCACGCATTGACGACCTGCTGCATGCCGCAAAAAGGACACCGTTCATGACCACGTTGGACCTGCGCACAGGCTACTGGCAGGTGCCGGTAAAGGAAGAGGACAGGGACAAGACTGCGTTTACATCGCCCTTGGGTAATTTCAGGTTCAAGAGAATGCCGTTCGGCCTGAGAAACGCACCAGCGACCTTTCAACGCCTAATGGATCGGTTCCGTTCTGGTCTTCGAGACGTCGTGGTTCTCGCCTATTTAGATGACCTGGTGGTATTGTCAGCGAGTTTTGAAGAACACTTGGCCGACTTAAAACAAGTGTTTGAGCGATTAAGGTTGTTCTGTCTGGGCATGAATCGAAGGAAGTGTACCTTTTGCTGCCCAGAAGTCAAGTATTTGGGGCATGTCATCACGCCTGATGGCATCAAGCCAGATTCAGGAAAGATTGCTGCTATTCTTGAGATGAAACCTCCCAGAAATGTGAAGCAGCTAATGACATTCCTGCAGACTGGGTCATGGTTCCGTCGCTTTGTTTCAAACTACTCATCCATAGCCAAACCACTGACAGATCTGACTAAGAAGAATGCGGTATGGAAGTGGGGTGAAGAGCAGGGGGAGGCATTCAGTGAGCTGAAGAGATGCCTCAGTACCCCTCCAATCTTAAGACAGGCTGATCCAAGCCTTCCTTATTTATTACGTACAGATGCCAGTGCGTATGCTTTGGGAGCGGTGCTGCTTCAGGGGGAGCTTCCGGATCAGAGGCCCATTGAGTATGCCAGCAGGCTACTCACATCCGCGGAGCAAAACTATAGCACCACAGAGAGGGAGGCATTGGCTGTCGTATGGGCTATCAACAAGTTCCGTGGGTATGTTGAGGGGGCACCAATCACAGTGGTCAGTGATCACCAGCCTCTTCGTTGGTTAATGTCCCTCAAATCTCCCACTGGACGCCTTGCAAGATGGGCCTTAGAGCTGCAGACTTATGACCTTAGGGTTGAATATACTCCTGGCCGGTGTAATGCTGTTGCTGATTCTTTGTCGCGCCCAGTAGTAGACAGTGACTTCAGCATTGGCTCAGTCATTGTTGACATGCCAAGTATGACTGCAGAAGAAATGAGATGTGAGCAATCAAAAGATGCCAAGCTGCTGGAGATCATCCAATGTTTTGAAGGTGAAGGTAACCAAATGGATTTTTCACGGTGGACAGAAAGGGGATTCTTGATGCTCAATGGCATATTGTATCGCTACTCGGAAGATGGTGATGAGTCAGAGGCC
Source organism: Sympetrum striolatum (assembly GCA_947579665.1). NCBI lineage: Eukaryota > Metazoa > Arthropoda > Insecta > Odonata > Libellulidae > Sympetrum > Sympetrum striolatum. The sequence continues at coordinate 1,759,512 of OX388349.1, forward strand.
CAACTGGTTGTACCCCGATCCCTGGTACCCAAAATACTAGAGGAGTATCATGATGCACCCACTGCTGGTCATTACGGAATTGAGAGGACATTCCAGAAGATAGCCTCTCATTATTACTGGACAGGGATGCGGCAGGACATCAGGAAACATGTAAGGGGGTGCCTCGAATGCCAGAGGTACAAGCCAGATAACTTAAAGCCAGCTGGCTTGTTACAAACCCCAGTCCAAAACCAGAGATTTGAGGTGCTGGCGATCGACCTTTTTGGCCCACTGCCAGAGACTGATACAGGGGACAGATGGATCTTTGTAGTTGAGGACACAGCAACAAGGTGGATTGAGCTCTTCCCTTTAAAAGAAGCTACTGCAGCTGCCTGTTCCAAATGCCTAGTAGACGAAGTAATTCTGCGGTTCGGGACACCAAGGAGAGGCATTAGTGACAATGGCACTCAGTTTGTCTCAGAGGTGATGCAGAAGGTGGCTCATTGTCTAGGGTTCAAACAGAGCTTAATCCCTCTCTACCATCCAGAGGCTAACCCAGCAGAAAGGAAGAACCGAGACTTGAAGACACAACTGAGCATCCAAGTAGCCGGCTGCCACTCCAAATGGAGGGAACACCTTCCATCCATTAGGTTTGCAATGAACTCCACCTTAAACGAATCAACTGGATTTTCAGCTGCATACCTGTCATTTGGCAGAGAGCTTCGGTCACCAGGGGATGTGCAGCATGACATGAGGGCCTTGATTGACAGCTCTCCATTTGTTCCCCAGATCACTCCCTTTCTGAGGAGTTTCTCTCTGGCACTCCAGGAAGCCAAAGAAAAGCAGCAGATTGAGCAAGACCGGCGGAAAAAGGTTGGCGATCAGAGGCGTCGAGAAAGTCCTGATTATAAAGTTGGGGATAAGGTGCTGGTGGACCTGCATCCCATCAGTAGGGCTCAGCAAGGATTTTCTTCAAAATTTGCCCCAAGGAGAGATGGGCCCTACGTCATTGTTTGTAGGAAGTCTCCCAGCTCCTTTCAAGTGGCCAGGGTGGATAGTCCAGGAACACCCTTGGGGGTATACCATACATCCTCATTGCGTCCTTATGTCCCTACTTCCGAAGAAGATACGCCCCTCCCAGTGCATCCCTTGCGAAGACGTGGACGCCCTCGGAAGGATGCAGCAGTGCCAGCAGACGTAAGTGCACGCCCAGACCGAGTTTGCGCCAATGTTGGGCGAACATCAGGGAGGCAAAGGAAGACCCCATCTCGCTTTCTATTGTAGAGTTGGATCTGAGACCAGATTCCCAACTCTAAGGGGGAGGGTGTAGCAGGGTGTGTTGCTTTTGTTTGTGTTTTCCCTGGTGGCCGCAAGAGGGACGAGAGACGGTGAACTAAGAGTGAGTCCCCAGCGTCCATTAGTGCTGTTTAGAGTTTTGGAGTGTATTCTGTTTTGTGGGAATAAAGAGTTTGTTTCCTTTGAATTGGGAAACGTTAAGATTCTTTCCTAGCCCCCAAAAATATTCCTCGCTACAGAGTCAGTTTTTACTTGCACTAGGTGACTTTAACTCTTATTCTAAAAAATATCTTAGAATAAAACTAGTATTAAAACTTATCACATCATAAAGAATGTCTAAATCCATGACAAGGGATAGATTAGGTTTGAAGGATAGTGAAAAAATGGTCATACATCACGATGATAAACTATATAAATGATCCACATATCTGAAAAATAATAGCTTTAGAACCAAAATTCATCTAAGATCACCACTGCTTAAGAAAGATGTGCAATCAGATTCAACAGAAATCTATCATTCTAGGCAAAATAATGCATATAATTAGGTCTTCGCAGACTTTTTAGACAAAATTATATCATTTTCAAGTAAATAAAATAAAAATATGTAAAAATCTATAGCTTCCTTTGTTAGAATTGAAAGGATACTGTCCTCAGGAAGCTTGTTTTCAGTGGAGTCCATCCCAGGAAGAACTGCTGCAACACATCTGAACAGCTACAAAATTAAACATACTTGATTAAAACAAATTGAACAGTTTATCTGATTAATTCACTTACTTAAATAATTAAAAACTAACTACCATCATAATGACCGAAGTATATAATATGACATTCTAAGATCTTCAATGATTTATGATATTCAAATTTCTTAAGTGTACAACCACTTACTATGTCTGATCATAGACTATATATTTTTATTATTTGCAAAAAAATCCATCCTTTACAGCTCCCAAGTTCAATGAAAATCTATTCCTTTCTCAGAATCCCCAAAACCTCTTTTTGGAGCACATCAACCCAATACACTCTTCTTAGAAAATATGCCTATCCAAGATTTCAAAGGCTTTCAGTCTTTTAGTGCACATTCCTTAGGGTCCATATTTACAATCATAGCTAATTTCTGTTGAAAGAATTGCTCTACAACAGCAGCTTTCTCTTTGTATGACATCCTCAGCTGCAGCTATTGATCTTAGAACATTTTATCAGTAATCTTTAATAACTCCTATAACTATTCAATACCAATCCTATTACACTAAGTAAAATTTTCCTTCACCTACCTCCCTTCTACCATCACAACTGATTTTACCTATCATTCCCCCTTGGCAAATCTCAAAGTTTGTATGCTTTCATCAAAAAATACTTCCCTTTCATCATGTGGCCTCATATGGTTGCTGCTTATCTTATAGATTAACAAGAATTCCCTCTAAGCTTATGGAGATTGCTACTTCATAGTAGTTCCTTCTACTTAAAAAATCTGATAATAATCATTAACTAATTATTCATATCCTTCCCCAGAATCTTGCTGCAGCTACATAATCTAATTATCAATTTTAATCAGGTTAGAAAAATAAAAATTCGTTACAAAATATAAACACAACGGTATTAACAATTTATTATAGAAATAATAGTAATATAGAGTGGTAATACCAAATCACGACACTGCTAAAACAATTTCCATTAACTCGATCCTAATGCTAAGTCTAATCATAAGTATTACAAAAACTAAGTGCCTTCAGATAAAACCAGTTAACTAGCCGATTAAAATAAAGTGCAATAATGGCAGGATGAACAGTAAGTCGAAGATTACTTCCTAAATATAGCTCACCTGGTATGTATTATCAAAACTGTCGCACATAAATCTGGTAATTAATGATGTCTTCCCAACTGTAAGAGAGGATTTCTCGGGATTAATTTAGCATAAAATCAAAACATACACGTTCAAATAAAACAAAGGTTATGGCCATAAAACTGAACTTAAAAAAGAAATATCAATACTTTAGCCAAAGCTTTCAATACACATACGGATGAATCTAATTGTAAATTAACACTTTCATTACGATTACATCAGAAGGATCCACCATAGTTGAGAAAAAAGGAGTTAACTCAAAAATTAACCCAGATCGTACGCGTTTTAGATTGCACGACCTCATGGTTAACGATGGGTTCATTCCGAGATAAAAAAGCACAGTAATAGAATAAATAATTATATATACTCACTTGAAATCTTGACGCAGAGATCCAAGCTCTACTAAAACTCTTCGTACAAAATAGCAACGCGTAGACTCCAGTTGCTTCTCTGTCTTGGGATATCTTCTCGCTCTTCTATCTTCGGCGACTAAAGCAAAAGAACATGAACGCCACAGAACACCAATACTAATTTACAGCACACTGTTTGCCCTCTTAGTTGTTGGGCGTTTTTTAAATTCCCAGCCCCATGGCTTCTAATTAAATTTTTCAATATTTCTCTGTCTTACTTAATTAAACCAATACTAAGATGACGGCTACAAGAAAATGGAGGAGTTTGCGACCATTTACTGCAAATAGCGCTGCATGTCTTCCGCTGTTAGCAGACATAGAAAAAAGGTAGAGTACCCGATCTGCGGCATTGCAATACGTTGATGTAATTGCAGATAATTTTATGAGAATATATAAAAATCCTTTTTATTTTTGATTTTGGGAAACAAGATACCTAATGGGAAAAAGTTCTTCATATCTCTTAAACAATTACTCCGCAGAAATACTTATACGTGTATCGCGCTTTGTACTCCGTGTAAGCGACTTACAGAAGCTGAATTATGTATTTCAATCCACTGTTGGCCAAGAAAAGTAAATAATCGGCAGTTTTTCGTAATGCATATATCGTCACAATCTCAATTCAGCTATTAGCAATGAATTAATGGAATTATACGGAATGGAACCTTCGAAGCGGATAAGATGGGGGAAATTTTTCCCCATTATATCCCTATCTCAGTCTTGGGGATATGCTTTCCCTATTATTGCCCTTTCCTATCCGTAAGAAATATCTGCTGTGCTGCCTGGGAGGAGAATGATTTTTTTTTACTATCACACACTATCCATTCTCTTTCAGGAAATACAAACCTGAAGTTGCTCCTATGATTGATAGTGTCTCTATAATTTATTTTAACGATGCTTGTAAAACGGTAGGTCACGACACCTATATCTCAGGGCTTCCTCTTCAAGGTTCTTTGAGTGTGAGTATTGAGATTCCTCTGAACAAATATCATTCTTTTAACTGTACAGCCAATTACTGTGGATATCAACCCAGGGTTCAATGTGTATAAAATGCCACTGTATTAGCAATTATATGAATTTATGATATTATTACAAATGGGTAAAAAATAGGAATTTTTTTGTTGTAGTTGCAGCCTAAATTCTAGCATAGTCTAGCATATAACTACGAAAATTAATATAACGTAATATGCTTGGCAACTGGGACAACATAACCAAAATTTTTCTTTCAACAGAAATTCCATTGAAGCGATCTCTTATATTATACTTTTGGATCATGACATATCTGATACCAATAACTCAATTAATTAAAGGCATCAGACTCAATTTTCATACCGTTAGTATTGAGTTTAAGGTCAAGTGAGTAATTAAATGAAATTAAATTTTCAGATCACCTCTATTTAATAGGAAGTAAGCGGGAACCGCAACAAGAGATTTAAGGGAAAACTTTTACTCCATTGCTTTGTTATATTTATTTAAGTTTGCGTTGTAAGTTGGCCTTCAGACCAGGTGGCAATGTTTGAGGGGAACACAATAATGATTCTAAGACCAAAGACGGGAGGGAAACCCCTCCAAAAACCTCCCATAGGATGTACAATTAAACTACAGTATATATATTAGAAGTAGAAAAATAAAATCATAAATCATGATTAAGAACTATCATACATAAATATATATGAGATCTGTCAATTAAGTAAAATAATACAGTAGGTACATGATAGAATATCCATATAGTCACAAACATAAATATAGATTGATGGAATATAACAATACAACATATATCTAGTACCAGGTGACTGAGCATTGCTTGATGTTCATTTGGTTTACTAAGAACTTGTATTCTGTTCCTTATTGTCATGATAGAAATGGAAAAATATCACAGATTACATTGTTAATACAAACTGGAGTCATATAACTTTTATTCAGAATCAATCCACCAATTTAATTGAAAAGGAATTCACCTAAAATCCTCTCATATCTGTTAATTAAACACTCAAGTTGCAAATATTTTTAATGAAAAAATATGCTTTTGTTTCCAGGATTTATTGGGCATCACTCCACCCAAATAAAGGAAGACAAATCTAAAGAGTAATGTGAATATCAACAACTTCATGACTCCTAAAATCTTGAAACAGATTTTATAAAAACACTTTGAAAAGATTTGTGAGGAACAATGTTCTGAATTAACTATTTTTATCACTCTCTTGATATTCTGGGTTTTATGATGGATGGAGTGGAGTTAAATATGTTGTGGAGAATCTTTTCCACTTGTTTAGATTACTTTATTAATTTTCATTTCAAAAAGCTTATTGAGAGTAAACTTTGTTCTCTATAACTGCATTCATATGATAAGATAAAACCCACCTTTCAGTTTGTGGCAGAGAGTGCAAACACCTTGACCTTATTCACCTAATCAATTTCTTTCACCTATAATTTTCAAACAAATGATTTCTTGAAATGATTCATTCCAGCACCTATTTCCCTGATCTTCCTCGCAATATCAGAAAGTCCTATATAATTGGAAGTTCACATTATATTCGTTACATCTTCTGAGAACGTAGTTTCTCTGAACTGATTTAGTAAGTTTATCCTTAATTATTTATTTATAACTTGGTCTTTTATCTTCAAATGAAGTACAATTAGTATTCTATCTTCAAATAATTCGCATCCCGTGCCCTACTATTTGAGTAACATTCACTGTTTTATCATAGCAATTCCATACTAATTGTATTACCTTTTGTTGTGCCTTATCTTGAATAAAACAATTGTCATCAGGATCTAGGGCAAGGGCAGATGATCTTTATCGGTCATCAGTTTGTGTTCCTCCCCCATTTTTCATTTATGACACTCTCTGAGTCTTGTTTGTATGAAATGAAAGTGATAACTTATATATTTGCTATATTCTATTCTTGAACATATGTGAATAAAAATTCAATTGTCATAAAAAATATCATATGACCAGTTACAAATTATTCAACTCCTTTTGCAAGATGGAGTATCTCATATATAGGGAGGCTGTACGGTTTGAATTGCTGCTGATGCTGTTAACCTTGACCAGCAGATGAATAGCAATGCCATATAAAATTAGAATTAGCGGTATTAAACTAAAAAGCTTGAAAGTCTAGCCTTACATTTAGGAATAAATTGTATAGCTTCAATCGGTTGATAATGATTGGTTCAGTTATTGGCATTTGTATTTGTAACTTTCTTATCACCAAATTGCCATTTGGAGGTAAGGTATTACACATCTAGACACATATTTTAGATTAAAAAGAAATGATATAAATATTTTTTAAAGATGCAGCAGACTATATAAAATTGAAAATTTCACCACATTCTACAGTATAAAGCAATTGAGAAAGCAAAATTTTAAATCACTATTAATCCTATTTCAGCCCTATTAGTTTACAAGGATTAACTTTATTTATTGAAATGAAGAATATTCGTGATAAAATAAGAATTTTACTCCATATTATCAAAATATAGTAAGTAATAAAAAAATTAAGATACACTTTCAACTATTTCTATGTACATAAGATGATAGGTAGAAAATTGAAAACACAATTTCACCGAAAGTATGCATATTAATTAAATTTAACAATTTAAGAACCACATTATGCTAGATAACAATTAAGTAAGTTAGATTTCATCCATAAAATTGCTGTTCAAAATTTAAGATATAGCATATTTCTTGTATTCTTAAATACCTTGTCTTTGGAAGGCTGATGCCATAATATACATTACCTTTCTTGATCTGTGAACTTGTGAGAAAATTTACAAAATTACTAGAAACAGTTGACTGGATGTTGTTCATATTTCACTCCATAAGCTCAACAAATTTCCTTTTGGTCAACATTTTAAAAACATAAGTTCTCACAGCATGGTTAAAGTTTATGATAAGAATCACTTAAATAACCATGTAAATTGTGCCAATTGCAAATTAGAAATGCCTAATTTAAGGATAATATTAAGAAATTTGGAGGCTTCCTTGAAACAGCTCTTGGATAAGGAATCAGTTGTAGGTATACATCTCTGGAGATGCCAAAAACATGTTTAAGGACATCTGCAATCATACAAACGCAACAACATAAAAGCATAAGGGTAAGTCTTTAAGTAAAATAAAAGTATAATATGAAATACCAGTAATTTTATTCCATTGAAATCAAATGAGTGTATCTTGATTAGATTTTATTTTAGTATTTGCCCAAGATAAGGGTTCAAACATCATCAATGAGTTCACAAAGAAGAAACGATATTTGCAATATATATTTTCTAGATAAATTAGAACTTCATTTATCAATTGTTTTGTTGATGTATAGACTATTTCCAATGTTTTTAGGAAAATATAATTTTATGTAATTATTTCAAATTTAAACCCTTATTTTTATTAAAATCTATTTGTCAACTTATTTATAATTACTTAGCTAGACTAGAAATAACCATTACAGATGTAAATAATAAACTACTTGAAATTATTCAGTATGTTCTCAGTTCAGTTTAAAAGTTATCTTTAATTTCCCTCAAAAGGTAATAATAGTACAACTTTTATCCCATATCAATTTTAGCAACTAGTTTATAAACTATATAAAAATTGATATACCTATACCAATTGATGTGAAATGTAAATCAAGCATGAATGCAAAACCATTACAGAATTGTCAGAATAAGATGAATCAAGCAATCCCCATTTTTATACAACACTTGCTGCTAAAAAAGAGATATATTTCATATTTTTAAATTACCCTGTCTGGTTTAGAAAGACAAAATACCCACTGAAAACTTCAGAGCTAAAGATTAAAGAGATCTTTCACTGTTTTGGTTGAGATTGTGGCGACTCAGTTAACTGCTCCCGCCGCCATGTTTGATGTGAGCCCCAAATCTAAAAGCAGACGGAGCCTCCAACTTTCAACTACCAGAGGAAAGAGCTAAAAAAGGACGCAAGGCCCCAATGCAGATTGGCCCTACGCGCTCTCTCTGAGTCTCTCTACCGTTTTGGCCCTCGGCGAGGCATGACTTGCGTTCCAGCACTCCTCATGCTATTATAGTTATCATAGTGCTACTGTATTTCTTCCGCATATTCGTCATCCACAATAAAATGTTTAAATCAAGTTCGTGTAAATGTTCACTCGCGCCACCCTTCCCGCAAGATTGACATAGATTGTGGCAGAAAATTCACATCACAATTGAGTTGAAGCACTTAAATGAAAGAGCTGACGGAATTTTAATCATGCATCAATAAAATTGAAGGAACTCTTCTCGGGTTGTCAACCGGGTGATGCAGTGGAACGACGTTTCAGTTGTTATCTCCACAAAACTTTACTAATTAATTTTGAGAGGAATGGCTCATTTCCAAGAAGAATTTATTTGAATATTCAGCTTTATTTGTGTAATCCAATTTATGAATGGTCTTGTTTATTTCAGTCTATGATGGCTCAAAAGGAATGAATGTAATGTAGAAAGTTTCCAACAATATTATTTACAGAAGAGATTAAGAACGAAGACCCTACCTTGCTTTTGATGAAGAGGACAGGGAATTTTTGCTACAGATTTTTATATTATCGAAGATGATATTATGAATCACACATCTAAATTAACAAGCTACAAAAAAATGAGAACTTAAGAACTACATTGTCTTGGTCAACACCAAAAAGAATCTGAAAGTAAAAAATCATTTCCCTTTCATTACAAGAAGATCGCATTATCCAAATGCAACAGAGAATAATTATATAATAAAATATAATAATAATCTTTCAAAATTAATGAAGCATTTAGTAATTCCAATAACAAGCTGGTAATTTTTTCAAAAATTAAAGTAATTTGAAGTAAAATTTTAATCTTTTTTACCAAACTCAGAAAAATTGAGGTATTAAGTGATGATTCAAAGAATGGCATATGCGTGATGCTGTGACCGGATATGTATCCAAATTTGATCTTTACATTGGAAGAAAACAGTTCTTGGAGCACAATTTTGTTATTGGTTTTGTCTTTGATAGAGAGATTAGAAGTTAAGGGCTGTCATGTTAACTCTAATAACCAAACATTTTTAGAGAAAAAATGAAATGTAATGCTTAGATATTGTGCTGTATTGAAGGGGGTTTCCTGTGTTAGGTGGACAGCCATTCAGGTATTCCCTATCAAACTTCATTTATCCCAAAGTTAAACAGTTAGTGAGAGACAGTATGTTTCAGACTCCGTGGAAAGAATATACATTCCTCCTCCTCAGATGACAAATTTATATCATACATATAAGAGAGGGATCAGAAAAAAATTACCTACGATTTGTTTGATTTATTAAAACCAGCAGTTAAAAAATTTTACTACATATATTATAAACAATTAAAGAAAGAGGGAAATGCAAGAGTCACATCTTCGCACTTTAGACAGATAGTTGTGAAAACAGAAAAGTTATAGTTCACCAAAGAGTGTGGTCCTCCAAGAAGCTATTTGCATATTTATTTCTACAAAGATGCCTGATCATATAATACTGAAAAAGGATAAGAAAAACAGATCTGAAATGTGTGCTAAAACCAAAGTTGATAACTGAACAAATGATGGCTGTAATTTCTACAATGTACATTTATGTTTTACATTTAAAAGAAACTTTTATATTTTCATTTCATTCTCGTGAAAAAGTAATTTTCCATGTACTTTATAATACATAATTTCTTTTTAAATGCTGCATATACCAAATAAATATTAAGTATTCATGTATCTCAGTTCTAATATTACTATATATTATCTGTAATGAGACATCCTGTTTTATGTCTAATGATGTGTATGACAACCTTTAGTCTTTAAATCTTATTATATTTCATAGACTTAAAATACATAATGGAATTTTCAAGTTGCAAAGAATACAAAGGTAGGTTTTCAAGATGCAAAGAACACCTTACAATAGCCCAAAATGCAATTTTTTTGTTTTTCAAAACAATCAGGTGATTGCGATGTGCAAGAAAATCTTGCACGAATTAGGTATTGTAGATCCGCCATGTTTGGAAATGTTTTCCATAAATATTTTCCTGTGTATGGCCAATCTGCCATGTTGGATATTGAAAGAAATATTTTCTTTAATATTTACAAAAATATTTCCTCGTGTATGATGGCCTTAAGGAAAATATTTCTTTAATTTCATTCTTGAGAAGAAGTGATTACCTGAAAATTATTTAACGCATTCTTTTTGCCCAAATACTCTTGAGCCCATCTCATGGGCCACCGCTAAATCCATTAATGATCTAATACTTCTGCATTTATTCAGAGGTGAATGTATTTCATCAAATTCTACGTCAAGTACAGCTCTCCACAAAAAAATCAAATGGCGTAACTGTTGGTACTATTGTTGGTTGGTTGGTAATATTGAGGGGCTTTGAAATACTGCACTTGGTAACAGCGGATGTCCAAGCGTTAGGATGGCTCATATTGTGAGGTCTCAAGTAATGCAATACCAGCAATTGCAGGGACTTTTACAGCAGATAGTAAAGTGTTATATTTTGAAAATGGCAGTGGCTGTATGAAAGAAAGAGATTCCTCTTTATTCATTAAAAGGAGACCCAAAATTTTTCACCTTCATGTAATTTTCGACTCCCTTGAATATTGATGTCTAATATAAATTTATAAAATAATATTTATTGTTAAATTGAAGGAATGGAATTAAGATTCTGATTTGGACAAATAGCCTTGGATGTCTAGGCTCAAGTAATGTTTTCAAATTGCAGGAAGTGAATCCTGAAATAACATATTTAAATTATGTTAAATTTATCAGAATTTAAAAAACTAATAAACGTATACTTTGTAGGAACCTATCGTTTAAAAATGTGGTTCGTGGCAGTTAAAAGACTATATCATATTTTAAAATGCATGAGCGTTGCAAATTTACAAAAACCTCATTTCCACAAATAAACTAATTTAGTAAAATATTTATGCTGCGATTATCTTAACAAAATCACAATCACACAAGGTATATTGGCAACTCAACAAGCACTATTTCTCTCTCTTATGTTTAGTAATATTGTTAAAAGCAATTCGACAGTGGAGGTCATTTTGCACATGATCTCCCAGCAGGAATCGAACCAAGGCCTACTTTTATCCAAGTCTCCCTAATCAAGTTTTACCCTCTCATCTTCTCCATGCAATTTAGATTTAATGGCTCTGGTAGTGAGATCCGCTTCATGTTCCATTCAATGGATTAGTCCATATTTACTCAGGTAACCCCATAAACAAAACATAGCCATCTGTTCAACAGTAAACCGTATCCAACTTTTGCTCATTTTTCTGTATATTTCCTGGATTCTTGTCATGTACATCTGCATGCTTATATTTTCAGACCTTTCCAAGTTTACCATCTCCTCTATGAGCATGATAGTTTGAAGTAAGGTGAATGTTGCATGAATTTATTTTAGGATCAGCCAGGCCTCTCTCACTCATTCAAATCATCAATGTCCTGTTGGTACTCATCATTGGAATGCCTGAAAATATGTGCAGAAAGCTGTTAGTGCATTCTTGCTCAGCATTCAACTCTTCCTTATATCTGGGATCCACAGTGTTCCAACAATTTTTCTCTACGTGTCTTGCCTGTGTGTGAATAGCCCACTTTCAACTTTTAGAAATCGTTGAAGTCACATCATTGCCTGTGGTACCAATGCTGAGAAAATCACAAAATAGAGCAAAACACATGCCACTGCTCAACATGTGATTCTGAGAACCATAGTGTTGAATTCCATCTAATGGCATGTAAAACCACCAAAGACATGTATGATATGCTTATCTGTATATATAAAAAGACACTGCACAGGAAATCTGTCCCTTAGTAGGAGTACTACAGCTATAGATTTCATAAAATAAGAATGTGCAAATAAAAATAAATGTAATTAAAAACTTATAATTTGGCAATTTTTTACGATAATTTCGTGCCGACGTGGACGATTGTGGCGTGAGTGGCCTGACTTATGTGATGTGACGTCTTTGGTGGCGAAGGGTGGCGCCTTCGACTCTTGCTCGCTATTTATACAAAGTGGTGTATGAACAATAAATGAACTCCGGAACTGTTTGAATCTGCGGAAGGTTTCCGCAAAATTCTCTGAAAGGCGCGCCAGCCAGCCGTCAACTGTGTGACTGTGAGCTCAAGAGCGAGTCGAGGCGAAGAGTTTCGATTGTCATTTTGTGGCCACCGGACATTCTACGAGTGAACATGTGAAGGTGATAGACGTTTGAGAGAGATTGCGACGTCTTGTAAATTCGGAGTCTTCCCGAATTGACGTTCATATTGATTATTTGTACTAATTTTCAATGAGCAGTTCAATATTCTTTTGAGTGGTATTTCGTTGTATGATATTTTGTATTACCTGAATACTATTACTTATTATGTTTAGTGTTGAAAGTTATGTTATACTTGATATTTCGCTGTCGATATCCCGAGCTAGTTGCTGTTCAGAGTAATTATTGAGTCACCGAATGGTTTTCAGTTTCTTTTCAAGTTCTGAATCCCCTGGTCGTCGCAGTACTCAAGTTGAAAGAGCTCAATGAGGTAATTTCTGAAAAAATAATGAAGTCAAAATTCCTACCCATTTTACCTAAAATTCAACATTTTTGTGGTGCCAAGGATTAAACACCTGCTGCAGAACCTCCACCATCTCCCTCCCCACCCTACCCCTCCCCACCCTATCCCTTCCCACCCTATCCCTCCCAACCCTCTTCCTCCCTAACCTCTGCCTAACCACCCTCTCCCTCCCCACCCTATCCCTAACCACCCTCTCCCTCCCCACCCTCTCCCTCCCCACCCTCTCCCTCCCCACCCTCTCCCTCCCCACCCTCTCCCTCCCCACCCTCTCCCTCCCCACCCTCTCCCTACCCACCCTATCCCCTCCCACCCACTCCCTTCGCACCCTCTCCCTCCCCACCCTCTCCCTACCCACCCTCTCCCTCCCCACCCTCTCCCTCCCCACCCTCTCCCTACCCACCCTATCCCCTCCCACCCACTCCCTTCGCACCCTCTCCCTTCCCACCCACTCCCTTCGCACCCTCTCCCTCCCCACCCTCTCCCTACCCACCCTCTCCCTTCCCACCCTCTCCCTCCCCACCCTCTCCCTACCCACCCTCTCCCTACCCACCCTATCCCTTCCCACCCTATCCCTTCCCACCCTCTCCCTCCCCACCCTCTCCCTTCCCACCCTCTCCCTTCCCACCCTCTCCCTCCCCACCCTCTCCCTCCCCACCCTCTCCCTACCCACCCTCTCCCTACCCACCCTATCCCTTCCCACCCTCTCCCTCCCCACCCTCTCCCTCCCCACCCTCTCCCTTCCCACCCTCTCCCTCCCCACCCTCTCCCTCCCCACCCTCTCCCTCCCCACCCTATCCCTCCCCACCCTATCCCTCCCCACCCTCTCCCTCCCCACCCTATCCCTCCCCACCCTCTCCCTACCCACCCTATCCCTTCCCACCCACTCCCTTCGCACCCTCTCCCTCCCCACCCTCTCCCTACCCACCCTCTCCCTTCCCACCCTCTCCCTCCCCACCCTCTCCCTACCCACCCTCTCCCTACCCACCCTATCCCTTCCCACCCTATCCCTTCCCACCCTCTCCCTCCCCACCCTCTCCCTTCCCACCCTCTCCCTTCCCACCCTCTCCCTCCCCACCCTCTCCCTCCCCACCCTCTCCCTACCCACCCTCTCCCTACCCACCCTATCCCTTCCCACCCTCTCCCTCCCCACCCTCTCCCTCCCCACCCTCTCCCTCCCCACCCTCTCCCTCCCCACCCTCTCCCTCCCCACCCTCTCCCTCCCCACCCTCTCCCTACCCACCCTATCCCTTCCCACCCTATCCCTTCCCACCCTCTCCCTCCCCACCCTCTCCCTTCCCACCCTCTCCCTCCCCACCCTCTCCCTCCCCACCCCCTCCCTCCCCACCCTATCCCTAACCACCCTCTCCCTCCCCACCCTCTCCCTCCCCACCCTCTCCCTTCCCACCCACTCCCTTCCTACCCTCTCCCTCCCTACCCTATCCCTAACCATCCTCTCCCTCGTATAATAGTATACATAGGTACATGTTCATTAAATAGGTTAGAATGTAATTATCTACCCTATCCCTAACCATCCTCTCCCTCCCCACCCTATCTTTTCCCACCCACACCCTTCCTACCCTCTCCCTCCCCACGCTATCCCTTCCCACCCACTCCCTTCGCACCCTCTCCCTTCCCACCCTTTCTATTACTTCCCTCTCCATTCCCACTCTCTCTATAACCGCCCTCTCCATTAAAACCCTCTCCCTTCCACATTCTCCCTTCCACATTCTCCCTTCCCACCCTCTTACTTCCCGCCCCATTTTTTTGTTGCCCTCTCCCTTTCCTCCTCTCACATACGCATCACTACTTTCCATCCCCCTCTTAATCAACCTCCTCCCTCCTCTACCTTCTCTCCCATTTACCCCATGAGATTTATTTAGAGGAAAAGTTACAGCAATACAATAAAAAGTAACAGAAAATTATAAATTATACATGACCCTGCCTTACACATCCTTAGAAATCTATACATTCTGCAATGGTTTATTTGGTTCAGGGTGCGACGTCATTTTTATATTCGTATTATATACATTTCAAGTAATGGGAAACTATACCAGTTCTGGCCTTACGATTTGTCAACTATACATGATTGAAAATATATTTTGGCATGGGAGAAAAAAGATAATATTTCACTTTTTATTCATCTTACGTGTTATATATAAAGATCAATAGACAAGTTTAATCTTTAAAGATTGAATAAACACCGAATAGATACACAAAACATAAACTTACAAAAATATTTTTTAACCTTGCCTCACCATTAGTGACATTTTAGATTAAAAGTTGAAAAGGCTTCAAATAGTATACATAGGTACATGTTCATTAAATAGGTTAGAATGTAATTATATGATTGGAATGTGCACTGCACGGAGAAACTTCAGTTCACTTCAAAAGTCACGGATTTTATTCACAATGAAGTTTTTATTTTATTCCTTCCAATCTAAAATTGGTCCCGATGACGTCCCCCACCGTAGCAGCACAACTCCGTCCCCGACGCCGTCCTTCGAGAAAAATAATATCTGTATGATTCACCAAAAACGAAATTTAGTCAATGGCACACGTTTTGCAGTACTTAAATCTTGTATCGCATAAGCGGAGACTCCGCAAAGCACAACAGTCTGTTATAACGCAATGTTATTAATGTACACAAAAAGTTGTGCATCTTAAATTAGGGAATCCCCATGCTTCACTATTAAATTTCTACTACCACATCTGAAATTTAATAAGTAAGAATCTTTACTGAATACTCTCAATAATATTGACCCAAATTTAGGAAGATCATTATTTAAAAACATACTAAATAAATACTAAGCGTGTTTAGCGAAACAAATTAGAGCTACAGGTTTATCCACTGGATGATAATGATGAAATAATACATAAATATTGCTTACCCAGATTTTGATAATATCCTTCATAATGAATTTGTTTTTCTGACATTTCACGAAGAAAAGTTAAGGTGCAAACCAACGCAAGAATCTAGGAGGCAGAACCTTTGCATTGAGGCCAGTAAGACTCTGAGAACATAAATTAATTGATGAATTATCTCTTAACCTGCATTATCTTGCTCGAAAACAATGATTCAAACGTTAGCATTTACCAAGCGTTTCGAAAGCTTTGGAAAACATCGAGTATCTTATACAACTCTACTTACAAACACAATGAAATTCGATCATAAAAATTAATTATTGTAACAGCAGATGAAAGCCGATGAAAACCTTCATCTGCAAATAACTAAAGGTAGGTAATTTTAATGATGATGGTTATCAATATCGCGGACCTCGCAGTCATTCAAACAGCTTTTAATGCATATATCAACGACCTACGTTTCCGTTCATTAAAATCTTTAAGTTAGAAATTGGTCATGACCGAAAGCGTAAAATGCCAAGGAGTAAACTGAAAGAAACTCCATCTATCTTATGAGAACAGTCGGTAGGGAGATTGATAAGAAACAATGATGAATTTACTGTCTCGTATATTTCTCTGTATTCATCTACATCCGATTAACTAAAAATAACTCTATGTAAGTTTGCTACGAGAAGCGGTATTAAAGACTAATAGCATGCCCTAGTCTCACTACAGACTCGTGAAAGAGTAACTCAAACAAACTAAAGATGTTTACAATGTCGGAGACTATTTGAAAACAAGACCTTGAACTTGTGAAAAGACCCTAAGGTGAATATGGCACGAAACAGCGGCTACCACTGTAAAATAAATTCTAGGAATGGCAGTAATTGAAATTTTAGGAAGAATCGACCTTGAGGTGATTCCTGAACGACATGTACTTGAGCTCTGCTAACAAAAAGGAGACAATGAAAGTATGCTACTAATATCTGTGAATAGAAAGAAGTTAAAACTTATATTAGAGCTATTACGGCATGGATGAAAGGGAAAACATATTGAACTAATGCCATCTTTAGCAGCGCTGACATTGTACCCAGTTTTTAAAACCTAAGTAAACAATGCTCAAACCATAATGAGTCATCCATAGCACTAATCTTTGCCGTCTATGTATACATTCTGTAATTTATGAATCATCGTTAACTTAGATGAGAATCACACGGTAAGTTGACATCTCCTTGGTCACCGATCTTGTTTCTCTATTTAACGTTATTTAAGAAAATGATACGACGAAATCGGAATATGAAAGAACGTTTTAAAAGTAATCATAATTTTGTCCTTGAAATTGCGAAAGTAGCACTCTAAAAAAACTGAAGTGACGACAGATTATCAACGCAAACCCAAAAACTAATAATCCTGCGAATTTATCTTTATATCAGTCGTTTTAGCTTAATATATCAAAAATCACAGCAACAGTTCTAACAGGAACATTTAACAAACTATTGCCAATACTAAGATTTTTAATGAGCAACTTACGATACAAGATCGTAAGTTTGAACCAGCTATTTATTTATCCTGACTGAAAAGTCTCATAAAAATATTACTCTTCTGATACATGGTTAGTATTACAATACTCTATTAAAATGGCCTCAATTATCTTAAAACACGTAAATGCGCTGAATTAATAATAGCGTTGTTCAGCAAGGTAACGAAATTCTTTCCAATCGTCAAATTTATAGCGTTTTCGATAGTTACAATACATTTCTAAAAACATCTAACGGAATGTAAAATTAAACGACCGATAAAAGGAATCGGAATTCAATTTTTCATATTTTTATGCATTCCCATTGGCCTTGCATACTTGGTAATTTATATTCAAAATATAAAATACTACTGTTTATGAATATCTTATGAAAAAGTGTCGGCTTTGATTTTGATAGAAGGGCAAGCCATTATGCAAAAAATAATTCACGTTTCTATCTTAATTATTTGATAATGATTTCATTTTACGTTTAGGAAGCAATTTTAATAACCATTTACGATGCTTTTAATTAAGTATTGGTCTCTAAAACAGTTGCTCTGGTTTTTTCTTCCAGAATGTATTTAGATCGATTGCATCAGTATTTACGGAGAACACTGACAAGTACTCGAAACCTTTAGGATGAATAATCATGTAGTACTCCGTGCGTTAAGGAATGTAACATAGTAGTGCCGTTGAAACTGAGGCATTGTTTCAAAACTGCCAAAGAAAAATAAATTGAAACTAAATCAACTGTGACGAAAATCGGATAACATTAGAGAACTATAACGAATGAAAAGCATACACACTATCGATCATACATAAATAAGAACTATAATGACACTTGATTAAACTTGTACTCATCGTATTGTGTTCCTTCCATGGACCGTATAACTCTCCGCAGCATCTCTGCATTCCTACTCTCGCCCTTCCATGACGTAGACAAGTTCCAAGTGTATTTCTGAAGGATAAATTAAAAACTAATTTATAAAACATTATCTCGAAAACGTAAATACTAGGTTAGTTGAAAGAAAGCGCTATCTATCATACTTAAATAAGAGTAGTATTAACATAAGTCTCAAATTATACTCATTGTATTTTGAATTCAATCCCTGGACCGAATTTCTCTCCTCAGAATCTCTGCGCTCCTAATCTGCTCTTCCATGATGTGAGCGTGTTTTCGAGGAATAAAGGAAAATCAATAAATGAAGTATTACTTCAAAAACAGGAAACACTATGTTAATCTAAATATACGCACTACTTATCACACTAAAAACCGATTTGAAAAAACGTTTTATTCCTTTTCTACTTATTGTATTTTGTACTCCATCCCTGGACCGAATATCTCTCCTCCGTGTCTCTGTGGTCTTCCTCCGCTCTGGCGAGATGTAGGAAAGTTGCGAGTGTGATTCTAAAGAAAAAAAAGGAAACAGTTAATGAAATAGTAGTTCGAAAACAAAAAAACCTGTGTTAATCCAAAAATACTAATATGATAGTAATAATACCGATCATAATTAAGTAGGACACTTTATTCTAACATTTTTTGAGTATAGTGTCTATTTGAGCATATACTTTACTTAATACTTACTTAGTAATTTATTACTTTCGTAGTATATGAAACGATGTACTTTACTGTACATTTTATTCAAATTATACTCAGTGTTTTATATTATCCTTCCATTGAACAATTATCTCTCCGCAGCATTGCTGCCCTCCTTTTCGCTTTTCAATCATAGAGTGATGGTTTTTTGACGTGTCAGACCGTTGAGGAATACCGGAAAAAATAATATAATTGATCACGCAAGTAATATTACCACTACTTGATGTTGTATTTCTAGTAATATTGTTAAAAGTGCTTCGACAGCATAGGTCATTTGGCGCATTGGCTCCTACTAGGAATCGAACCCGGGACTTCTTTTACCGAAGGAAAACGCGCTGTCCACATGACTATCCGGGAGCCTCACCCCCCTCCATTGAAGGGCCAGGTCCCATGGAAGTCTTTTAAATCACAAATATCACGCTTATTTACTTACTATTCTGATAATACCATTTAAAAATGACTAACTTTTAATGGGGCAATCGTAAGATGTCGCTTGATAATTCTTGGTTGAACGCCCTGTGGAAATCACTCCACACAAACCGAAATAAATCATCCAAAAGTGAGAGAATTCACTTCCTCAGAACTTGAGAAAGAAAGATGCCACATCTAATTTAGTAGTTACAGAGAATATTGTTCAAAGAGATATACAATCTGAAAAATATCTACCAAAACCATACAGCCCGCTCATTTATGGCTAATTTGAAAGCATTATTTGAATCCTATACAAAATATCAAAACGAAATAGAAAATTATTAGTTAATCAATAAGCAAGATGTTTAAAATGATAACTATTCGTCAATTCAAATTGGAATATTTTTCAGGACTTCCGTTACAAGAAGAGTAGGAAGTATTTACTGAAGTCATTAGAATATATTATGAATGATCATATCCGAGAATCAACTCCAGTAGTTCAGTCGAAGACAAAACGCTGTGATAGTAAACATCTTAAGCTGAAGTTGATTTAAATATTAAGAATTCGGAACTGATAGAAACTCAGGATTCATGATCCACTGGTCCGGATTTCGATTGGGTTATGATGAAACTTTTTAAACTTCGTTTCCCTCAAACTAAACCAGAATACCAAAAGGTAAGGAGTGGCTGGATATATTAATTTTCCTAATTTTCAGTGCCTTTCCAGAACATCCAGGTGATGTGAAGTTAATTTGAACTACATATAAACTAAATACATAAGGATGATATTTCTA
Source organism: Sympetrum striolatum (assembly GCA_947579665.1). NCBI lineage: Eukaryota > Metazoa > Arthropoda > Insecta > Odonata > Libellulidae > Sympetrum > Sympetrum striolatum. The sequence continues at coordinate 1,779,743 of OX388349.1, forward strand.
AACGTTTATGCGCTTATGCGCGTTTATGCTATCGTCTACGTGATACTACGATAGTACTTTAAGTTCCTTGGTTCGTCAGAGGTATGTAATAGACCACCTTGAACAATGAAAACCAAAGCGAAGGAATCCAAGGTCGGTGGGACAAAACATCGGGTAGACGAAAAACTTCACAAAATATTGCTCGCTAATTTTGAAAAGAATTTTACCGAAAAAGGAACGGAAAGGGAAAGCTAAATCATCCTTGTGTGTGTATGTATTCAAGTAACTCTCACTTCTCTTTACAGAGATTTAGAACGAGGCGGGAAAGCGAAAGTTAACGCTTATGATTAACGAAACAAAGCCACAAGCCTATTAGAAGAATATCATGGCTCTCGAAATGATGCGCTCAACTACGGCTAGTTCAGTGATAGCGCAATATCAACGACTGCCGATGAATATCATCGCAGAATTCAATCTAAAATTCGGGTTGATAACTTATATCGATAGCTGTCATCCTGGAATGGTATGGCTGTTGCTAGTAAAAATTGTTACCTTTTCCTTTTATGAATATTAAGAGTTAACGCGAAAAGGTATGCGATTATTAGTGACTTATGGAGAAATGCACCATGGATAAATCTTATAGGTACGAAAGTAAAAGGAAAAGAATTGAAAGATATGCGAATAATTGTGAAGTTTTAGAATTGTGAAGTTTGCAAATATCAACGAATTATTTATCTCGTGAATACCTTTAACTGATCGTGTCACATGGGCTAGTTCTTTCTAGAAAGGCTTGCATAGAGTCTGAATAATATTCTTTAAAACGAGTTTAAGTTTACAGTAAACCTGCGATAGACTATTTATCTGCAGAAAGTGATATTATATATATGCTTAAATAAAACAGCCTTATTCCATAAGGGTGGGGTAAATGCCAGCTACAAGTTTCAACGGGGATTGTGATAATTGATAATAAAGTCTATTAATAGTTTCATATGATTAAATTATAACGATTGCAAGTTACACATACACTGTAAGTTAGTGTCTGCTGATGGCCAGTCGAGATGAAGGGGAAAAGAAGGATCCATATAGCTACAACACATAATTGTACTTCATAACGTATTTTGATACTAAAAAATCTAATACTGCAACTTCCAGCAATGAAGAAAAATCCAAATTACGGTATAGATTTAATACATTTGGAATTATAAACACCATCCGAGTTATGTCCAGCTCTCGTTTGAAAAATTACAATCTGTATCAATGAATAATTATAATTATACCTTAGGTTAATGAATGGAAAGGCACCAGATAAATTATAGTTTTCGTAATAAAATTAACTCGCGATGCAATAAATTACACCTTTATCCTGATGCTAAAAAGATCATTCGAGTAAGAACTCCCTCATAATTTCGCTTTGAACTGGAATACCTTACTTAAGAAAGCAGAGTCACTTCATTAAAACGCGTTCCATTACTTTAACATCCCTAACAGTAATAACAGTAATATCTAAATTTCATTCACTCTCTAAGCTTCAACTACTACCGATTATCTTGCAAAACACATTGAATTCAATAAATTAAACAGTGATTTTCAAAGGTTCCAAACTATTTCAACCAAGCATTCTTTCTATTGAACGGCGAATTTCCAAATATTGACAAGCGCCATTACATGACGAAAAACTCTCAATTAAATATAAGAAAACCTATTTGTATTAAGTGCGCTTACAAGATTGATCAAATTTCGTTCCTCTCGTTTCCTCCGCGATAGTCATTTTGTGGACATTCCCTTTCGAAACGAAGTACAGCAGAGGCCCATCGATGAGAGGATTGAAAGTTCAGCTTTTAAAACCTATAAAATAGAAATACCAAATTAGTAAAACATCAATTAATTTCATTCAGATAAGTACTGTACTCAACGCCAATGAGTAGGTATATTTCATAAGGCATGAGTTTAAAATTAGAATGTCCGTTATATGAAACCACTATTTCAGCGCCATCTATGGTGTTAGATATAAGATAAAGGACAGGTGGAATGTTAACAATCGGATAATTAAATTAACAAATTTTCATGGACAGTGTTGAATATCGAAAAAATCATAAATTGGATTTCCTCAAATGAGTAAGCGGCAATCCATTTTGTGATTGAGACACGAAACGTATTTATCAATACAATATTAAAGAAGGATACATTTTAATCAGAGGCTCTAGGAATAGTAAAAATCTTGGTTCTTATTTAAGAGAAAACTAAACCAAACATAGATCAATGGTAATACCCCCCTGAATGGGGGTATCACCATTGATCATTTAAGCTTCGAGTGAATTTTCTTGGATTAGCTTACGTCAGCCAAGAACTTTAGACAGAACTTAGTCATTATATCAAATTCAAATATGATTACTAAATCGAATTTTAATCGGAAAATACGTGGTGGCTAGATTTTATGGAGTTCATTCTGTGTAAAAGTTTGGATTTTAGCGATGCACTAACTACACACGAAATTCCGCAACTAAAACTTCTAAAATACCGGAAATTTAGCTCACAAAAGCAATTATTTTTATTAAAAGCAAGAACGCAAGCAATATTTGAATATGGTTTATTCGTTCAACTTACCATTAAAAGGAAATCCTCGGTGACGACCACGAACATCTTCAGGTCTTCAAACGTCGTTCTCTCTTTTTTAAAGGAAAATTCGTTTATGGAATATTAGTTTTTGCAAAACGAAAACGAAAGGCTTTGAAATGTCACTCACGTTTACCAGATTCCAAATCCAACGGAAGTAACAAAATTTAAATTTTAACGGAAATTTTAAAACAATTGACATACCTTCTGCACCAGACGGGATCTCAGCATCGACTGAGGAAATTTCCACCAGGACAACGATTGAACAAGAAAGCTGAAATATGATTGGTCGATTACGGATGCTCCGACCTCCCCCCCCCCACAACTCAAATAAAACATTTTCATTAAAATAATCATAATTAAATTGGCATTCAATTTTATGAAATGCCTTCTTTATTTAAATTTAAATTGTTTGGGATATTAGTTTTCGTTAATATAAGTATTTATTTTTACTTTGAGTAAATGTTGCCGATTCCTCCAATGGGAATTCTCGAAACATCGTAATTGATTACTGTTGAATGATAAGTTTAGAAATTGTAATATTTCTATTTGTTTACCATGATTACTAAATATCATGTAATATTAAAAAAATATGAATATAATTAATTACTCCTCGTCGGCCATAACGAAAGAATGGAGTTAGCGCATCAATTCACTTCGTGGATTTATATCAGAAGGTATTTTTAAGATTTCTTCTCGAAGACATTTAAATTGATCGAAAATACTGCATTTATTCAGAAAGATCTACTAATCGAGAAAAAAGAGTGCATTACATATTTCTGGATAATAAAAATTACCTCACCTTAAAAATATCAACATTACCTTATGTTACTTCTGAAATTAAACGGGGACGGATCGCCTGTGAAGAAGAACAGAATTCTAAAAGCATTTCAACCACATTCCATTTCGATCACAAGGTCGAAGGTCTCAATTCTTTAGGAACCTCTCTGTTTGATGCCTTAAATATGCTTCGTAAATCCACAGGAATACAATCACTTTATATTTATACACTTTTCACACTAATTAAAGGAAACCATGTTCATAAAACAAATGTTCGGCGCAGAGACACATTAAACTCTCACAGTTTTGAAATTAACAAATATATTTTTTTAATGCTAAAAACTCACATCTGATATGAAGTACTCGAGCGATAAGTTATTTTCAACACGAGAGAAGAGAGTCAGACAGAATGGAAAATAATGATGGTGCTGCCATTAATTTCCATAACATATCATCACGCCGTTGGCGATTATTCACTGAAACCAGTAGTGGATAATAAAACTGAGAAAAAAGTACTAGTTTGCCTCTCTTCTATCGTTGGTAACACTAACTTTTCACTTGAATATTCCATGAGTTAACTCCCACTGTAAACGGTTTGCACACGAATTGTGAACATTAATCCAAAGGGTATCACCGTCTTGAACAGTTTGCACCAACTCATTTCACATCTACGGATATTAAAACGTAAAAGTAACACAGAAAAGATCGTCATTCCAGTCACACTTGTGACCACGAGGCGATTACAGTGCTTTTTTGTTTTTTCGATTGTCACGAAATAACTGAAGTACGCAATTGAGGACCTATGAGAAATGTGAGGTAACTGGTGTTGCTCATAATGTTTTTCACATTAGTGGTCTTTCTTCCCTTCTAAATTTACCTGGAATATATTCCTGTGGATATGCTATGTAAGTTAAAGTATTACACGAATAGGCTTTCCCGTGAATGTTCAAAGTGTAAGTAATAATGGTGTGAAAGAAAACTGAGAATGCTTTACCCTCGGTATGCACTTGAGTTACGAATAGTTCAAGAATATAATCCAGGTAAATTTAGAAGGACTGCAAGACCGCCATTGTGAGAAACACAATGAACATGGCCTGTAACTTCACATTACTCATACTTCCTCGCACGCTAATTGCAACCTTCAGTCTTTTCCTGACGATCGGAAAAGCGTAAAAGCGCGCTTTAAGGTCAAGTAAAAACCTCGTGATTACATGGAGTTCGTGACTGGAATGGCGATCTTATTTGAGTTAGTTTAAGTTTAAATAATAGTCGATTTGAAATGAATTACTGCAAACTCTTCAAGACGGTGTCACCCATTGGATTAATCTTCACAATTCGTGTGCAACCCGTTCATAGTGGGAGTGAACTCATGAAATACTCAAGTGAAAAGCTATTGTCAACAACGAGAGAAGAGAGAGAGACTTTTTCCACAGTTTTATTATTAACTACTGGATTCAGTGAATAATCGCCATCGCCATAGTGATGTGTTATGGATAATAATGATGATACTACGATTAATAAAACAGAAAAAGCAATAGTCTGTCCCACTTCTCACGTTGCGATGGATTTCCACAATATGTCGCCTTCCTCCGAGGATTTTATGCTTGCCAACAGTTGTAATAAGGTATTTATAATATGTTTTCCATTGATGAGTGTGAAAGGAGTATAAATAAAAAGTGATTGCCAAGTATTCTTGTGGATTTACGAAGCATATTTAACGGATCGAACAGAGAGGTTCCTAAAGAATTGCGACCTTCGACATTGTGATCGAAATGAAATGTGGGTTGAAGTGCTTTCAGAATTCTGCTCTTCTTCTCAGTCGGTTACAACGTCCTTGTAGGACTCGAGGTGCTTTATAGAACGTGTAAGTTAAACTATATAAAAATGTATTCTTCCTAGATTCTGTTGTCTTACCAAATTTCTCTAACATACTATTCTCGATTGCATCCTTTAGCAATCCGTCTCCGTTTAATTTTAGGAGGAGGTGATGTAGATAATCTCAAGCCGGAGCGATTTTAATTCAATGCACTCGTTTTTTCTGGATGATTAGAGCTTTCTGAATTAATGCAGTGTTTTCGATCAATTTAAATGTCTTCGAGAAGAAATCTTAAAAATACTTTCTGTGGCAAATCCATGAAGTTAGCTGATGCGCTAACTCCATAATTTTGTTATGGCCGATGAGGCGTAATTAATTATATTGATAATTTTTAAAAACATTAAACGATATTTCGTAATGATGGTAAACAAATCGAATAATCGCAATTACAAAACTTATGATTAAATTAAACAGTATACATAATTAAACAGTGAACAATTACTATGTTTCGAGCATTCCCATTGGAGGAAACGATAAAATTAACTCGAAGTACAAATAAATACTTTTAATAACGATAACTAATATTCCAAACAATTTTAAATTTAAATAAAGAAGGTATATCATGAAGTTAAATGTCAATTTAATTATAATTATTATTAATGAAAATGTTTTATTTGAGTGGTGGGGGGGTGGCAGCGACGGATTTTCCTAATTCGACCAATCAAATTTCAGCTTTCTTGTTCAATCGTTGCCCTGATGGAAATTTCCTCAGTCGCTACTTAGACCCCGTATGTTGCAGAAGTTATGTCAATTGTTTTAAAATTTCCGTTAAAATTTAAATTTTGTGACTTCCGTTGGATTTGGAATCAGGTAAACGTTAGTGACATTTCAAAGCCTTTCGTTTTCTTTTTGCAATAACTAATATTCCTTAAACGAATTTTCCTTAAAAAATGAAAGAACGACGTTTGAAGACCTGAAGATGTTCGTGGTCGTCACCAAGGATTTCCTTTTAATGGTAAGTTGAACGAATAAACCATATTCAAATATTGCTTGCGATCTTGCTTTAAAGAAATAATTGCTTCATTAAGCTAAATTTCCTGTATTTTAGAAGTTTTCGTCGCGGAATTTTGTGTGTAGTTTGCGTATTTGTATAATATACTAAGTTCGGGCATCGCTTAAATCCAAACTTTTACACAGAATGAACTCCATAAAATTTAGCCTCTACGTATTTTCCGATTAAAATTCGATTTAGTAATCATATTTGAATTTGATTTGATAACTACGTTCTGTCTAAATTTCTTGAGTGGTTGACTTAAGCAAATTATGAAAATTCAGTTGGAGCTTAAATGATCAATGGTAATACCCGCCCTGAATTCTTAATTTAGGAGAAATCGAACTAGAGAAAATGTTTAACGCATTTGGGACTCGAAAACGGGAATCTCCTACGCACTCGCTGTTTGCACTATTCATCCGGAAAATCATCGGAAATCGTTACTTGGAAATTGCTGTCTGCGCTCCATGCTGAATCAAACAACACATATTCATACTCAATTTTTTTATTTCTTATATTTCGATTCTTGCAATGCAATCGTTGAGATTTAACGGTGTTCTTATCTCCATGCGATCTATATTTGGTTTATTTTACTGTTAAATAAGAACCACGATTTTTACTATTTTTAATCCTCTGATTAAAATTTATCCTTCTTTAATATTGTATTGATAAATACGTTTCGTGTTTCAATCCCAAAATGGATCGCCGCTTTCTCATTTGAGGAAATCGAATTTATGATTTTTTTCGATATTCAACACTGTCCATGAAAATTTGTTAATTTAATTATCCGATTGTTAGCATTCCACCTGTCCTTTATCTTATATCTAACACCATAGATGGCGCTGAAATAGTGGTTTCATGTAACGGACATTCTAATTTTAAACTTATGCCTTATGAAATATACCTACTCATGGGCGTTGAGTACAGTACTTGTGTGAATGAAAATAATTGATGTTTACTAATTTGGTATTTCTATTTTTCCAGGTTTTTAAAAGCTGAACTTTCAATCCTCTCATCGATGGGCTGTACTTCGTTTCGAAAGGGAATGTCCACGGAATGACCATTTCGGAAGATATACGTGAGGAACGATTTTTGATCAATTGGTATGCGAACTTAATACTCTTACCTTTTATTATATTTAATTGAGAGTTTCTCGTCATGTAATGGCGCTTGTAAATATTTTGAAATTCGCCGTTCAAGTGAAAGAATGTTTAATTGAAAAAGTTTGGAACCTTTTGAAAGCACTGTGTGTAATTTATTGAATTTAATGTATTATGCAAGATCGGTAGTAGTTGAAGCTTAGAGAGCGCATGAGACTCCGATATTACTGTTAGGGATGTGAAAGTAAAGGGACGTGATCAAGTAACACTGCTTTCTTAAGTAAGACAATGCTAAGAGGCATTCCAAGTCAAAGCGAAATGATGAGGGAATTCTTACTCGAATGATCTTTCGCTCAGCAAATAATGTTTTATTTAAGTGTAGAGCTCGAGTTATTCAAGATTATGATAAGCAATTATCTCTAACTTTCTAATGTACAGACAGCGTTAGATATTCGATTTTATGAAATAGGAAGTTTATTGCATCGCGAGTTAATTGTATTACGAAAACTATAATTTATCTGTTGCCTTTCTATTTATTAACCATAAGTGTAATTGTAGTTATTCATTGATGCTGATTGTAATTTTTCAAACGAGAGCTGGACATCACTCGGATGGTGTTTATAATTCCATATTTATTAATTCTATTCCATAATTCGGATGCTTCTTCATTGCTGGATGTTGCAGTGTTAGATTTTTAAGTATCGAAATACGTTTTGAAGTACAATTATCTCTTGTAGCAATATGGTTCCCTCTTTTCCCTTCATCTCGACCGGCCATCAGCTGACACTATCTTACAGTGTATATGTATCTCGCAATTGTTATAAATTAATCAGATGAAACTATTTATAGACTGTCTTTATCAATAATCTCAATCCCTGTTGAAATGTGTAGCTGGCATTTACCCCACCCTTATAGAATAAAGCTGTTTTGCATCAGCATAGATATGATATCTGCAGATAAATAGTCTATCGCAGGTTTACTGTGAACTTAAAATCGTTTTAAAGAATATTATTCAGACTCTATGCAAGCCTTTTTAGATAGAACTAGACCATGTGACACGATCAATTTAAGGTATTCACGAGCCATATAATTTGTTCATATTTGCAAATATCGTTCCGAAACTCTCATCTGTTTCGTCATATTTGTGGAAGAATAGCCGATGTTTGAGAAAGGAACCTAGCCGTAGTGAAACAGATGGCAATAATTTTTGTAAATTTGTGCGTGAAAGTGATTTTCATGGGCTGAGGCGGACTTCAGTCCTCAAGCCGCTCTTTCCAAAATTCGAACACCTCCTTATAGCTACGAATTATTCAAATTATTCGTTCTTTGTACCTTTACCATTAGAATTTATGTTAAAATGGGAATTTCGAACCTTTACTTAACGTTTACTTTTAATATCCATAAAAGGAAAGGTATCAGGTTTTTCTAGCAACAGCCATACCATTCCAGGATGACAGCTATCGATATAAGTTATCAACCCCGAAGTTTAGATTGAGTTCTGCGATGATATTCATCGGCAGTCGTTGATATTGCGCTATCACTGAACTAGTCATAGTTGAGCGCATCATTTCGAGAGCCATGATATTCTTCTAATAGGCTTGTTGCTTTGCTTCGTTAATCATAAGCGTTAACTTTCGCTTTCCCGCCTCGTTCTAAATCTCTGTAAAGAGAAGTGAGAGTTACTTGAATACATACACACACAAGGATGATTTAGCTTTCCCTTTCCGTTCCTTTTTCGGTAAAATTCTTTTCAAAATTAGCGAGCAATATTTTGTGAAGTTTTTCGTCTACCCGATGTTTTGTCCCAACGACCTTGGATTCCTTCGCTTTGGTTTTCATTGTTCAAGGTGGTCTATTACATACCTCTGACGAACCAAGGAACTTAAAGTACTATCGTAGTATCACGTAGACGATAGCATAAACGCGCATAAGCGCATAAACGTTAAGGAATATCATCCTTATGTATTTAGTTTATATGTATTTCAAGTTAACTTAACATCACTCGGATGTTCTGGAAAGGCACTGTAAAATTAGGAAAATTAAAATCTCCAGCCACTCCTTATATTTTGATATTCTGGTTTAGTTTGAGGAAAACGAAGTTTAAAAAGTTTCATCATAACGCAATCCCAATTCGGACCAGTGGAACATCAAATAGCTTGGAGAGTAATTAACTTGGATAGGAAACGCCTACCAGATCATAATCGTGCTAATTGAGCAATACTTCTATATGAGGACTTGATTGTTTTTGATAAGGTTTCGTCCCAAGAGGTTCCACCCAGACCTTCACATGATATAAAACGTTATTTGCATATAATATTTAATTTATTTTTATTCGAGTCTTTTCACGAAAAATATTAGCAGAATGATATGTTTTGTAGAAGTTATTTAACTATGAGTCATAATGTAACTCGGGGAAGACAAGAAATCTACGCGTATTATAATCAAGGAGTTAAAAATTAATATAAATTTTCCTATATCTTTGAAATTAAAATTGAATTGTTTTGCGCTTGTTTAAATCTTATTTCGGCGGTGATTATAATTAATGAAAACTATTAATACTAGGGGGTAAACAGCGAGTTAGTGATAGTTGAATCAACGACCAATCACAGAGCTGTATTTGGTTCAACGGTTATTCTGAAGTTTTAAACTTTAGTTACTTCGGAGACGTAACCCAGTGGGGAGTTGCTGCCGGCCTTATTTTTGAGAAAAATTTTGAATTGTAGAAGGACAATATGTTCGAAACCGAGCGTATTCAAACAAATTTCGAAGTTTAGCTTAATTAGTGTTTGATTAATTTTATTAGAGAAGTGTATATTCATTAAATTAGTGGATATTTCCTGACGTCAAGATTTTCGTGGAGTTCGTCGGAGCTCTCATTGATTTGGTAAGTAAGTTCATCATCATGAATTACTCTAGATTAAGTTCTAACGGTTTATTTTTGCATTTGAGTACAAAAATATTACTTCGATTCTTATGACAAGCATATTTTACGAGTTAGCAGATAAGGTGTTTTAGCTGTTATATTGACAGGTTAGTCAGCTATTTCTTGCGTCGATGTTATCTTTCATTTTTTTATCCTTGAATTACTGTTAATGGAACTTTCATGATTCAGATTCCATTTGTCCTTAGTTTTCATGAATCCATCCTCCACACTTTGGGGTCTAAGTTTTTCTCATCAGAAATCGAATTAAATTTTTCACATCAATTTATAAATAATAAAAACACAGGGACAGAAAACGTTACTTAATGTATTATGAAATTATTTCTAGATTACTAACGGATACCAATAGCTGATGTCATATCAATGGGGTTTATATTTGAATCATAACTTCTTTTTTTCGATTAGTTATCTTTCAAATGATTTCTTTCTGTATACCTTTCTATTAATATAAGATTCAAATTTAGCTTGCGTATTATTCTTGAATAATAGGTACATACTGATTCTCTCTAAAAAGGTAGATTTTTATTTTCACTGCAGAATCCTGAGTTTCTATCAGTTACAAATTCTTTATATTTAAATTAACTTAATTTTAAGATGTTTGCTATCACAGCGTTTTGTCTTCAACTGAACTACAGGTGTTGAATTTCGGATATGATCATTCATAATATATTCTAATGACTTAGGTAAATACTTTCTATTATTCTTGTAACGGAAGTCATGTAAAATATTCGATCTAGCTATCATTCTAAGCATCATGCCTATTCATTTACTAATAGTTTTCCATTTTGCTTTGAAATTTTTTATTGGATTCAAATAATGATTTTAAATTAGCAATAAACGAGCTGGCTGTAGTGTTTTTGGAAGATATTTTTAAGATTATATACCACTCCATGAACAATATTCTCTGTAAAATTAAATTAAATTTGTGCTCCTTTCTTTCTCAAGTTCTGAGGAAGTGAATTCTCTCACTTTTGGATGATTTATTTCGGCTGCTGCGGAGTGATGTCCACAGGGCGTTCAACCAAGAATTATCGAGCGACATCTTGCGATTGCCCCTTTTAGTTAAGTTAAAATAAATGTTATTTTCAGAAAATTAAATAAATAAGCGAGATATTTGAGATTTAATGGAATTCCATGGGACCTGGTCCTTAAATAGAAGGAGTGAGGCTCCCGGATAGTCATGTGGACAGAGCGTTAGCCTTTGGTAAGGGTCCGGGTTTCGATTCCCAGTGGCAGCCAATGCGCCGAATGACCTAAGCTGTCGAAGCACTTTTAACAATATTACTAGTAGAGCAACATCAAGGAGAGGTAATATCACTCGCGTGATCAGTTATATTATTTAATCCGGTATTCTTCAACGGTCTGACACATCTAAAAACGATTACTCTATAATTGAAAAGCGATAATGAGGGAAGTGATGCAGCGGAGAGATAATTGATCCATGGATGCAAAATAGAGAACATTGAATATATTTTAAATAAATTGTAAAGTAAACTATACACTCAAAAATACTACTAACGAATAGACATATTACGTAAGTACTAAGTAATGTATATGCTCATATAGACACTATACACAACCAAATGTTTGAGAAAAGTGTCCAACTTTATTATGATCGTTACTATTACTATTATATTAGTATTTTTGGATTAACACAAGTTTTTTCGTTTTCGAATTACTATTTCATTAATTGTTTCCTTATTTTATTTTAGAATTACACTCGCAACTTTCCTAAACTTCGGAAGAGCAAAGTAGGAGCACAGAGATACTGAGCAGAGATAATCGGACCGGGGTGGAAATCTAAATACAATGAGTATAATTTAAATCAACTGTAAATACTACATATATACAAGTATAGTAGATAGCACGTTCTTTTACTAAACATAGTGTTTTGGTTTTTAGATAATGTTTGATTAATTGTTATTAAATTTATTCTACAGCAAGACGCTCGGAACTTTACCAAAAATGGAAAGGCAAAGGGGCAATTGCAGAGATGATGCAGAGAGTTATTCGGTCAACAGATGGAATTCAAAATACAATGAGAAAAATTTGAATCTACTGTTAATTCTACTTATATATAGATATGGCAGATAGCTCGTTCTTTTAATTAACAATGTGTTTTGGAAGTAAGATAATATTTGATTAATTCTTTTTTAATTCATTTTTCAGCAGGACACTCGAAACTTTACCAAAGCTGGAAGTGCAAGAAAAAGATTGTGGAGATGGAATTCAAAATACAATGCGTATAATTTGAATCACCTATTAACACTACTTATATACAAATATAGTAGATAGGGCGTTCTTATATTTTACATAGTATTTTGGTTGTAAGATATTGTTTAATTAATTCTTTTTTTAATTTCTTCTTCTGAAAAACGCTCGGAACTTTAACAAAGTTGGAAGTGCAAGAGAACGATTGCAGAGATGGAAATCAAAATACAATGAGTATAATATGAATCTACTGTTAATACTACTTATATAAATTATAGTAGATAGCGCGTTCTTATAACTAACATAGTGTTTTGGTTGCATCATATTGTTTAATTAATTGATTTTTAATTTACTCTTCAGCAAGTCGCTCGGAGCTATACAAAAGATGCAAGAGTAAGATTGCAGAATGCTGCAGAGAGTTATTCGGTCCAGAGATGGAATTCAAAATAGAATGAGTATAATTTGAATCTACTTTTAATACTACTTATATAAATTATAGTAGATAGCGCGTTCTTATAATTTACAAAGTGTGTTGGTTGTTCTATATTGTTTCATTAATTCTTTTTTAATTTATTCTACAGGAAATTGTTCCGAACTTTTCCAAAGATGGTAGTGCAAGAGTACGGTTGCGGAGTTGCTGCAGAGTTTTTCGGTAAAGAGATGGAATTTAAAATACAATGAGTATAATTTGAACCACCTGTTAATACTTCTTTTACACAATTAAAGTAGATAGCGTGTACTTATAATATAAACAGTGTTTTTATTGTTAGATATTTTTAATTTATTCTTTTTAAATTTTTTTTCTTCAGCAAGACACTAGAACTTTACCAAAGGTGGAAGTGCATGAGTACGATTGCAGAGATGCTGCAGAGATGGTGCAGAGATGCTGCAGAGTTGCTGCAGAGAGTTATTCGGTCAAGAGATGGAATTCAAAATACAATGAGTATAATTTCAATCTACTGTAATTACTTCTTATATACAATTATAGTAGATAGCGCGTTCTTATAATTTACATAGTGTTTTTGTTCTTAGATATAGTATAATGTATTGTTTTTGAATTTATTCTTCAGCAAGACGCTCGGAACGTTACCAAAGTTGGAAGTGCGTGAGTAAGATTGCCGAGAAGCTGCAGAGCATTATTCGATCCAGAAAAGGAATTCAAAATACAATGAGTATAATTTTAATCTACTGTTAATACTACATATATACAATTATAGTACATAGCTCTTTCCTATAATTTTTTCTAGTGTTTTGGTTGTTAGATTTTGTTTAATTAATTTTTTTAAATTTATTCTTCAGCATGACGCTCGAAACTTTACCAAAGATAGAACTCCAAGAGAATGATTGCAGAGATGTTGCAGAGAGTTATTCGGTCCATGAATTATATTTATATAATCCTTTAATTATAAGAATATATAATTATATTCTTATAATTTACATAGTGTTTTGGTTCTTAGATATTGTTTTGTTAATTGTTTTCTAATTCTTTCTTCATGTCTTCATTATTTCTTCATTAAGATGATTGGAACTTTACAATGGAAGGGCAAAAGTACGATTGCAGTGATGCTGCAGAGAGTTATTTGGTCCAGAGAGGAATTCAAAATACAATGAGTATAATTTGAATCTTCTGTTAATAATACTTATTAAAATTATAGTAGATAGAGCATTCTTATATGTTACATAGTATTTTGGTTGTTAGATATTGTTTAATTAATTCTTTTTAAATTTATTCTTCAGCAAGACGCTCAGAACTTTACAAAAGATGGAAGTGTAAAAGTTTGATTGCTGAGATGCTGCAGAGAGTTATTCGGTCAACAGATGGAAATCAATATACAATGAGTATAATTTGAATCTACTGTTCATACTACTTATATAAATTTACGAGTAAAATGTAGCTTGCATACTGCAAGCAGATCAACAACCTTACTTTCATATCGGCATTATATGTGAACGGTCCGCAAAAAAAATAAAAGGATTGAAATTATTCTTAAAATTAACTACAATTTAATCGTCTGGCATCGAACCCGGTTTTCCTGGTGAACTTACTATGCAGCTCAAAAGAAGATCACCATCTATAACTATGTGTGAAAATTCAAGCAGAAATATTGACTGCAACTGCCTCAAACGAAGTCCTACTTTTCCCTTATATTCCTTATGACAGAAATTTAAATGTGCACTGGCATCGAACCCAGGAACAGCATTTCGTATCTAAATGTTTTTAGCTGAGTCTTAATATACATCTTCTAGCAAAGCAAGAACTTCCTATCATTTCGATAAAAACATCAAAATAAATAATGAAAACTAACTCAATGCATTTTAAATGGGGGATATATTTACCATCTGGCTTCGAACCCGGGTCTTTCTGGTAATACTTTCTATGCAGCACTAAAGAAGATCACATCCTTTAACCATGTGTAAAAATTTAAGCAGAAATATTAGGTGCAACTGTCTCAAATGACGTCCTACTTTTCCCTTATATTCCTTATGAGAGAAACTTTTATGTGCTCTGGCATCGAACCCAGGATCAGTAAGGTTTTATCTACATTTTTTTTCAAAAACCTATGCTTAGTATACATCTTACATATAAGCGAAAACTTCCTATCATTTTGATAAGTGCATGAATAAATATAATGAAAATCTATCTCAATGTATTTCAAATGGCCGATTTTTGCATCGTCCTAGCATCGAACCCAGGGTATCTTCTGTGAAAGTCATTTATGTTTTCGATAGATCATGACCATATATATAGGCTTCTTGAGTTTCGATTCTCTACCTATCCGGAAAGTATTTTTTTTTAATTCCCAAAAGCAAAGCAATGCATTTAAACGGGAAAAATCGGGACTTTGGGGCCCTCTGGAATCGAACCTATGATACTGAGGTTCAAAAATACATTTTTTCTGGTGGTTACACGTTATGGCCAATACGCCGTAAAAATTTCAAGTCAATCACGCTTGTGGTTTAGGCTGTGAATTAGTATCCTATCTATCTATCTATCTATATAGGTATATACATGAATGAATCCGGAGAAGCATCTATATATAATAGATAGTAGATAGCTCGTTCTTATAATTTACATAGTGTTTCTGTTGTTAGGTAATGTTTATTAATTGTTATTAAATTTATTCTTCAGCATGATGCTCGGAGCTCTAACAAAGTTGGAAGTGCAAGGGTACAATACAAGGTAAATTTTTTTTCTTCAGCAAGACACTAGAACTTTACCAAAGGTGGAAGTGCATGAGTACGAATGCAGAGATGATGTTGAGAGTTATTGGGTCAAGAGATGGAATTCAAATTACAATGAGTGTAATTTGATTCTAATGTTAATACTACTTATATACAATTATAGTAGGTAGCGTGTTCTTATAATTTACATAATGTTTTGGTTGTTAGATATTGTTTAATTAATTTTTTTTTATTTCTTTACAGCAAGAAGATTGGACCTTTACCAATGATGGATGAGCAAGAGTACAATTGGATACATTCTGCAGAGAGTTATTTGGTACTTAGATGGAATTCAATATAGAAATTGTATAATTTGAATCTACTGTTAATACTACTTATATGCAATTATAGTAGATAGCTTTTTCTTATAATTTACATATTGTTTTTTTTTAATAGATATTGCTTAATTAATTCCTTTTAAATTTAATCTCCAGCAAGACACTCGGAACTTTACCAAAGATGGAAGTTCAAGAGTGCCATTGCAGAAATGCTGCAGAGAGTTAATCGGTCCAAAGATGGAATTCAAAATACAATGAGTATAATTTGAATCTACAGTTAATTCTTCTTATATACAATTATAGTAGATAGCGAGTTCTTTTAATTTAAATAGTGTTTTGGTTTTTAGATATTTTTTATTATTTGTTTGTAAATTTTATTCTTCAGCAAGACGGTCGGAACTTTACCAACGATGGATGTACAACAGTACGATTGCAGAGATGCTGCAGAGAGTAATTCAGTCCAAAGATGGAATTCAAAATACAATGAGTATTATTTGAACCCAGTGTTAATTCTACTCATATATAATCATAGTTGATAGTGCGTTCTTATAATTTGCATAGTATTATTGTTTTTAGACATTGTTTAATTAATTGCTTTTAAATTTATTCTTCAGTAAGACCCTTGGAACTTTACCAAAGATGGAAGGGCAAGAGTACGATTGCAGAGATTCTTCAGAGTTATTTGGTCCAGAAAAGGAATTTAAAATTACAATGAGTATAATTTGAATCTACTTTTAATATTACTTATATACAATTATAATAGATAACGCTTTCTTATAAATAACTTAGGTTTATTGTTGTTAGATAATGATTTTTTTTATTGTTTTTCAAGTATTTCTTCAGCAAGTCACTTGGAACTATTCCTACGATGGAAGGGCTTGAGTACAACTGCAGAGTTGCTGTGGAAAGTAATTTGGTCCAGGGGTTCAATTCAAAATATAATGAGTTTAATTTGTATCTACTGTAAGTACTACTTATATACAATCATGGTAGTTAGCGCATTCTTATAATTTACATACTTTTTTGGTTGTTAGGTAATTTGTTATTAATTGTTTTTATATTTATTCTCAGGCAGGATGTTTGGAACTGTTTTCAATCATGAATGGGAGAGAGTAGGAATGCAGAGATGCTTCGAAAAGTTATTTGGTCCATGAAAGGAACACAGAATACGATCAGTACAAATTGAATTAACAGGGACGGAGTTGTGTTGCTCCTGCAGGGGATGGCATCAGGATCAAGTTTAGATTGTAAATAATAAATTAAAAATTTCCTTGTGAAATAAAATGTGTGACTTTTGAAATTAACTCAAGTTTCTCGTGCAGTGGACATTCCAATCATATAATTTTATTTATAACTATTTCATGAACAATCAATTGGACAATTTGGTGAAACTTTATCTATGTATTCTACTTGAAGCTTTCTCTGCTTTTAATCTTTACTGTGAATAATGTTGATTCAAGGTTAAAAAATAATTTTTAAATTTTATATTTTGTGTATCTATTTGGTGTCTATTCAATATTTAAAGATAAAATAGGTGTATTTATCTTTGCATATGTTTATATATAACTCATTAGATGAATTAAAAGTGCAATATAATCTTTTTCTTCTGACCCAAAATATATTTTAAATCATATATGTTTAAAAATTGTAAGGCCAAAACTTGTATTGTTCCCCACAACTAGAAATATATATTATATGAATATAAAATTGATGTAGCACCCTGAACCAAAATAACTATTGCAGAATGTATAGATTTATAAAGAAGTGTTTGGCAGGGTCATGTATAATTTATATATCTTACTACTTTTTATTGTATTCTTGTTACTTTTCCTCTGAATAAATCTGATGGGGAAGCTAGAGGGACGGTAGAGGAGGGAGGAGGTTGATTAATAGAGGAATAGAAAGGAGTGAGGGGAGACATAGGGTAGGGTAAAAAAAATTGGATTGTGAAGTAATAGGGCGTGAAAGGAGGAGGTGTGGTGGGTAATGGTGTGGATACAGCTGGTGGGAAAGAGAGAGGGTGGGATACGATGGGAAGAGAAAGGGTTTGTAGGGAGAGGGTGGGAAGGGAGAGGGCAAGAAGGGAAAGGGTGGGAAGGTAGGCGTGGGAAGGGAGGGGGAGGGAGGAAAATGAGAGGGTGGGAAGGGAGAGGCTAGTAAGGGAGAGGGTGGGAAGATAGAGTGTGGGGAGGGAGAGGGTGGGAATTGAGATGGTGGGAATTGAGATGGTGGGAAGGCAGGAATGGGTTGGAGGGGTTTGGAGGGGGGGAAGGAGGGGTTTCGAAGATGGGGGTGTTAAGGCAGGGGGAGGGATGGTTAGGGAGGTAAGGGAGGTGGTGGTAAGGGAGAGGGTGGGAAGGGAGAGGGTGGGAAGGGGGAGGGTTGGAAGGGAGAGGGTGGGAAGGGGGAGGGTGGGGAGGCAGAGGGTGGGGAGGGAGAGGATGGGCAGGGAGAGGGTGGGCAGGGAGAGGGTGGGGAGGTAGAGGTTGGGTAGGGAGAGGGTGGGGAGGTAGAGGGTGGGGAGGGAGAGGGTGGGCAGGGAGAGGGTGGGCAGGGAGAGGGTGGGGAGGGAGAGGGTGGGCAAGGAGAGGGTGGGCAGGGAGAGGGTGGGCAGGGAGAGGGTGGGCAGGGAGACGGTGGGGAGGTAGAGGTTGGGTAGGGAGAGGGTGGGGAGGTAGAGGGTGGGAAGGGGGAGGGTGGGAAGGGAGAGGGTGGGAAGGGAGAGGGTGGGAAGGGGGAGGGTGGGAAGGGAGAGGGTTGGAAGGGAGAGGGTGGGAAGGGAGTGGGTGGTTAGGGACAGGGTAGGGAGGGATAGGGTGGGAAGGGAGAGGGTGGGCAGGGAGAGGGTGGGGAGGGAGAGGGTGGGCAGGGAGAGGGTGGGCAGGGAGAGGTTGGGTAGGGAGAGGGTGGGGAGGTAGAGGGTGGGGAAGGAGAGGGTGTGGAGGGAGAGGGTGGGAAGGGAGAGGGTGGGAAGGGGGAGGGTGGGAAGGGAGAGGGTGGGAAGGGAGAGGGTGGGAAGGGAGAGGGTGGGAAGGGGGAGGGTAGGGAGGCAGAGGGTGGGGAGGGAGAGGATGGGCAGGGAGAGGGTGGGGAGGTAGAGGGTGGGAAGGGAGAGGATGGGCAGGGAGAGGGTGGGGAGGTAGAGGGTGGGGAGGGAGAGGATGGGCAGGGAGAGGGTGGGGAGGTAGAGGGTGGGGAGGGAGATGATGGGCAGGGAGAGGGTGTGGAGGGAGAGGGTGGGGAGGGAGAGGGTGGGGAGGTAGAGGGTGGGTAGGGAGAGGGTGGGCAGGGAGAGGGTGGGAAGGGAGAGGGTGGGAAGGGAGAGGGTGGGAAGGGGGAGGGTGGGAAGGGAGAGGGTGGGCAGGGAGAGGTTGGGCAGGGAGAGGGCGGGGAGGCAGAGGGTGGGGAGGGAGAGGATGGGCAGGGAGTGGGTGGGGAGGTAGAGGGTGGGGAGGGAGAGGATGGGCAGGGAGAGGGTGTGGAGTGAGAGGGTGGGGAGGGAGAGGGTGGGGAGGGAGATGATGGGCAGGGAGAGGGTGGGGAGGTAGAGGGTGGGCAGGGAGAGGGTGGGCAGGGAGAGGATGGGCAGGGAGAGGGTGGGGAGGCAGAGGGTGGGGAGATAGAGGATGGGCAGGGAGAGGGTGGGGAGGTAGAGGTTGGGTAGGGAGAGGGTGGGGAGGTAGAGGGTGGGGAGGGAGAGGGTGGGCAGGGAGAGGGTGGGCAGGGAGAGGGTGGGCAGGGAGAGGGTGGGTAGGGAGAGGGTGGGGAGGGAGAGGATGGGCAGGGAGAGGGTGTGGAGGGAGAGGGTGGGCAGGGAGAGGGTGGGAAGGGAGAGGATGGGCAGGGAGAGGGTGGGAAGGGAGAGGGTGCGAAGGGAGAGGATGGGCAGGGAGAGGGTGTGGAGGTATAGGGTGGGGAGGTAGAGGTTGGGTAGGGAGAGGGTGGGGAGGTAGAGGGTGGGGAGGGAGAGGGTGGGCAGGGAGAGGGTGGGCAGGGAGAGGGTGGGCAGGGAGAGGGTGGGGAGGTAGAGGTTGGGTAGGGAGAGGGTGGGGAGGTAGAGGGTGGGGAGGGAGAGGGTGGGCAGGGAGAGGGTGGGCAGGGAGAGGTTGGGGAGGTAGAGGGTGGGTAGGGAGAGGGTGGGGAGGGAGAGGATGGCCAGGGAGAGGGTGTGGAGGGAGAGGGTGGGAAGGGAGAGGGTGGGAAGGGAGAGGATGGGCAGGGAGAGGGTGGGGAGGTAGAGGTTGGGTAGGGAGAGGGTGGGGAGGGAGAGGGTGGGTAGGGAGAGGGTGGGCAGGGAGAGGGTGGGCAGGGAGAGGGTGGGCAGGTAGAGGGTGGGTAGGGAGAGGGTGGGGAGGGAGAGGATGGCCAGGGAGAGGGTGTGGAGGGAGAGGGTGGGGAGGGAGAGGATGGGCAGGGAGAGGGTGGGGAGGTAGAGGTTGGGTAGGGAGAGGGTGGGCAGGGAGAGGGTGGGCAGGGAGAGGGTGGGGAGGGAGAGGGTGTGGAGGGAGAGGGTGGTGAGGGAGGAGTGATACGGTAGGGGGAGGGAAGGTATCATAAAACGAGCTCTTCGGACTATTTTACGCACGACGGTTTCATCCGTACGGAAAACCGCTGCACAGTTTTACACCGTTTTGATCAAATTCAAATGATTTCCTTGCAGTTTGTTTCATTAAATTTGTTGTATAAATCTGTCAAATAAGCAATATCGCTCTTACATTTCAATAAATTCACTCCTAATAAATCACCTTTACTTTCAAAAAACTTAGTAACTGCTTCAAAGAGTTAAAAAAAATCGTTTTAGACAAGTACCTTTTGACAGCCAACGAACTTCTTTGTGCAATAGTAACCGATTAAAGTCTTAGTCGTTTTCATCACAACGCTTCCTAAATAATCTATCATCGAGAGCATTACTTCTGATCCTGTTAACTGAAGTAATTACGTACTGTAGCGAGCGGTGAAGGCGATCACTAAGGTGTTTTGCTACCAAATGTTGTCGGTGAATTACGCAATGCACGGCGACTATATTTGGTACCGCTCTTTTCAAATATGAAATAAAACCACGGTGACGTCCAACCATTGCCGGAGCACCATCGGTAGCAACAGACAATATATTATTCAGAGGAATTCCTTTTTATTCAAAATAGTGTTCCAAAACGCCAAAAACAGATTTTCCTTTAGTGCCCATTTCTAACGTTCTTGCGAATAATAAGTTTTGACAAATCCTTTCATCTTTTATGAATCGAACGTACACCAGAAGTAAAGACTCGTTTTTTGGCAAAGTAGATTCAACAAGCTGTAATGAAAACTCGGTAGTCTTCAAAAACACAGCTAGAGAACTCTCCACATCCTCTGACATTTCGTCTATTCGCCTCTGCACTGTATTATTGCTCAACGGAATTTTTTTAATTATATCAGACGGTGGCTTATGCAGCACGGTACGCAGAACTTCACTCAAAGCTGGAATTATCAATTCTTCACCAATTGTGTGTGGTTTTCCCGATTTAGCAATGAGTAAGGAAATATTATATGACGCACGTAATCCATCATTTTCTTCTTTTGATGCGGCCGAAAACATATCACCCAAAGTAGGACGTCTCGAATGTTGATCTCTGAGTATTTGAAAGTAAGATATATTTTTATATTTTTTCTCAGGATGTATTTCGCTCTAGTGCTCTTCATATCGCGAAGGTTTCATAGCTTCATTGGAAAACACCTCATTACCAATGAGGCACTTTAGTAATTTCTTGTGTGTGGGTGATTGAATGAAACCATATTTTAAATATTCGACATTGTATTGCCTACATTTTTTCTTTGGTTCCGACATGGATCTATATGTAGAAACAACACAATAATATGATTGATAGATACGTACGGAAAAATTGTAATTATTAAGAAAATATGTTTCGGAGATAAAAATTTCCGTATTTACTTATGTAAAAATCAACGTAAGGTGAATAATTAATTTGGCAACAATTTGCGTCAGAGCGCGTCAGAGCAGAAATCATAAAAAGTTTTGTTATTATTATTTTCTATTCTCTGTGTCAGTCATTGTTAAACTTCATTAACCAAACTACGAGTAAAAGCCGATGATGTTATCAGTGTTAACCAAATTCGATAAAGTGAAGGTGTTAAGGGTCGAAGTTAATCCTTCGACCTGAAGACGCTGACAGGATAGTCAGCGAAACTTAAGTTACCAAGCCATCCTACGCGGACGGACACCCGAAAAATGCAGAGAGCATGTACAATGTAATGTCTGCTCCGTCCCTACGCCTTGTTGCCTTTAAGTCTGGTTCTAATCCTCATGGTTAATAAACAGATCATTTTAGAACTCCCCCACCTTCTTATTTTCACTTCCAATTCATTGCCCTGTACTTATTTTCATTCCATTTAATCATTACCACATTTTCCTCTCCTTCCGTCATATTCCTACATTCATTTTTCCTATAATTTTCAATTACAAATAACGAACTATCCAAAATTGGGAATCTGAAAGCGCTTCACAGCCAAGAACGAAAATTAATTTACAACGTCATTAAGTGTATGTGGAAGGAGGCCGATGAAGAAATTCAATAAAAGTTTATAAAAGCTTTTGATAGGGTGGTGTCATCAACAGAAAAATCCTTGGGACTACTATGAATATTCCAAAGTAGAGAGATGATTTAAAACAATCGCTCGGGGAGATGTGTGTTTTTTAATCGGGTTGAGTTTCATTCTCCTTTTCCAAAATAACCTTTATGCAGAATTTTAACGGCAGTTACAATGTCCGTATTTCCATTGTAAACGCACTATTAGCCGCCCTGCAAACATCGTTTCCGCCCCTCTCCTCCGTACTTTCCATTCCGTCAGTATTCCACGGATTAGGTCAACCCCATTCGTGACGCATCCTTCTGTCACAAGCTTTTGCGAGAGCTGAGAAAGCATTTATAACAATGTTTCTGACACCTGGCACCAAAAGGCAGTAGCGTCATAAGTTAAAGAATCGAAACAAAGATGTCAGTAATGCCGTCAGTGGCTAATAAATACACCAAATGCTCAAAGGGGCGGCGGCTGGACCTCAACGCCCCCTCAATATGACTTGGGCACTGAACGCCCCCCTCAGACTTCTCAGCGCCCACCGGGGGGCGGTAGCGCCCCCGTTGGGAACCACTGATATAAACCATACAAACGAATTCGGACTATAAGGAATAATCGAATTTAAGAATGAGAATGCTTGTTGACATCTTGTTCACATCCGAACCTCATTGTTTAACAGTTAATAATTAAATCTTCACTTACAACAACAAAAGTATTGCAGAATATTTTCCTGTTTCAAAGAAAAAGCGGTCCTTTCCTATTGGTATGTGCTTGAATGAAAATACTAAATAAAAACAGGTTTAAAATATTGGGGAACAACAACTTTGCCACTTTCACAAGATTGTTTTCAATCCATACAAGTAGGGAATTATCTGTTTCTTCTTTAAAACCCACCGCTATCCAATGTCATTTATAATTTAATCCCTCAACGACCGAGGAGATTTATGTTGTTCCTATTCCTTAGTTGGAAAATATTTATATGGACTAGTGCGATTTTAAGTTACTACCAATAAAATATTTAGAACTTCAATATCTCAACTCAGATTTACTTTAAATTTCAAGAGTTTTTCTTAAAGCATTGATTACTTCCTATATTTATCATTAGCTTACCATTCGTAGTTTTGACTTTATTACTTCAAACTTTCTTAATTTGACAATATCATCAAAGTCGGCTCCGATATTTTTTTAAAGAAATCATTATGTGTTTAATACCTCCAATCACCTTTCCCTCAGTCAAGCAAAAGTAATTTCTCCCGAGTCTCTTTTCCTTTTAACCCCTTTAAATATGGCTTGGGTCCGACTGCTCGATACTCTTCGCTCTTCTTTCTCTCTCGTGACAAATAATCATTAAAAGTGTTTACAGAACACTTATAAGGACCTAATTTTGTCTGCAGGGGCAGTCAAAAGCGGATTTGTTCTCTTTTCTCTAACATTCACAATCAGCTGCGTCTTGCGGCTCGAGGCCCGAGCGAAGAAACTAGATTCTTTGGCTCCTCAAATAAACAGTAACTAAGAATAAAACATCGAAACCTCATCAATCATCCTACAATCGAGGAATAGGGACAAATTCAAAATCCTTTGGTGGAAAAATATGCACGAAGTATTTGCCTTTGTAGTATTCCTATCAACGTGAATTACTTCATCGAAATACTTCATCTGATTATGCATCTTCCGAGCATCGAACCCAGGAGTTTCTCATTAGAAGTCAATCATGTTTTCGATAGATCATGACTATATCTGTAAGCTCCTCGAATTTTGATTCTCTACCTATCCGGGAAGTATTATTTAAAAATTTTCGAAAATCCCCACCATGTGTCTTTATGGAGAAAATTGTGACTTTGGGGCCTTTTGGAATCGAACCCTTGACACTGAGGTTCAAAGTCGGCTTTTTTCTGGAGGTTACACGTTATGGCCACTACGTCGTAAAAATTTTAAGTCAGTGACACTTGTGAAACATGGTTAGAATTTTGATCCCCTATGAATGTGTATATATATGAATTTATAGGTACGAGTAAAAGATACTTGCATACTGCAAGCATATGAAATGTATTTCTAATCTTTATTCACATTGCAAGTTTTGAGTTTCAATGTCATTGTGAAGAGGTATAAAACGTTTAAAAATCATAGCAATTTCTAATTTTTGGAGACGCCTGGGGTCGAACCTAGGACCTATTAGCGGATGCAAATGGGCTATTATAACCTGTTAGGAATGTTAAGTATGAAGTCCATATCATACCGAGAAGGTCCTGAAATAAGACTCCATTATCCCCATCTGAAATGCATACGGCAATGTAAATGGCTTTCTGGGATCGAACCAAGGACGATCAAGGAATGCTAAAACACGTATTTGAAATGAATCTATGATGTTTATTTACATGCCTAGTTTTAAGTTTCTATATTAACAGGAAGAGCTTCAAAAAATTCTTAAACATCGTAACAATTATTAATTTTAGATACCCCTAGGGTCGAACCCAGGACTTATTGGTAGCTGTGAACAGACCTTAAGACTTGATTTTATTTATTGCAAAGTTTGAAGTCGATATCATGCCGGGAAGTACCTAAATTTTGTTTCCGTTATCTCCATAAGAAATGCATTGAGGAATGTAAATAAAGGAATCGAACCAAGGACAATCAGCGAAACGTTCAGCAATGTACATAAAAGATATTTACGATCCCTATCCACATACCGAGTTTCAAGTTTCCATCTTATCGGGAAGTGATTCAAAAAAATCTTTAAAATCGCAATGTAAATTAAACGGGAGAATATTTACCCTGACCTAGCGTCGAACCAAGGATAATCTTCGATGATGTCTAAATAGTTTTCATCGGATACGCACGGCCTCCAGCGATACCTCGAATTTCAACACCTTACTGTACCGGAAAGTGGCTCAAAACAATTTTCGAAAATCCCCGCAATGTATCATTATGGAGAAAATCTAAATTTAAAAATCTCTTCTAAAATATCGGTGCGATGTTGAGTGTTTTGAAAAACATTCGTTACTACCTGCTCCTCTTCTAAAACATCGGTGCGATGTTGAGTGTTTTGAAAAACATTGAGTCGATGTTCCACTCATTTTCTTGCCACTCGATGTTTCCGATGTATCGGCAAATAAACATCGAGTAGTCCGATACATCGATGTCGATGTGGCATCCCTAGTACCCCGTCTCTCCTCCGGCGGCATGTTTCCGATGTATCGGCAAATAAACATCGAGTAGTCCGATACATCGATGTCGATGTGGCATCCCTAGTACCCCGTCTCTCCTCCGGCAGCAGCGACGGAGTGCAGTCCACTTTTTCTGTGTGTACGTGTATTAACCATAGCGCCGCATGGTCGCTCACTCATTTGTAAACATCGTAACAATAAATAGTCACGTTCGTTATCTACGGTTTTTATCCTTCATTTCCTCAAGAAATACCTACGGTATAATCGAAAGAGTGCAACAAATTGGTGACCCCGACGTGATCCTCTACGTGAAGGATGGATGCCACCGAGACCGCAGCCATACAGCCATCCGGCTCCCGGAATTCGATCCGGAAAACCCAGCCCTGTGGTTCCTCCAAATCGAGAGCCAATTCAGCATTAACAATATTATGAAGGATGACCTAAGATTCTAGTACGCGATCGGACAACTCGGGACGAAATACGCGACGGAGGTGGAGGATATATTTACTACCCCCCCTGCCTGTATGAATAGATAGCATGACTATCTGAAGGCGAAGTTAATAAGGAGGCTTTCCGTTTCCCAGGAGCATAAAGTACGGCAAGTGCTGGAGCGCGAGGAGCTTGGCGATCGCAAGCCCTCCCAATTTTTGCGCCACCTTAGATCCCTCGCCGGCGTCTCGCTACCCGAGAGTTTCCTCCGTTCCTTGTGGCTAAGTAGGTTGCCATCCCATCTCCAACCAATAATCGCCGCTCAAGAAGGGATGGACCTGGATGCTCAAGCACGCCTCGCGGACACCATCAGCGACTTTTCCCCGCGACCGGGAGTCCACGCCGCCGCAGCGTCATTGCCCCTCATACAGTCCCTTATGTCCAGAATGGAGGAGCTCACGAAGGAAGTCGCCGCGTTGAAGCTGGAGAGGACTAGGCCGCCCAGACGATTCCGTGGTCGTTCAAGGAGCCGCGGCCGTTTCCACTCCCGAGAGCGCAGCAACGGATTATGTTTTTATCATCACCGCTTCGGAGAAGATGCCCGCAAATGTGAGTCGCCATGCTCTTACTCCGCGGGAAACGCCGCACAGTGGGCTAGAATCGAAAAAAGCTGGCCAAAAATAAAAAAGAGAGCAAGGAGGGTACTTTCGAAGTGGAGGAAAACGGATAATGTTCAGTCTCAGTTGTCAGGAGAAGAGGCCGTATCTCTAATTATATCGTCGGAGTTAACAAAAAGTCAATATAACATTCTCCGTGATACTGCCATTAGTCATGGTCATATGTTGTACCCCAGCTATGAAGTAGTTAAAAACGCAAAATCTGCTGCGTATCCAGATGGGATACATATTACCGAAGATGTGTGTGGAGTCAGTTTTAAAGCCCTTCTGCTGCACACAGCATCCCGTATCGCAGTATCTCTATCGTCAGCTCCAGCATCAAGCAGTAAAGTTAATTCCACTTTAATATGTAAATACGGATGGCCACTCTCAATATAAATAAGTGTGGTAAAACGAGGACAAGACAGATGAGTTCTTCGTGAGCTCCTTGGTGCCTCTTCGTTTACTCAACGATGCATCTGGTAAAACATAAGCACCATAATTGTTCCTCACTCATAGTAGTTAAAATTGATAAAAATATAACTAACTTTAAGTTGGAATTCACAATTTATTGCTTAATATAGATGAAATAATATGGGCGAATCCTCGACCATCTTCAACAAGATTCTGCAGACCGATTCGCCTTCAGTGGATAAAAGAGACGAAGACAATTATTCAAGCGGAAGAATGATATCTGCAGAAGGAGATAGAAAAATTATGGCCGGTAAATGTAGGCTTATATTGAATTAAATTCGCTTTGCTGCTCCAACAAGAAAATCAAGGAATATGGACGCAGAAGTGAAGGAGCTCCTGAGCATGAGTAATGAAGAAGAGATGGCGTGTCGAGAAGAAGATTCCTCTGATGATGACTCTATTTAATATTTCCGAAATATAACCATTCAGTTGAGTTTTTCTCCGCATGTCCACTCAAAACCGCGGTCGTCTCAGAAAGTGGCGCTCCGCCGCGCGGACATACCTCTTGCACCGCCATCGAAAAGTCGCTTTATTTATCGGCGTCGCAAATTGTCGCAGGATTTTATTTCAGATTCTTCTTCAGAGAGCTTCAAAGAATATTTTGGTGTAAATAACTCCGCGTACACCGCGCTTATTCACTACTATTTTCCTCACTTTAGGTGGAAATTTGCCGTAAAATAAGGGTTCGTCATTTTGTTGTATAAATAATGCAAATATTCAACTGTGATCATTCAAACCCAGTATTATGAAGCATAAAGATTAGGTTTATAATACTGCATCGTTTTTTTCCCGATAATTTATCTCATTTTGGTTCAGGATTGGCTTGAAATGGAAGAATTTTGCGAAAAATCGAGGACCGGCATTTTTCGTAAAATTTGGTCAACTTTGACCCCCTGTAGAATTGTAACGCGTGGGAACCAACGCTAATGATTTCACAGTTATATGCTAAATTTATTCAAAAACGACTATGGGAAGTTTCAAAGTCCGCACTTAAAAAAGGCACTTTTTTATTTTTGGCCAGCTTTTTTCTATTCTAGCCCACTGTGCGCCGGGGCGAGTCGGTAAACGCGGCCTCCGACCACGGCTCTAAATCCAGCCGCCTCTTCATTCAGGACTCGTATTCCGGTAAGCGATTCTTAATTGATACCGGTTCGGATCTGAGTGTTTATCCGCGAAATTACGTGCGAGGTCCCACAGTTAGATCCAATTTCGAACTTTTCGCGGCCAACGATTCCGTAATTTCAACATACGGTTGGGCGACGTTAAATTTAAACTTAGGGCTTAGGCGTAGTTTTTCCGGGCGATTTATTATCACCGATGTAAATAAGCCAATAATAGGAGTAGATTTTTTTAAATTTTACGGGTTGTGCGTAGACATTAGGAACCAAAAACTTGTTGATAATGTGACGTCGCTGTCAGTGAATTGTATTAACGCTCCCAGTGAATGTGCCAGTGTCAAAACAATTAACCATGAATGTAAATATCGCGAACTTTTAGCCAAATTTCCCGGAATCACATTCCCTTCAGGATGGCCGGGACCGGCAAAACATTCCACTGTGCACCATATTCGCACAACCCCTGGACCGCCGCACAGTGTGATATTTTCGTAATCTAGAGGGACAAAAGTCAATTTTCTTACTTGTCAAATCGGGTCAAATTTTTGTATAGTTATGAAGAGAAGAAACCATACTAACTGGATCTAAGGTTTATATTTCACAAAAATCGCGCCAACCAATAGAAAAAAGGGTCGTACCCTCTGACAATCTGAACTCAGCATGTCAAGTGTTCTAAGCGATAGCGTCATTCGTATAAGTTTACTCTAAGAATACACAGTGTTTCTGTGTGCTAGTAGCCGTTGTTTTTTGCTATTATTATAATACAAGTACCAAAGTTAGTTTACATAATATATTACTTTAATATGTGTTTTAATATAATCACGAGCATCATTAGAATTGATCGCCGTTTTTTTCCGTATGAGAAAAACGTATGAGTCAGTTTGAACTTGAGTTTTAGTTTATTATATCTCATTATACCAATGTGAAATGGTATTTGCCTGAAAGAATGACTTGTAAAGTATAGGAAATACTTAAATTTGCTTGCGCATATTTGCGAATTTGAATATACTTTCCTTACAAATTAATTAGTCGCGTCAGGGGTAAATATGACCCCAAAATTATCTGAATGTTTAAAAACGCTTTCAACGATAAATCAACTGATTCAATTTATAAAAGTTCATAAATGATTCTTTAAGAAAGTGAATGTAGCTTTTTTAGCGAAAAATTATTTTCCATTTATTATTAATTAAATAATATTGTGTAAATATGTACCGAAATTGCAGTAACTTACATAATAAATATTTTTTCCTATTAAGAATCAACCTAACAGTTTCATACTTTTGGAATATGTAGTAAAGGATTTATTATTTTGATTTTATTTAGCAAAATTACACTATGTTTTAAATGCCATCTGTCGGAAAATAATAAAAATTGATTTCACTCCTTTCGGGAAAAAGTCAAAATATTGGAGGAATTTTCGATTTTTTTATGACACTTTCAGTTTAGAGGTTTTCGATAATGACAAAACAATTAGTAATACTTTGAAAATCGTAAAATCAATCCTTATCAGCGCTACCAACCAAAAAAAGTGTTATCTAAAAATTTTTTATCAGGCTAAATTTAGAGGAACATAAATTGTATTTTAAACAAGTTCTCATTAATTAACATTTCCATACTTATATCCAGCCAAATAAGTTCACATAGCAGGGGTATCAACCTAAAAAAATATTCAAATGTTTTGGCTCTTTGTTACTATCTATTATATTTAGATGCTTCTCCGGATTCATTCATGTATATAGATAGATAGATAGAGAGGATACTAATTCACAGGCTAAATCACAAGTGACATAACGTGTAACCGCTAAAAACATAGCGATTTTGAACCTCAGTGTCATGGGTTCGATTCCAGAGGGTCCCAAATCCCGATTTTTTCCATTTAAATGCATTGCTTTGATTTTCGGGAATTTAAAAAAAATACTTCCCGGTAGGTAGAGCATAAAAACTCAAGGATCCTATATATATGGTCATGATCTATTGAAAACGTAAATGACTTTAACAGAAAAGTTCCTTGGTTCGATGCTAGGACGTTGCAAACATCTGCCCTTTAAAATACATTGAGGTAGTTTTTCATTATTTTTTTATGCACTTATCGAAATGATAGGAAGTTCATGCTTGGCTAGAAGACGTGTGGTGAGAATTGGTTTCAGAAAAAAATTTAGATAAGACCGTACTATTCCTGGGTTCGATGCCAGAGCACATTACAAATTCTCACATAAGGAATATATGTGAAAAGTAGGACCTCGTTTGAGGCAGTTACAGCCAATATTTCTGCTTCAGTTTTCACACATAGTTAGAGGCGGTGATTTTCTGTTGTCCTGCATAGTGATTTTCACCAGAAAGACCTGGGTTCGATGCCAGACGAAGAAATTGCAGCGAATTTTAAGAATGTTTTCAATACCTTTTCTACTTTAGAGGACCCTCTTGATATGACGTCGACTTGAAATTTGTGTTATCAACATGCTTGCAGAATGCAAGCAACATTTTACTCATTTTGGAAATATATAAACACAGATTTACTTCGTGTAAACATTAGAATGGAATCTTAGATTTTATTAGAATGCACTTGTGCTTTTTAAGTTGACGCACAAATGTTACGTCTTGTATTCCCATGTTTTCAATATGGGTTTCATGCATTGCTCTTTCAAACTTATTTTAAACAACGATAAATAAGTTATGAATTTTTGAATTGTTAGGTCTTATAAACAAATTAATTACGAAACAATCTACATTGAAAAGCATTTGTTACGCGCCTTTAGCATTTGCTCAGAATACTTAAACTCAGTTTTTATTAATTTTACCGGCTGTATTTCTGTGTGCTAGTAGCAGTTATGTGTTGCTATCATTATTATAGAAGTACCAAGGTAATGTTGGGAGGCCTGACGATCGCGTGAAACCAGCGCAGTTCACGTGGTTGCATGGGGCGCGTTGCATTTTGGACCACTCTGGGGCTTCCCCAAACACTGCTTTTCGCTCCCCGTACCCCCTAAAGTGTGATAAAGACTCTATTTAAGCCGACCAAAAAGGCACTAAAGTTAGATCCGAAATTTTTACTCGCTGATGCCTCCCACTGAGCTAGATCCACCTCGGTCTGCGGCAAACCTGCTAGAAAGACTGCCCTCCCGATTGGACTCCTAAGTGGTTCTTAAGGTACGCTCGTTTATTGTATTGTTGTAGTTAATTGTGGGCCAACCTGTGGGTTTTATAAATGTCCTTATGACAGTAAGTTTAAATAATATTTTACTTTACTATTTGTCTTAAATTTGCTTGCGCATATCTGCAAATTAAATATAAGTATTCATTAATTACAGATGACTACTCAAATTTCAGCAGCAGTACCAAAAAGAAACTAGAGAATTGTATATTAGAGAGTACTCATGGTTCGCTATGCCAGTAAGCGTGGATAAAATTCTATTTCACGGCAAAGACATAGATTCGTGTATTCTTTCAGTAGGCCAACTTTCCGAGGAGGCACAAGAGGCCCGCAATAAGGACAACAGGAAATTTAGGGAACTATTTACTAGGAAGACATCAAGGGTTAATACGAACAAAGATTTAATGAATAGAATTACTCTTTACTTCAGACCCATTTATAGCAAGCATGCGATCACTTCCTTAAACCAAACGAAGCAAAATCAGTAGGGAGGTATGTGACCTCTTAGAGATGAGAGCTCCAATGGATCAGGACGGAACCCTATCAGGTTTTTCTGATTCCAAAGAATCAGAAAGTGATATCGAAGAATCTGATGTTGATTCCGAATAATCCTCTAATTCATATTATATGTTGTATTATATTATATTCCTTATTTTTCCTTTCAATTTGTTTTGTGATTACAAATTATTACTTACTAATTTTATGTTTTACTGTACCAATTTTATTGCACATTGATAATCGATCAAATTGAATTGTTATTATTTATAATTAAACTATGTTAAAAGATATCTTAACACTTTCCTTCCTTAGATTTAAGTAACCTCATATCCCTCTCCGTCACCGTTTGCGCTGTATCTCTTTGGGCCTGTGTGTCTTCTTTGTGTGTGGTTTTGTTTATGCTTCATGTAAACACTTCTCTCGCATTCCAAGACTCAATTCCAGTTAATAACTCCTCTAGAAATTCCTCCAGAAACACAAGAGAAATTAAGATATTTTTCCAACTACGCTTGATTCGCGTAGACAAGTAAGAAAATTGACTTTTGTCCCTCTAGATTGCGAAAATATCACACTGTGCGCCGGTGACATGCAGACCGCGCCGATTGGCTCCCGACAAACTCCGCGCCGCAAAACGTGAATTTGAAACAATGTGCCAGATGGGAATCGCACGCCGGTCGCAGAGCTGTTGGAGTTTTCCGCTACATATGGTTCCGAAAAACAATGAGGAATGGCTACCGTGCGGAGATTACCACGCCGTGAACGCCCGCACCATTGCAGATGAGTATCCTGTGCCTCATATACAAGACTGTTCGCACCTTTTGGCAGGTAAACGTGTTTTCTCCACCATCGACCTAGTTAGGGCCTATCATCAAGTACCCGTAAACCCAGCGGACGTGGCAAAGACTGCAATTACAACACCATTCGGGCTTTTTGAATTCCCTTTCATGCCCTTTGGTTTACGAAATGCCGCCAAGACTTTCCAACGATTTATAGACGAGGTAGTTCGCGGATTAAATTTCTGCTACGTGTATATAGACGATATTCTCATCGCGTCTGAGTCCGAGGAACAACGCCACGCGCATCTCCTCGAACTTTTTTCCCGCCTCAATGAATATGGCGTCATAATAAATCCTGCGAAGTGTGTTTTCGCTGCAAAGGAGGTTAGGTTCTTGGGATATTTAGCGTCCGAAAACGGAACGAAACCACCGCCAGATAGAATCACTTCTATTGTTAATTTTTCCCAAGCCCAAAACAGTGAAAAGCCTTCGTCAATTCTTGGGCATGTTGAACTTTTATAGGCGATTCCAACCCCATGCCGCCAACGAACAGTCTCATCTTAACGACCTCCTAACAGGTCTTCCGGCCAAGGGAAACGCGCCCATTGTATGAGGCAGAAAAGGCTTTTGAATTGTGCAAACAAAGCTTAGTCAACGCGACAGTGCTCTCTCATCCAACCCTCGGGGCGACGCTGGCCATATTTACGGACGCTTCGGAAACCGCAATGGGTGCGGCATTGCAGCAGCGCATTGAAAACTCCTGGCAACCACTAGCTTTCTTTTCCAAGAAACTAAGCACTGCCCAACGTAATTATAGCGCGTACGATCGCGGATTGCTCGCGATTTACGAAGCTATAAAATTCTTTAAACATATGGTCGAGGGCCGAGTATTTTCTATCTTTACTGATCACAAGCCGCTCACCTACGCTTTCCGCCAAAAACCGGAGCAAGCTACGCCGAGGCAGTTCCGTTAAGGTAGGCGTCCACAGGCTCGCATCAGACGCATCGGACAGATCGCATCAAACGGATCGCTTTACGGTAGAGCGTCCACACGCAGCTATCGGATTTGCAGACGCGAAGGCAGTTGGATTTTCGCAGTGAGCGGAAACGGTGCGTGCGAGACAAAATGGAAAGTGACGATGAATTGCTTGTCGTAATTGCTTGTTTGTTGGAAGAAGAAGAAGAGGAGTTTAAAAAGGAAACATGACATGTGGATACATGACATATTCAAGAAAAGATCGCAACATGGAGTATATCATACGCTATTTCCTGATTTGCTGAATGACGACGTAAAATTCTTCAGTACTTTCGTATGTCTCATGCCATGTTTACTACTCTTCTTGACATCCTGAGACCTCAACCTCATTACTTTGATCAACTCGAATCGATTAACTCAAAACAATCAGAATGCCCATCACTAGTAGCTTATGTCAGAGAAGGTGATGCACTAACTGGCTTTCTGGCTGAATACTTTACTGACAGATAGTGTTTTATTTAGTAAGTTTGGGATGAACTAAAATATATGATCGTCCTGCTCTCAGAAAATAACTGTGGAATATTTATTTGATTTTTATATCCATTATGATATTTGATAATGTGCATAAATGGATAATAAAAATTTTATATTATTTCATTTACCTTTTGAAATCCATATCATGCTACAACATTCTTTTCTGGAAATTTTTCTATCTGAAATGTTGAAGAACTTGTATAATCATATTAAAACTATTGGGTCTTTTCAAGATTTTTATGAACAATCATATGATATCATCATGGCTTCTGTTTCTTAGTATAGAATCTTTTGTGTTTGTGTAATAACCACCTATCTGATAATTGAAATTTTTCCATAATTTGGTGCACTTGTTTAAACTCTATTGAGTCGTTCTCTGATTTATGAAATGTATGATTTATGAAGTATGTTCTCTGATTTTACTGAGAGGAAATTATGTTTAAAAAATAATTTCAGTCAAAACCTTAAAACAAATAGGTATGCAGGTGTGAGCATGTCCTTCTTTTGAAAAGGTAATTGAAATCAATCAGCTGATTCCCCCTTCGATGCTTACCAACCAGTATAGCCTTTGACACTTGCCGGTTGCATAATCCGCAGGATATTAATAATTGAATATACCAGATGTAATGCATACAGATAATTAAAGGAAAAACAGGATATGAAAGAGTGAAGTGCTGTGAACAGTTCAGATAGAGCAATGTAACTTACTGTATTGTAAACATGATATTTCAGTATTTGGAAACTGCCTGAGCAATGACATCCAAGGGTTACTTGTCTGATTCAGAAACTTAATTCCTTTCCATCTGTTGCTAACGTACAGCCACTGCCCTTTTAAAATATAATACCTTACTGTCTACCAAAATATTCCCTGCGAACACTGGTATCGCAATCCTTGAGACCTTATGATAAGAGCCAGGGCTCGGTCTTGCTGTCAAGATTTAATGGAGGAGGGGAAGGAGGAATATCTAGAATTTCAACGCCCCTCAATCTTACGCACGGCTGTTTGTTTTTTATGGTTAGCTTTACTTCATCGGGGCAACCTTTCATTCTACCTTTCCTTTGACTTCCTTCTTGGTGCCGCTGGCCCTGTTGATAACAGAAATAAGAATGTGTGTGGAGAACAAAGTAAGCAATTACTTAAATTAAACAATTGTGTCATTTGCCTCATTACAAAATTTCAGTTTTCACGTGAAGGTAGAATGACAGACGTATTCAATGAGTTTAATTTTTAGGAACTTAAATTGCCCAAAGTAAGTGCAGTAGCAATCATTTGGAAGTGCATACGACTTGCAGTATGAAAAGATTGAAAATAAATTTCCCAAATGAACAGAATATATCTGTATGATATTCAAAACAGATACAATATTATCAATGGGATGCGAGAAAGATAATCATATATTATTTTGTATTCTGAAATGATTATACTTTTTGAATCGACGAGAAAATAAGACTCAAGACTGTGATTGGAAGCAATACAAACCTTATAACAATATGCCTGTATATGGAACTTTTCTAATTTTCCATATCATGATGAATAGATCATTAGGATCATTAACTTTTTTATCCAGGTTAGATGAAAATGGATCTTTCATTTCCTTTTTTCTCACTCTTTTCATAGCTTTTATTAGAGCCAGTCAAAACCCTGAAAGGGGTGTAGGAAAGCTTACATAAGGTATATTTTTATACTTTAATGTAACATTTACCCTAAAAAGTATATTATTAGAGATTCTGAAATAAGATATTGATTATTAACAATTAAGGGTATTAACTATTAGAAAAATTAAGTAACTATTAATCTGAAAGCTACTGATAATGTTATGTTACAAAGAGATAATTTTCATGGGAAATATATTTATTGTGTTAAGACTGGCTGCCCCTGTGACCACCCCCTTCTGGCTATAGTCCCTCCCTCCCGCTTAGTTCACTCCCTCAGTCTCCCACTACACTCCTTCTCTCCCTTTCCCCCTCTATCCCACCACAGCATGTACTCATGTAAACTTGCATCAAAAAAATTACAGCATGTCAACTTTTTCATATTCTTAATATATGTTCATGTCCCATAAAATTTACAACAATGCAAAACAAATATTTAATTATAACCATTGAAATGTATAAATAGATTATCTTTAGACAATATCGTTGAGTAGAATAATAGACGAAGTCAGTCAAAAAATCAATTAAACTCTGAATGATAGAACTTGAGATACAACGTGATATAAAATTGGTAATTCACGGTCCATGGGACAGGATTTGATCATTGCATCAAAAATCAGTCCATAAAGCAGGGTGAAAGTCTGGAAAAGCATTCCATAACTGAAAGTAACATTTCTGAAAACTCTGCTGGCATGAAAAGATTAATAATATCATGTTTATTTATTTCATTAGTATTTACTTTAGCTTGTTTTTTACAAAAATACTTCAAAAAATTACAAAAATAATTAGTTAAAAATACCTCTAAAAATTTCATTTTTTCTACAGATAATAATGGATCAACAAAAGAAAAAATGTAAACAATATAATATCGAATATTTGAAATATGGCTTGATTGAGTCGCCTGTTAACAATACATACATACTGCCTGGCACTTGCCCTAAGATGAGAGGAAAACCCCTCAGAAAACCTCCCAAAGACAGCAAAATGCACAATGTTGAAACAGTGAATAGTCCATAGTAAAATAGACAAGCAACAGAGATAGATCAAGCATAATTAATAGTCAATTGAGAATCTTTTGAACATACTAAAAATAAATTTAAAAAAAGACTTACTAAATGAAAAACTGACAGGGATGATACCATGTGAAATACACGAATGGAAACAAAATGAAACCCAAGCAACTAATGATTATGACCACTTAGGAAATCAATAAAAACTCCAAAAGATATTCAAAACAAAACCAACAAAAAACATCAAAAAATCTATACGTTTATGAAAAATATTCGAGTCCCTCTTGATTTCCAAAATATTGTACATCCAAACGACAAAAACAAAGGAATTAGAACAACCACAACTTCGAAACAAAATGAAACCCAAACAACGAATGATTAGGACCTCACCAGAAATCAATAGAAATTCCAACCATTTTAAAAACCAAACTCTCACCAGAAAACATTGAAACCATGTTTTCTGATGTATGTTTGGATGTTTTGGAGTTCCTCTTGATTTCCAAAATATTGTGCACCCAAACGACAAAAAACAAAGGAATTAGAACAACCACAACTTCGAAATAAAATTAAACCCAAATGACGAATGATTAGGACCTCACAAGAAATCAATAGAAACTCCAACCATTAAAAACCAAACTCTCACCAGAAAACGGCCAAAAAAATTGAAACCATGTTTTCTGATGTATGTTTGGATGTCTTGGAGTTCCTACTTATTTCCAAAGCAAAATATACAAACAACAAAATCAAGAATCAACACTTTCAGAAGAACATACTCTAATATATTAGGATGGGCAAACCCAGATTTAGTTGCTCTTAAAGTTCCATTAAATCTAACACAATCCAATACAAAGTCTGCAGCGCCACAAAGCTCACTTTAAAGCACCACTGGAAAACTGTTTATTCTGCACAATGTCTACATTTTCTTCTTTTCCATGCACAAAAATAAAACTGATAAATGTGCTCTATGAAGAGTTCCGTATCCACCTTGTTAAGAAGTCCACAACAAATGTAGTTCTCATATTGTCCACAACATGGTATGAAAATAAGGAGTAGTAGATGGGATTGGCATCCATAAGTTTGTCTTTTCATCAACTCACTGGCTGATTGGATTTTTACCTATTTTTAACAGGATTTGACAGCTACGCTACATTGCACTTTTGGATTTTAAAAACATAAATGAGATAGCTGTTGGAATCATCAATTTTTACCTCCGTATTGAATAAATATCACAGAGAATCAAAGTAATGCAATGTTAAGAATATAATAAATCAAAAGAGCAAAATATGAAAGCAATAATCTAAATGTTAACATAACATACCATAGTTGGTAATAACAAGATGCAACATGAGAGACATTTTGGGTACTATCATTTTATGGATAATTAAAATATTTTTAATACAATACATCCTATATTATATGCCAGAAAATTATACTAAATAAAGCTAATAATTCACATATACTCATTATAAAGGTTAATCAAGACTTTTACATAAAGAAATCTCAAGTACAGATTGAGAAATTTCTCAATTTATCTACAACAAGAATACTTAGTAGTCATAGATTGAAACGTCTAAAAATCTAGTTTTTGCGCAACATACCACCACAATAGCAAAAATTGTGCCACTAGAATTCTTCAACATCATGGAACAATTGTGACTCAACCAAATTGAAATTTCCCTAAATAATTTGATTATTGTTGCATTGGGCCCAATGCTATTTAATTATTTTTCATAACCAGAGATAAGAGCAATTACTCTGATAAGATTAAATCTAGAAAACCTAATGATAGGCCAATCCATAATTTTCACTATTTTTACCACAATCATTAAACAATATTCATACATTTAAAAACCTTCGTGAAAACACTTCCAGTAAAATGTACAGACCCACTCATTATAATGCAAATACAAATTATGCATCGGCCAATGTAAACAAATGGCAACTCATTTCCATAAGAAATGTCTGTACAAGCAGATTGACAAATAGCAATGACATAGCAATGTTTCTAAAATAACCAAAGATTAACATAGGAAGGACTGATCAAGATCGAACAATACATCATAAGAACCAGAGCAAAAACGCACCGACCATTGTGAAATACCTACGAATACAATGCCCCTTTTGGCATGTGACAGGAATTTTAAACAAAAGTAGAACCACTTTTATCAAGTTAATTTTCCTCAAAGTATGTACAACTCGCCCTACCATCCTACTCTTTAGTTAAGCTCATTGCTGATTCAGCCTAAGTAGTGGGGGAGGGGATCCCATGAAAATTTTTATATATTTCACTAATGCGCTTTTCCTAAATACTCAATCTATCTCAGCCTAACTCCTGTCTATCAAAGATTCCTAACTCTGGCTACAGTACACAGAGCGAATGAAGAGTAATTTATCAACTGCTAGAAGAATCCATTCTTAAAAACCTGTAAGATATAAGAAATATATGAGTGGACTGAAAAGCAAACAACACTTAAATTTAACTGAAGAACAGATCCTCATTATGGAAAACTGTAAAGAATGGAAAACAATGTTAATATAAATTAAAATGGAATATGCATAATGTTAATCTGTCTCAGGAACCTTTTGGTATAATTAAGCAGGCATTACTATACATATGTGTAGCTTTAAGTTGTCATCTGTAAGAAAAATAAAGATTAATGTGAATTAACCATAGGCAAAACTAATCAACCATAATCACCAACTACCAAGATGAGAGCATGCATGGTACCATTATATCTGCATAAAATGGCTAAAAAGAGGAAAATCAATACAATACATACAAAAATTAAAACAGTGATTGCTTTAGTGCATAAAAAAAAGAAATTGAGTATGGGGGCCCCCAAATAAAATATCGCAAGAGTAATTTTCATATGCATAAAATTATAGATCATTGTGAGAAAAAATTAACAAGTACCAATATTAATTGCAGACTTGCTGTAAAAATGAAAACTTTTATGACGACTAAAAATTACAATTCTATATTAATATGAAAAACAACAGCAAGAGGAAAAAATAGTGTAATAGTACATCAATATGGTAAAGAAATTTGCAAGAACTACGAATATTTGATAAAATTAATCCTAAAAGAGGAGCCGGATTACATTTTTCATATTAACTCAAAATACTAAACCAAGTACCTTCAAGAATGAGAAACTCCTGTGCAACAATCTTTTCTTTGAATTTGATGGATTGTTGGGAATAGTGGGCATCCTTTTACTGTAAAGGCCAGGACACAATATCGACCAAAGGACATCTGATTGATACTCTACAGCAGGATACTTCTATTCTCCTTTTGGTCACAGAGTCTTCTTTGTCTAAGGACTCATGTGAATGAACATAAATGAAAAATTTACATCATAAAATTATTAATTATATGAAAAACAGCAAAAGCAACAATTTAATGAACATCATTATTGTAAAGTAATCAACAAGATCTATACTAAATTACCATTCCTTTACTTACTGGTACATAAGAAACTCCCATGTAACACAGTTTCACCTGAGTAATTTGTTGAGAATAGCATCCTTTCACAGAAATGGAATCCAGGAGGAAAAATCCAAGAAAAGATGTTGCTGAATTATGTTCTATGGTGATAAAAACAACTTTTACTCTTATCTTCGAAGTCAAACAATTATCAGGTGACCTCTTTGCCTATGGACTCAAATGTGGATGAACATTAATGACAACTTACATTAAAATGAAAAACTAAAGCAAATGCAAAATTTCTATTATGAACCTCTGATACATAAACCCAACTTAAATAAAGGAGGGAGATTTTAATGGTGTGTAAATATTGAGTTTAATAATTTCATAGTATTTCCTATGATCTTGAGAGAGAAATTACAAAATAAAAAGTCCTCCTTGGAGCTCCTTTTCAAAGGCAGGGAGGATTGTATGTGGTTATGTTATCTACAGAATGTCGGTGGTAGTGTAACTACTGGTAGGGTCTCCCTTGCTGAACAGGTCTTGGCTGAACGACCAGACAGTCTGCCTAACAACAATAAGGCAGAGAAGGCTCTTATGAGTTGAGATGCAAACTTCTAAGAGAGTAAATCCTGAACACAATTACTGGTCCTCCAGGATAAGGGTAAGGTATGAGGCTACCAACTCTAACCCTGTAAAACTTAAATATGCTATGAAGCCTCTAAATATTCCTTGGATGACTCATGTTTGACAGTTAAGAAGTTCACCTGACAATTAACATTGACTTTGAGTGTATGGAAAATTATTATCTTTGAATCTAAGAACAATGCCAAAACCAGGAAATATGAAAGAAATTTCCAAGGAAATATTTGAAAAATAATTAGAATCATAATAGCTCTTCTAGAAGTGGAATGGGTAAGAACTGGCAGACTTTATAAGATTTGACAGTGGTGTATAGTGGTCCTAGCAATAGAATTGGATTATATGGAATTGGCTTCATGATCAACACTATTATGAGGAATAATGTGACAAAATTTGATCCATTATGGCCCAGTAAGTGCAAAGCTGCAAAAATTTGCTCCAAAGAGAGATTTAATTAACCAACTAAAAATATAGAAAGCAAGAAAAACTGATAAGATGCTGTAAAGAAAAAGTAATTTTTTAAATACAGTAGAAACTGTATGAACAGATTATGAAAAATTAAATCCCAGTTCTAATGAGAGCAAAACTGGTCTGTAGTGTTTGAAAATCAGGGAAGCTTCATGAAGAATTAGATTTGCCCAATATTTAAGAAAAGGTGGTAAGTTAGAATGCAAAAACTATGGACATTATGTTACTGTAAAATCTTCACTAGTATTCTCCTGAAACTAGTATCTATGCTAAATAGATTCAAGAAAAATATCAGCATGGCTTTAGATGTGGAAGAAGCACCATTGATTAGAAATTCAGGGAGACAAAAAATGAAGTACTAGGAATACAACTTTGACAAAAAATTTTGACAGTGTGAATAGGAAAGATCTGTGAGCTGAAAGGTTATAGTATTCCAGAAAAGCTGCTTAAATTGGGTGAAATTACTAAGGAATCCCAATGCAAATCTTTCATTCCAGGTAAAGCAAGCAACACTTTTCAAGTGACCTCAGAGGAAGACAAGGAGTTGCTCTCTCAGCTGTGCTATTCAACTTTATTTTGCACAAAGCGATGAAAGAATTTAAATTTAAGAGAAGTATTGTTTAAAAAGCCAAATAAGGCTTTTTCATATGCAAATTATATAGCTCTGATGGAGAGTTCTGTGAATGATCTAAAGGAAATGTTTACTGTCATTGAAGACATTAGTCTGTAAATATGCATATATACATATAGATACATGTTAATGCATAATTTAGATAAGACCAAAACATGAAAATATCTTCTTGAGAATCATTTGGAACTACATGCTTGAGGGCATCAGAAAATGTCCATACCTTGAAATACTAATTAATAAAAAATAAGATTTTTCTGAGAAGATAAATCAAAGGGTAATGTAAGGTAACAAGGCATATTTTAAAAATTAACCCCTCAAATAACTTCTGTCCAGGAAATGTAAATTGAAAATAAATGAAACACTGATAAGACCAGTTGTTTTATATGACCCTGAGACATGGATCTTATCCAAAAAAGATGGAGACACTAAGATCTACAATGAAAATAAGGAGAATTCATGGCCTAGTCAAAGATGAAGAAAGGTGGAGAATCAGAATTAACAGGGAAATAAAGGAAATATTGAAAGAGAAGCATATAGAAGGTTCTCCAAGTCAATTCGACTCTCATGGTTGGGCCATGTTGAAAGGATAGAAGAGTGCAGAATGCCCAAATTGTTAATGAATAGAAGAGGAACATAGAAAAACCACACAAAAGATGGCCGCAAGATATTAAATAGGGGATGATTAAGGGAGAGAAAGCAAAGGAAAGATTTGAATGTTTGCATATAATGGAGGAAGACCCAAAATGGGCTGTAGAGCTGTGGATGATGATTACAATTAAAGTAGTAATTAGATCAAATGGTATAATATACATCTATATAAGAAAATTAGAAAATAAAATCAAGGAATGGTCCCTACTAATTATAGTACAATCTTCCTTCTGTGCTTGTAGTTATGTAATATGAAATTTTTACTGTTTAGCAAATCCTGCAATTATAACCCAAATGTATCTCTAGTGCTATAAGTCTAGCCTATCTATAAATTATCATCACTTGTTATTAAGGATTATAAAGTTGAATGAAGAAGTTACTACGATTCAGAATAAATCAAACTGCAAGAAAATGCTTTAAATTTTAATATATAAAGAAGAATAGGATATTTTAATTCTCAAAAAATATTCATTAAAAAGTATATTCTTTTTAAAGTAGAATTCATATTTTAGATCTAGATTCATCTCTGTGACTTCATCCAATCCCAATTATCTATAAATACTATATTATCAATACGAAAATAACTCTGTTAGCTACTGTTGGAATGAAAGATCATAACTGCTAATAACTCTAATAGTAAATCAAGGTAAATTCAAGTGGGAATTAAGCAAACTAAACAGGCTGCTGTAGAGAATAGAAACATGGTATTTAACAATTACCTAGCTATAAGGAGGGTGACAGTTTTTGATTTAGCCTTGGTTTCTGTTGAAATGACTTTGCAGCAAATATAAGTTGTAAAATTAATAACTCTTCAATCTCAATAAAATTGAAGTAAAATATTTTAATTAAATTATCATCATGTCCTTTTTTGAGTAGAGTTATCTACAGAAAGATATCCAAGATTATTCAATTGCAACTAATTATGATAAGAAAGTGATTGAATAAATATGTAAGAAACCATTGGTTTCATTGGTTATTGCCATCATGAATACATCCACATTCTTTGCAAGGATAAATATTTTTACTTTTATCATAATTAGACTTGTTTCATTAACATGTTTTTTTATTGAAAGAGAACCTATTTACAATATTGCCTCATTAATGGGAATCTTTAATGCACATGAAAAAAATGGAAGGAATACCTGTTGTATCACAGCAAGTAAAATGAAATAACTATTTTAAATTTATTTTATGTTAACCTTCCATAGTCCATCCATTCAAGAATAGTTAAATCTTAAGATTCAAAAATGTAATCTCAGTAGTTGATGATTCAAAGAAGATTTCTCCATCTTTATATTTTGTATACCTTCACATAAATGTGACCCTCAGTATCACATTGATAAATTTACCAATAAATTTATCTTTATTATCATAGAAATAATGTCTGAGAAAACCCATAGGCTAGAATATTTAGGTACTAAGATGATTTCAAAAAAATTCCTAATTTCCACATTTATTTTCCTCTGTCATTATACAATCATACTCATTCCACAAATTAACTACTCATGCTTAAAATAAAGGAAAATATTTCCACCAATCATTTTAAAGAGATTGTGAAATTCTAATCTACCACCACAATATCAACAAACCATTCAACTCATTGTTGTGATTTCTGTTGGTAATCGAGACATTAGTTTTTGGATCTTGGCGCACTAACTCCACCTATGTGTGTTTTGTACTAAGTTAGTTAAAATAAAAGAGTTACTTCCGGTCATGTTAACCTAAG
The DNA here is from genome assembly GCA_947579665.1 of Sympetrum striolatum. Lineage (NCBI taxonomy): Eukaryota > Metazoa > Arthropoda > Insecta > Odonata > Libellulidae > Sympetrum > Sympetrum striolatum. The sequence continues at coordinate 1,824,282 of OX388349.1, forward strand.
CTTTGTGTGTTCCTTTTTTGGCTCCGCCGATAATTCCAAAATATCCACTGCCTATTGAAATAATCGCTACAGGTTATGGGCCCAGGCAGTCGCAAAACAAGAACTAAAGTCTGTGGGTGTAATAATACCCAGTAATTCGTGCGCGTTTTTTCGTATTAGTGAACTTTTAATCCTACGTCGCGAGACCACGTTGTGGCGAACTGAATTTTGTAAGTTAGTGCGTCGAAAATGGGTGAAGAAAGTGCGTCATCCATCACGAACATTCACTACGGTGCAAGTTCGTTGCCGCAGATGGATAAGTTGCGAGGTGCAGCGAATTACGAGACTTGGGCGATGGATATAGAGATGTATCTCATCCATGAGGATATGTGGGACTTAGTGAGTGAGCCCTTACCCGAAAGTCTCTCGGGAATACAGAAGAAACTGGCTCAAAAAGCGAGAGCAAAGATTTACATGCTTCTCGAGTCGGGCCCAAAGATGGAGGTTACGGGGAAGCAGACGGCTTACGATATGTGGATACATCTGAAGGCCACTTACGAGAACAAAAGTGTGAACCGCCATATAGCACTTATTGACCAGTTATTTGACGTTAAGTTGGCCAATTTTAGTGATATGGAGGAGTATGTTCAGAAGTTCACGGAGATAGACACTAAGCTTAAGAGCATGGGAAAGCAGATCGATGACGAGCTGTTAGCAGTACTTATGCTGAGAGGACTGACCGAGGACTACCGGCCATTCCGGATGGCTGTGGAAAACACCGCGACGGACAAGCTCAAGATGGAGACAGTGAAGCAGAAGCTGCTCCAAGAGGGCTACAGGATGTCCACTGACACGAAGGCGTCAGCTGTTGCATTTGTCACCGGGCATAGGAGCAACAGGATTTCCTTTCCGTCATCTGGTGGGGAGAAGTCCGGTGCAGCCAGTCGAAAGAAATCGACGTTTGACATCAATAAGATAAGATGCCATAAGTGTCATGAGTTTGGGCATTATGCTCGTGATTGCCCTCAAAAGAATATGAATGGTAAGAGTGGAAATGTAAACACTTCATATAAATGTTCGAATTTTAAAGGTAGGGAGAACAATGTTGCTTGGCTCACAGCCATGTCATGTGAAATTCAACCAGAGAAATGGTATATTGATTCATGTTCGTCCGCCCATATGACAAGAAGGAAAGATTGGCTATCTGATTTTGATTGTGAAGCTGGTAAGAATCTAGAAATTACAGTTGCTAATAATCAAAAAATTGGTGTAACTGGTAAAGGGGTTGTACAAACAAATCTGGTCCAAGGTGGGGTACAAATAATTTCGAATGTTTATCATGTGCCAGATTTATCAGGCAATTTGCTGTCTGTGAGTTGCATGGCAAAAAATGGTGCCTCAGTGTTATTTACAGAAAAGGGGTGTGAGATTTATGAGTCTGAGTCCTTAGATGTAAGAGGAAATTTGATTGCCAGTGGGTCTGTTCAAGGTGGTGTGTACACCTTAGATGTAAATGAAGGGAGGGAGTTTACTGGAAATAAAACTATTGATAAATGTTTAGCTGTGTCAATCCCAAATGAAGACCCCCTTATGTTATGGCATAAAAGGTTAGGCCATTTAGGGCACAAAAATATGTCTCGCTTGGAGCATTTGGCTGACGGAATAAAATTAGATGGTAACAATCAATTTCAACCATGTGTTGCTTGTGTAGAAGGTAAACAGTGTAGAAAGCCTTTTCCTGTAAGTAGTCCTCGCCTTGAAAATACATCTAAAGTATTAGAATTAATTCATTCGGATTTGTGTGGACCAATGGACCCCCCCTCAATTCATGGTGATAAGTACTTCTTAACATTTATCGATGATTTTACGAGAAAAACTTTCATATGTTTTTTAAAGAGTAAAGATTCTGTATGCCAAGCCTTAAAGTTGTTTAAATTGAGGGTTGAAAATGAGACAAATGAAAAAATTAAATGTTTGTGTTCTGATAATGGCTCTGAATATGTGAATCATGCGATGCTTAATGAATTAAGAAACTGGGGAATCAAGCATGAAACCACAATCCCATATTCACCTGAACAAAATGGTCTGGCAGAGCGAGCTAACAGGACAATTGTTGAAAAGGCTCGTTGTATGCTTCAAGGTGCTAATTTGCCTAAGGGTCTCTGGGTAGAGGCATGTAGGACATCAGTTTACTTAAAAAATAGATCTCCCACTAAGGCTTTAATTAATGCTTTACCAGAGGAGAAGTGGTCTGGAAAACGGGTTGACTTGAGTCATCTGAGGGTGTTTGGATGTACAGTTTATGATTATGTTCCAAAACAATTTAGAAGGAAATTTGATCCAACATCAAAAAGGCGTTACTTTGTTGGCTATTGTGAAGAGTCTAAGGGTTATCTTTTGGTAGACGCTGATAGGGCATACAAATTAACTAAAGCTCGAAATGTTACATTTTTTGAAAATAGTTTCAGGCTCCCTAAGGAAACAGAAAATCAAGCATCAGGTAATTCCATAGTAATGCCCCTAAGTAGCTCAACCGTGGAATATCGAGGGGTGAATCTTAATGAGGTTGGTTCATCACAGCTCAGTGGGTCTAATGGTAAAAACCCTAGCACATCCAGTGAGGGTCAAGTTGAGTTGCAAACAGCGAATAGTGGGATGGGGCTTAGTGAGGGTATGACAGAAACATTAGGAAACAGGGATGATGGTGAACGACGGCATTCCCAAAGAGTTACCAAACCCACACAGTATCCCGGGTTTGTTCTTTACCTAACAACCATGGGTGGAGAATCGAGTGACCCAATTAATAGCTGCATGGATCCTCAAACTGTAAGAGAGGCACTCTCAAGAAATAGAACTGAGTGGTCAGAGGCCATGGAAGCTGAGTGGAAGTCGCTGATTCGGAAAAAAGTTTTTGAGTTGGTTGACCTCCCTCGAGGGAAATCTGCTGTAAATTGCAAGTGGGTGTTCAAAGAAAAAAAAAATGAACATGGGGAAATTGTAAGATATCGGGCTAGATTAGTCGCTAAGGGTTGTAGCCAAAAGTATGGGGAAGATTATAATGAAACATTTTCTCCTGTGGTGAGCTATGCTGCTGTTAGGCTATTGATTGCTTTAGCAGTAGAGCTTAATTTAGGGATACATCATCTTGACGTGACAGCTGCCTTTTTGAATGGTGAATTGAATGAAACTGTTTTTATGAGACAACCTGAGGGTTTTGTGAAATCAGGGGCTGAGCACAAGGTGTGTCTCCTTAAAAAGGCAATCTATGGGCTGAAACAAGCATCTAAGTCATGGTATGACAAATGTAAAAATGTATTAACTAATCTAGGGTTTAATAATTTTTTGACTGAACCATGTGTATATGTAAAGGGTGACAATGATTCTTTGTGTATCCTTGCTGTGTATGTTGATGATTTTTTAATTTTTAGTAAAAGTGATGTTGCTACGAACTTATCAAATGATCTCAAAAATCACTTTGAGATAAGAGATCTTGGTGAAGCAAAGAATGTTCTGGGCATGAGAATCCAGAGAAACAATGGAGAGATTTCAATTGATCAATGTGAATATGTAAAGGGTATGTTAACCCGTTTTAAAATGAATGAATGTGACCCCATTTCAACACCCATAGAGGTTAATTTAAATAATTTACATAAGGGTGATCCTGATAAACTTCCCAATGTACCCTATCAAATGTTAGTTGGAAGTTTAATGTATGCAATGGTTTGTACTAGACCTGACATTGCATTCACAGTGGGTAAACTAAGCAGATATAACAATTGTTACACCATGGAACATTGGGAGTATGCAAAAAGGGTTCTGCGTTACCTAAAGGGAACTATTAATTTTGGTATTGTGTACAGAAAGTCTGGAAAGTCATTAGAAGGGTTTGTAGATGCTGACTGGGCTAGTGACAAAAAAGACAGAGTCTCATGTTCTGGTTATGTGATTAAGTTTGCACAGGGCGCAGTGGCCTGGACTAGCAAAAAACAAGACTGTGTTGCTACGTCAACTGCTGAAGCAGAGTATGTAAGTCTTGAATTGTGCACTAAAAAGGCTATTGTACTCAACAGCATTTTAGAACATGCATGTCAGTTGAATTGGAAAACTGTCTTGCATAGCACAGAGCAGAGTGCTGTTGATGAGTTGTGTGGAAAGTTTGTATTGTATAATGATAATCAATCTGCTGTAAAAAATGCCAACTCTCCTGAAATTAGAGAGAGATCTAAACACATAGACATAAAGTATCATTTTGTCAAAAATACTGTTGAGGAAGGCAAAATGATTGTGAAGTATTGCCCAACAAATGACATGGTGGCAGATGTCATGACCAAAGGGCTTGTGAAAGTGAAACACATGAAGTGCATTAAGAATATGAACTTACTGGATCTCGATTAAGTGAGGGTGTTGTGATTTCTGTTGGTAATCGAGACATTAGTTTTTGGATCTTGGCGCACTAACTCCACCTATGTGTGTTTTGTACTAAGTTAGTTAAAATAAAAGAGTTACTTCCGGTCATGTTAACCTAAGCTTTGTGTGTTCCTTTTTTGGCTCCGCCGATAATTCCAAAATATCCACTGCCTATTGAAATAATCGCTACACTCATTCATTCTCATTCATTACTCAGACTAAAGTCTATCATCTCATTCCTTTTTCCTATGTAAATGTATCCTGCAGCTAGAGAGCTCTCTATCTTAATCCTTTCTGTAAGTTCTAATTTCTAAGTAACTTAGTGCTTCCTAACCCTATGCTATTTCCTAAAACTCTTTCCTGCATAAGATATCCTGTCTCTCATTCCTACTGTCTCATCCTTTTAACTAAAATTTTATTACACACCCACACAAACCATTCACACAAATTATCAAATAAACTATTAAGATCATGTAAAAAAGCAAAGGAAATAAAAGTGGAAATTCGAAATTCTTATAAGAAGAACAATTTTTCATTAAGCAAACATTTAACTTCTTAATATATATCTAAATTCTAATAAACCTCTACAAGAAATTCGAAGCATGTTTATTTGACTAAACATAGATTAAAATTGGCAATTTCATACAAATTTATTTTGGTTTTCTCAAACAAATCTTGGAAGTATCTTGAATGAATCAATTTTGATAAGTTCTGAGATAAAGTAAAATGCTCATATGAATGAATAAAAGCACATTTTATAAGGAGATTCTTATAACACTTCTATAAAATTGATATTTCCATATCAGATATTAATTGTATTAAGTCTCAATCAGTGACTTTTTTGTTCTATCCTCAAAGATAAATTTATATTTATGTGCATTTGAAATATTATGAGCTATAAGACAACCAAATGCTATTTATTTCTCACGAGGTGGAAATTATAGACCCTTTTTTAAATTAAAACCTTTTATCTAATTAGCAAAGGTTAATACCTATATTGAATATAATAATGTAAATAACATACTAGCATTAAAGATTCCCATTTGATGTAACAGAGGAATATTTATTTATAATACCTATTGTAGAAATATCACTTTCTATAAGATAAACCAAAAAATATAATCAAAAGTGTCTGAATTAATATTTACAGCTCATTGTAAATCCAGATTTTTCCAAATAAATAGTTCAAATTATTCTAAGTAATGCTAAAATTAAACCAAAATAGTTTTACTATCTATAAATGTACCTCGGTTTTAAGATTCAACTTATCTAAACTAAATTAAATTTTTTTTGAGCATTATAATAATATAACCTTAATGCAGTTAAATTACTTAATTTTTAAGTTTTTTCCTTGATTTTATTGAATTTAACAGATTCAGTTTTGGTTTAGGAAAATAAAGTGCATGATAAAGTTTTGATAAAATTAAAAATCAACTATAACTTTGTCCACTGTGAGTTTTAGATACTAGTTTGAAATATCGCTATCCAGTGAATGAGATATTTGAAATTTCTTCCAAAAATGTAACTTTAAAAACTTTTAATCAGAGGTAGCTAGAATTATTTCTTCAAAAGAAATTGGACAGGAATTTGGAAAGCTATTAAATCCCAAAAATTTGTATGCTAGGATAATTCTAGCATTAAGTCGCAGAGATGAAATTTAAAATAATATATTAGGCTAACATACAATATGAAAGCAATCACTGCATGAAAATCTATTCTAGTAATATTTTTTTAAATCCTTAAAATCCTTAAAATTATTCCCAATGAAAAGAAAAATCTCACCACCTTCTAGTGGTAGATTATATAGATATTGACTTTAACACTAAAAAAAAAGAATATTAACTAAATGTAAACACTCATGAAATGTGATAAATTTGAGAATTTGAAATTAGAGATTAAAAGGAAGGAACTAACTAGATGTGCCTGGAGTTACAAAATTGAGATGGTCACAAGTAGGAGACCTTTTGGAGCAGATAATTTAGATTAATTTGCAGTCAAACAGCTGAAGAGAGACCAGGAAATGGAATAGGAATAATACTGAATGAAAATATGGGACGTGGAGTAATAGGTGTACAATGTAGTGAGAGGATATAGTGACAAATCAAAATAAAAACAAAACAAACATGGTTATCATCCAGATTTATATGCCAATGTTAAATCAAGCAGAGCAGGTAGAATCAAATATGAAGGCTTGGAGAACCTTGTGTGGAATCAAGGGAGAAGAAAATTTGTAGTGGGAGACTAGAATGCAGTGGTGGGGAGGAAACAAAATGAAGAAAATTTGGGCTTTGAACAAAATATGAGGACGACAGTTATCTAGTGATGGCCAAATGCAGTTTGAAGCTAAAGAAATTGAAGAGAAATGAAACGAGAAGACTTGAGAATATAGAGAAAGAATGAATGATTCTTCAATTTTTTTCAGAAGGCGTTAAGAAGAAAAGGAATAAGAAACTTCAATTATAACAGGAGATAATTAAGGGAATAATAAAAAGGGAAAACAACAGAGATAAGAAAATAATGGATAACACAGGAAATGGAGAAAATAAACAGAAGGGAGTTGAAGGGTTAATCCCTTTTAGCGTGAGAAAATAAGAATACCGTAACCTTCGAAATGAGATAAATGGAGATTGCAATAAGGCAAAGAAAAGATTTCTGGAAGAACAATGCGAAATGAAAAAACTTCTGAATGAGGAAAACACGCAAGCTGCCTACTGGTATATAAAATTCTTTGGTAAAAGGAACGTCAAGAGCAGTAGGTTGAAGAATAACAGAGGGGAGTTCATTAAAGATAAGGAAGCCATCGTTGAAGAGCGGAGAGTATATGCTGAGGCAAGGGATGGGTCTAAAAGAATGAGATGAAAGAATTACTAAACCTCGAGGAGACACGTGATACCATGTTGAGTTGGATCTGGCGGCACGGAGACTGTGATAAGAAGACACCAGGAATCAATTCCAGGGATAACTTATCAAAGTAGCAGGCTTACTGCAGACTGTGTAGACTGCGATAAAGATTATAGCAGAGAACTAACAAGAATTAACATTCTTGCAATGAGCTAAATTCTCAACAGTTAAAACTATCAGATTGAATAAATAGAAGAAAGTGCTGCTCAGCGGCAGAAAAGATACAGCTGCCAGAAGAATTAGGCTGGATGGAGAACTTTTAGAAAGAGTGGACGAGTAGACAGATTGAAAGATCTACCTTACAGCATAAATTTAAAATGTGGAATTAAATGTGCTTGAATGATAAATCATAAACACTCAAAGCCATGTAGGCACTGCGTTCGGCTACAGCGAAAGTGGTCCCGGGTTAGATTCTGGTTGGGAGCAATGTGCGAAATGACCTCCCGTTAGGAGCAGTTTTGTTCAATAACACAATTCATGATAACTAAATTACATGGCTTTCCTACGCTAAGAAAATTGTCAAAGATTTTTAATTCATTCCTTTCGAAAGAATACGCTGCCACTTTAGGATAAGTAAGGGACCGGTAACTAACTTCCGCGGGAAAATTTTAAGTATCCCTTGAAAAATTCTGCATTCGAAGGTCGATGCACCAGAGGTTTTTAAATAGAAAATGTTCAATATATACTATAGAAGAAAGGACTTACTCCAAGTGTCTCCCAATTATAGTCACTTTTACGCAGCAAACTGCAACGCCTGACGAAATAGTGTTCTGGAGCCCTCATGCCTTATCGGAGAGCCAATGCCTGCGAAATGAGAAGCACTGTGATTAGCAATAGGAATGTTGAAGGAACCTTTCACATTGAATATCTTTCCTTAAAATTGATTCAGCGATACTTTATAAATTGGTAGAAATTAAGAAAAGAGAATCCAGGCTCACCATAAACCCGCGGTCCTGCAAAATTGGAAAATAACCACACGTTTTCAACGGCTGCACTTGACTGATTAAAGATAAATGCGATGTGCCGCCAATCATGTCTCTCCATTCTGTAATGAATTACAAATGTTTCATTCCAATCTTTAAAAAAGAATACACCACAGCTGCGAACTTATATTTCAAAATAAATCAAATACTCTCCTCACATGTGGCTGAAACGCACTACACTACCCTTCAGTAAGGAGTAGTAAATTAGTTGGTTAGTTAAATTAGTTATTAATTAATAGTAACTAGTAAATTAAAATTGCCGTTGAATTGGTACAGTGTTTCGGAGTTTGACCCCATTTCACCGTGCCAATACGATGTTCATCAACCAGAATATTCGGATTTTTCGCTAAAAGGGGAGATTGTCAAATTACTCCAGCGAACTAAATACATTCCCGAAAAGAATCGAGATATTCACTCAGATTTCCAAACAAATAGAACAAATTTAAGATATTGATGAATTAATAAGTAAGTCAGACAATTAAACCCATCCACTATATTTAAATTGCTCTGTATCAAATATCTAAAATCAAATGCACTCAAATTAATGATTCGGAATCGAAAGGTACTCCAGATTCACTTACTTATCGCAGGATAAAAATGTAATAGCTTACCTGATTAAACTCTCCAAAAAAAACATTTTCTCGTACACCCATGCAACGAAATACACCACAAACTTCGGGCTTACACCCGTTTGCCGTTAGTCACTTCGTTAGAACCACTTTTCGGGAATTCGATGTCACGCAGAGCTTCCCCTTCAGACTGACCACTCTCAACAACCTTCCGTCGACGAATGAGCTTGAATAAGAAGAGACAATTCATATAAAGGGAGGAGGAGGGAGGGGTGGAAACACAGAAGATAAACAGAAGGTTTATACCGTGGCGGAAATATTTCAAAAGTATTTTAAAATCATTAGCAATGTAAAAATTCTGGAATTTAAATTATGATATTGGGGAGGCATTGAAAGAATAACTTTTCTAAAAGGTAAACGGTGTTATTTCTTCAAATGAATGTTGAATACTAGAGAATACACTGGTCGTGGTGCCCGTCTTTAAAAAATCGACCATTCTGAAAATCAACAATTCTATGCGAAGTGCATATTTCACTCTTCCTTTTAATTGGACATACTACTAATATAACATTTGTCAAAATTCACGAAAGCATTGAATATCTTTAATGTTTTGATAGAGTTTTTGAATAGTCTAATATCTTTTAAAATTAATCGCCAAATAAATGACACAAATGTAGCCTTCACAAACCTGATGTTCGCTTTCAGCTATTTTCTCAAATATTTTGATAAATTGTGCAATAATTAACATCCTCACTTCTAACAGTTATTCGAACACCAGTTGACCTCGTTTACAAAAACTTAACCGTTTTAATCACACAGTTTTTTTAATTTTTGATGAGAGTATAAAGGGTCTTATACCTACAGGGAAACGTTGTCATTGCCAAGACTCATTAATGGTGACTATCACGATACATGCAGTCGTTCTCATTATATAAAAATTCACGATTATCCTCTCGTGCCATTTGCTTTTGAATAGTGTTCGTAGTTCCTACCGCAATGATTCACCACCGCGTAATTTCTCTCGTTTGTTCATTAAGCATTGCGGAATGTATTGGTTTTCGATCATCTCCTCGAAAAAGGAAAGAAGAGTATGAAGAAAGGGAATAGGTCTGAGGAATGAAAGGCCTCCTTAGTTTTATTAAACTTCTCTTTGCTTTTCCTCACGTTCTACTTTACTTACCGAGGATCGTATGCGATGCTTTGGAAATGGCAATGAATGACTCACTTCTTGGCTTTGAAGAGAAGTGATGAGGTTTGAGCAGTGAGGAATGAGACATCGGCCACTCGCAAATTGGACAAACGAGTCTAATGCGTACTCTTCATAGAGAAATCGGAATCTAGAGGGGCGTAGAATGGTCAATAGCGGCCTTCTGCCCTCTGCGAATACCGATGTAAGCGGACAACTCGCATTGGGGCTATATTCAATTTTGAGACAATTGGCCGCGGCCAATTCGCCGTTATCAATTAAGATGTCGTTTTTAAAATATTTAGGAATATTTTCCTCCTGAGCATCGAAAGTTCGTTAAACTTTACATGAAGAATAGCCGATAAATTTATTACATTCTTGAGGTAGACTTGAAAAAAAAATAATTTAAAATAATTGTAAAATGAATATTGTCCAGATAGATCTGGTGGAACTTCATGTTAAATGAAAGTTTTTAATACAAAACTTGTACAAGTCCACAAATTAAAATAAACTGGTTGACCGATTTCGGCATGAAACTATGCCATCATCAGAACAACTACAGAAACTGGGCAATGGATTAGGGGTTGACCATTAATCACGTGATGTTTTTTTGCAACTTTTAACCCCCCCCTCCCCCCTGGTGATATGTGGTGAGGTTTTAGACTAACCCCCCCCTTACCCAAAATCACGTGTATTTTTTGGTACAAAGTATCTTAAAGTTTTCAGAAAATTATCTTTAAATACCGGTATAATCCAATTTAATTCTGGAAAATTAAGCACCGTGATATGTCCAGACAGACATTAAGGTTACAGGTTGTTTATGACTGGCATAAAATAATAAATGAAAGGTGTAATCATGTGAAAAACATATAATTTTAGTTATTATTGTTGCATTTTTTTAAGGGAAAATATACCCGGCAACGATTTAGGCATATTTTCGGCGCCAAAATCACGGCAACTGGAAAGCCGAGCCGGGCGGCCTTTTTCTGTTTAGAAATCGCGCGCTCAACCAAAAAATAAATACACGTGATATCTCACTGCATCCTCCCCTTCCCCTTTCGAGCCTCACGTGATTAATGGATGATCCCTTATGTACTTAGTCGGGAGGGGGAATCAAGTGAGAAGGGGATGGAGGAAGGGAGAGGAGTCATTGGGGAAGGAAATTGTGAGCAATCTTTGTATTGAGCGGGGGGAGGTGAAATGTGGAAGGAGTTTTGTTATTACCTGTTGTTGGAAAAAAGAAACTCATTGGCTAAATGATAACTATGTATCTGGTGGAGGTTAATTTGTAACTTTTCTAAGAGGTTCTGTCTTTAACTTCCTTGTGTAAAATTACAGGGGAGAAGATGGAAAAATGTCCGTTGTCCAAGAGATGATCGGTGAAGTGTGAATGTCCTGTGTTGTTGAAAAACTTTTTCTTATGTTCCGAAACTATTTTATCTAAACATCCTCCCGTTTGACCGACATATGATGTACTGAAGTCGTTGCAGTCAAGTCTATATATACCCGGTTTTTTAATGGGTCGAAGCGATCTTTTAAGTTGCAAAGGAGGGTGATGTAGGGATGCCACATCGACATCGATGTATCGGACTACTCGATGTTTTTTTGCCGATACATCGGAAACATCGAGTGGTACGAAAATGAGTGGAACATCGGCTCGATGTTTTTCAAAACACTCAACATCGACCCGATGTTTTAGAATAGGAGCGGGTAGCAACGAATGTTTTTCAAAACACTCAAAATCGCACCGATGTTTTAGAATAGGAGCGGGTAGTAACGAATGTTTTTCAAAACACTCAACATCGCACCGATGTTTTAGAATAGGAGCGGGTAGCAACGATGTTTTTCAAAACACTCAAAATCGCACCGATGTTTTAGAATAGGAGCGGGTAGTAACGAATGTTTTTCAAAACACTCAACATCGCACCGATGTTTTGGAAGACATTTTCCGATTTAGATTTTCTCCATAAAGATACATTGCGGGTATTTTCGAAAATTGTTTTGAGGCACTTTCCGGTAAAGTAGAGTGTTGAAATTCGAGGTATCGCTGGAGGCCGTGCGTATCCGATGAAAACTATTAAGACATCATCGAAGATTATCCTTGGTTCGACGCTAGGTCAGGGCAAATATTCTCCCGTTTAATTTACACTGAAATTTTTAAGATTTTTTTTAATCACTTCCCGATAAGATGGAAACTTGAAACTCGGCATGTAAATATAGATCATAAATCTCTTTTATGTACGTTGTTGAACGTTTCGCTGATTGTCCTTGGTTCGATTCCTTTATTTACATTCCTCAATGCATTTCTTATGGAGATAACGGTAACAAATTTTAGGTACTTCCCGGCATGATATGGACTTCAAACTTTGCAATAAATATAATCAAGTCTTAAGGTCTGTTTACAGCTACCAATAAGTCCTGGGTTCGACACTAGGGGCCTCTAAAATTAATAATTGTTACGATGTTTAAGAATTTTTTGAAGCTCTTCCTGATAATATAGAAACATAAAACTAGGCATGTAAATAAATATCATAGATTCATTTCAAATACGTGTTTTAGCATTCCTTGATCGTCCTTGGTTCGATCCCAGAAAGCCATTTACATTGTCCTATGCATTTCAGATGGGGATAATGGAGTCTTATTTCAGGACCTTCCCGGTATGATATGGACTTCAAACTTAGCATTCCTAACAGGTTATAATAGCCCATTTGCATCCGCTAATAGGTCCTAGGTTCGACTCCAGGCGTCTCCAAAAATTAGAAATTGCTATGATTTTTAAATTTTTTATACCTCTTCCCAATGACATTGAAACTCAAAACTTGCAATGTGAATAAAGATTAGAAATACATTTTATATGCTTGCAGTATGTAAGTATCTTTTACTCGTATCTATACATTCAATATATACACATTCATAGGGGATCCAATTTCTAACCATGTTCTACAAGTGCCACTGACTTGAAATTTTTACGGCGTAGTGGCCATAACGTGTAACTTCCAGAAGAAAGCCGACTTTGAACCTCAGTGTCATGGGTTCGATTCCAGAAGGCCCCAAAGTCACAATTTTCTCCATAAAGATATATGGTGGGGATTTTCAAAAATTTTTAAATAATTCTTCCCGGATAGGTATAGAATCAAAATTCAAGGAGTTTACAGATATGGTCACGATCTATCGAAAACATGAATGACTTCTAATGAGAACCTCCTGGGTTCGATGCTAGGACGATGCAAAAATTTTGTATTTAAAATACATAGGGATAGTTTTTCGTTATTTTTTTAATGCACTTATCAAAATGATAGGAAGTTCTCGCTCCGCTAAAAGATGTATCGACTCGATGTTTTCAAAACACTCAACATCGCACCGATGTTTTAGAAGAGGAGCGGAGTAACGAATGTTATCAAAACACACAACATCGCACCGATGTTTTAGAAGAGGAGCGGGTAGTAACGAATGTTTTTCAAAACACTCAACATCGCATGGATGTTTTAGAAGAGGAGCGGGGAGTAACGAATGTTATCGAAACACTCAACATCGCACCGATGTTTTTGAAGAGGAGCGGGGAGTAACGAATGTTATCAAAACACTCAACATCGCACCGATGTTTTAGAAGAGGAGCGGGTAGTAACGAATGTTTTTCAAAACACTCAAAATCGCACCGATGTTTTAGAAGAGGAGCGGGTAGCAACGAATGTTATCGAAACACTCAACATCGCACCGATGTTTTTGAAGAGGAGCGGGGAGTAACGAATGTTATCAAAACACTCAACATCGCACCGATGTTTTAGAAGAGGAGCGGGTAGTAACGAATGTTTTTCAAAACACTCAAAATCGCACCGATGTTTTAGAAGAGGAGCGGGTAGTAACGAATGTTTTTCAAAACACTCAACATCGCATGGATGTTTTAGAAGAGGAGCGGGGAGTAACGAATGTTATCGAAACACTCAACATCGCACCGATGTTTTTGAAGAGGAGCGGGGAGTAACGAATGTTTTTCAAAACACTCAAAATCGCACCGATGTTTTAGAAGAGGAGCGGGGAGTAACGAATGTTTTTCAAAACACTCAAAATCGCACCGATGTTTTAGAAGAGGAGCGGGGAGTAACGAATGTTATCGAAACACTCAACATCGCACCGATGTTTTTGAAGAGGAGCGGGGAGTAACGAATGTTTTTCAAAACACTCAAAATCGCACCGATGTTTTTGAAGAGGAGCGGGGAGTAACGAATGTTATCAAAACACTCAACATCGCACCGATGTTTTAGAAGAGGAGCGGGTAGTAACGAATGTTTTTCAAAACACTCAAAATCGCACCGATGTTTTAGAAGAGGAGCGGGTAGTAACGAATGTTTTTCAAAACACTCAACATCGCATGGATGTTTTAGAAGAGGAGCGGGGAGTAACGAATGTTATCAAAACACTCAACATCGCACCGATGTTTTAGAAGAGGAGCGGGGAGTAACGAATGTTATCAAAACACTCAACATCGCACCGATGTTTTAGAAGAGGAGCGGGTAGCAACGAATGTTATCGAAACACTCAACATCGCACCGATGTTTTTGAAGAGGAGCGGGGAGTAACGAATGTTATCAAAACACTCAACATCGCACCGATGTTTTAGAAGAGGAGCGGGTAGTAACGAATGTTTTTCAAAACACTCAAAATCGCACCGATGTTTTAGAAGAGGAGCGGGTAGTAACGAATGTTTTTCAAAACACTCAACATCGCATGGATGTTTTAGAAGAGGAGCGGGGAGTAACGAATGTTATCAAAACACTCAACATCGCACCGATGTTTTAGAAGAGGAGCGGGTAGCAACGAATGTTATCGAAACACTCAACATCGCACCGATGTTTTTGAAGAGGAGCGGGGAGTAACGAATGTTATCAAAACACTCAACATCGCACCGATGTTTTAGAAGAGGAGCGGGTAGTAACGAATGTTTTTCAAAACACTCAAAATCGCATGGATGTTTTAGAAGAGGAGCGGGGAGTAACGAATGTTATCAAAACACTCAACATCGCACCGATGTTTTAGAAGAGGAGCGGGTAGCAACGAATGTTTTTCAAAACACTCAACATCGCACCGATGTTTTAGAAGAGGAGCGGGTAGTAACGAATGTTTTTCAAAACACTCAAAATCGCATGGATGTTTTAGAAGAGGAGCGGGGAGTAACGAATGTTATCAAAACACTCAACATCGCACCGATGTTTTAGAAGAGGAGCGGGTAGTAACGAATGTTTTTCAAAACACTCAACATCGCATGGATGTTTTAGAAGAGGAGCGGGGAGTAACGAATGTTATCAAAACACTCAACATCGCACCGATGTTTTAGAAGAGGAGCGGGTAGCAACGAATGTTATCGAAACACTCAACATCGCACCGATGTTTTTGAAGAGGAGCGGGGAGTAACGAATGTTATCAAAACACTCAACATCGCACCGATGTTTTAGAAGAGGAGCGGGTAGCAACGAATGTTTTTCAAAACACTCAACATCGCACCGATGTTTTAGAAGAGGAGCGGGTAGTAACGAATGTTTTTCAAAACACTCAAAATCGCATGGATGTTTTAGAAGAGGAGCGGGGAGTAACGAATGTTATCAAAACACTCAACATCGCACCGATGTTTTAGAAGAGGAGCGGGTAGTAACGAATGTTTTTCAAAACACTCAACATCGCATGGATGTTTTAGAAGAGGAGCGGGGAGTAACGAATGTTATCAAAACACTCAACATCGCACCGATGTTTTAGAAGAGGAGCGGGTAGCAACGAATGTTATCGAAACACTCAACATCGCACCGATGTTTTTGAAGAGGAGCGGGGAGTAACGAATGTTATCAAAACACTCAACATCGCACCGATGTTTTAGAAGAGGAGCGGGTAGTAACGAATGTTTTTCAAAACACTCAAAATCGCACCGATGTTTTAGAAGAGGAGCGGGTAGTAACGAATGTTTTTCAAAACACTCAACATCGCATGGATGTTTTAGAAGAGGAGCGGGGAGTAACGAATGTTATCGAAACCATCAACATCGCACCGATGTTTTTGAAGAGGAGCGGGGAGTAACGAATGTTTTTCAAAACACTCAAAATCGCACCGATGTTTTAGAAGAGGAGCGGGGAGTAACGAATGTTTTTCAAAACACTCAACATCGCACCGATGTTTTTGAAGAGGAGCGGGGAGTAACGAATGTTATCGAAACACTCAACATCGCACCGATGTTTTTGAAGAGGAGCGGGGAGTAACGAATGTTTTTCAAAACACTCAAAATCGCACCGATGTTTTTGAAGAGGAGCGGGGAGTAACGAATGTTATCAAAACACTCAACATCGCACCGATGTTTTAGAAGAGGAGCGGGTAGTAACGAATGTTTTTCAAAACACTCAAAATCGCACCGATGTTTTAGAAGAGGAGCGGGTAGTAACGAATGTTTTTCAAAACACTCAAAATCGCACCGATGTTTTAGAAGAGGAGCGGGGAGTAACGAATGTTTTTCAAAACACTCAACATCGCATGGATGTTTTAGAAGAGGAGCGGGTAGTAACGAATGTTATCGAAACACTCAACATCGCACCGATGTTTTTGAAGAGGAGCGGGGAGTAACGAATGTTTTTCAAAACACTCAAAATCGCACCGATGTTTTAGAAGAGGAGCGGGGAGTAACGAATGTTTTTCAAAACACTCAACATCGCACCGATGTTTTTGAAGAGGAGCGGGGAGTAACGAATGTTATCGAAACACTCAACATCGCACCGATGTTTTTGAAGAGGAGCGGGGAGTAACGAATGTTTTTCAAAACACTCAAAATCGCACCGATGTTTTTGAAGAGGAGCGGGGAGTAACGAATGTTATCAAAACACTCAACATCGCACCGATGTTTTAGAAGAGGAGCGGGTAGTAACGAATGTTTTTCAAAACACTCAAAATCGCACCGATGTTTTAGAAGAGGAGCGGGTAGTAACGAATGTTTTTCAAAACACTCAACATCGCATGGATGTTTTAGAAGAGGAGCGGGGAGTAACGAATGTTATCAAAACACTCAACATCGCACCGATGTTTTAGAAGAGGAGCGGGTAGTAACGAATGTTTTTCAAAACACTCAAAATCGCACCGATGTTTTAGAAGAGGAGCGCGGAGTAAGGAATGTTTTTGGTTGACCAATAAATGCATTGCTTATGAGTATCAAAAGCCTTTTTAAGAATACAAATGAACCTTCCCCACTTATGCCATCAATCATTCGTGTGTAGGGAAACAAGTAAAGGTAAAAACAGCGTGACAAATGTTTTCCTACGTTTACTACCATCGCTCCATCGGTGGAGTGATACGCACACAGCGATTCATTTTACGCCTGTACGATATACAACACTTATAATTCATTTCCTAATTCGTATTATGCGTTCATTTGTCGATAATTTCAATCGTTGCCAAAGCTTTCAAGTTTGTAAGATACAAATTTTAATATATCAACATTCCTATGTATTTGAAAACTATTCTATGAGTGAAAATAACCTTAAATGCCATAAAATTCAGTTTTTCATGTTTCATTTACCTATCTAATATATATAAAGATGCTTCTCCGGATACATTCATGTATCCATATATAGAGAGAGGATACAAATTCACAGGCTAAACCATTCATCGACTAGAAATTTTTACAACGTATTGGCCATAACGTGTAACCGCCAGAAAAATTGCGATTTTGAACCTCTGTGTCATGGGTTCGATTCCAGAGGGCCCCAAAGTCCCGATTTTTCCCCTTTAAAAGCATTGCTTTGATTTTCGGGATTAAAAGAAATACTTCCCGGATAGGTAGAGAATCAAAACTCAAGGAGCATATATATATGGCCATGATCTATCGAAAACATGAATGATCTTCACAGAAAATATCCTGGGTTCGGTGCTAAAACGATGCAAAAATCTGCCCTTTAAAATACATTGAGGTAGTATTTCTTTATTTTTTTGATGCACTTATCGAAACGATAGGAAGTTCTCGCTACGCTACAAGATGCTTATTAAGAATCGGTTTAAGAAAAACATTTAGATAAGATCGTACATTTCCTGGGTTCAATGCCAAAGCACATTAAAATTTCTCACATAAGGAATATAAGGGAAAAGTAGGACGTCGTTTCAAGCAGTTACAGCCAATATTTCTGCTTAATTTTCACACATAGTTAGAAATGGTGATCTTCTATTGTGCTGCATAGGATGTATTGCCAGAAAGACCCGGGTTCGATGCCAGTTGGTAAATATATCTCCCATATAAAACACATTGGGGTAGTTTTTCATGCACTTATCGAAATGATAGGAACTTCTTGCTTTCCAAGAAGATGTATATTAAGACTCGGTTTAAATGATTAATATTATATTATTAAGAGAAAATTCATTGTCACCATTATTTCAAAAACATTACTTTATATTTTATTCTAAAGCCTAATGATAAGAAGTGCCTTAAAATGTATGGGAATTATATAAGGGTCATATTTTAGATTGATAAAGATACTATCAAATGGTAGGAAAAATTTGTTCCGAAGTATTTCATCAACAAATTCAAAGGTTAGGTTGAAATGAAAATTTAAAGAACGGTTATTAAAATTTAGCTGTTCACGTTACAAGAAAAATGTAAATTGGAAAGCTGATTATTTCATTCCAAAGCTCTTGGTAAATTACGTAAGTAACTTACTTGTAATTGTATTCAACTATTTCTTTGAAAAGAAATTGACACTGAAATGTAATCAATTATATTTCACTCAAAGTAACTTTATTCGAGCCCAAAAACTTGTGAGTACTTGAGTTTGATAGTCACCACATTTCTTCCTCTTTTTCCACCAATAGGTATTATTCTATATTCTTCGCTCATAAAGTCACCATTCCCTTGCTTTGGAAATGCCCAGGGTAAAATTTTCGTTTCGGATTGTTCTTTATCTACAACATGTCGGAAGTTTTGTCTAGATATCTTCAGTATCAAGGGAGATATAGAATTAATCCAAAACGTCAATTTTACCATGCTCAGAATTCCGATTCCATTCTTTCCATCGTCTTCTTAATTAATAAAATAATGTCGTCAATCCTAACTAGCTGGAATTTCGTACAACCCATCTTAAAAGAAAAACACTCGATACATCGAAATATCGATGTTTTTTTTCGATGTTTAATGAGTGAGTGATGAGTACTTTTATAAACATCGATACATCGACCACTCGATGTTTTTTGGACGATGTGGCATCCCTAGGGTGATGTAGCGGTCATAACTGCCGCGCAGCGGCCGTGTCGGGCGCTGCGTTGCGACTGTCCTCGGCCTCAGCCACGGGGTGGCGCGAGGAGCGAGAGAGGAAAACACTACGACGCCACGGCCTTCTCGCAGGCGCCTTTTCTCCAACTGGCGGCTGTGCAAGAGAGTAATGGAAGTGAAAACGTCCCGCGTATCCCGCCAAAGAGGGATTGTAAATTGTTTTTAATGTAAAAAGCAGGGCATTTCGTATCAGAAGTTAAATCTTTCGCGCATTTATAGCTGCACTCGTCAAAAAAAATAATTTAAACTATTTGGGCCGGTTGTCCGGAATATACACTTGATGAAGGAATTTCATCTTCTCTGTAAACGGTTGCAGCGTCGAGCTGTCAATGGAAAAAAGATTGGAACAAAAAAAAGGTTAATACAATATTTCTTCAGCGGATTATGTATTCTCCACAGTATTAATAGTGTGGAGAATACATAATCCGAATTCATAAACATCACTATTAAATTTACTCCGATTTGTATTAAAATTTGCGGAATTTTCCTAAAAATTTTAAAAATTCTACAAAATCTTATAAACAACGGAATTTTTAACATGTAGCCTAATGGAAGTTTTGTGAGGAATAAAGCAGCCGGGCCGAATCAACAATAGTGTCCGTAAAGCATAGAGTTCTTTTCACAATATTTCAAAAATAGGAGAAAATCTTCGGCCCAGCCGGAAGAATCGGATACGGGAGTGACTATTTTTGAATCACAATATTTAGACATATTTACATTTGGATCTAAGTTTGGAGAATTTGTTATATTCAGTGTTAGATTTAGTTATCTTATAAACATAATGAGCTCATTTTTTTGTGAAAATTAAGTCTTTGAGTTCTTCTGTATACCAGTGTGGAAAACTTCTGCTTTTGTGTTTGCATTTAAGTACAAAAATATCAATGGCAGAGGACAAAATTTCATAGAGTTGATTCACTGCTGAGTCAAGATCCATGCAAAGTAAAGAATTCCAATTGACACCCAATAAATAATTAAGCACACCTTCATAATTTGCCAACTTGTAATTGTATGACCAAGAGTTAAAATCAATGACATCATAAAAAGCACTTAAAGGAATATCACATTCTAAGGGAGGATGATGATGATCTAAATCAATAAAAGTATCATAAGATTTGGTTAAATTAGTTTGGTACATTTGTAAGAATTAGATCTAAAAATCTATTATTTTCATTGTAGATGTTATTAATTTGTTTAAAATTGGTAAAATTTATAACATCAAGTAATACCGGACAGCTTGCACTGGGAAATGATGTTGCCATACCTTCACTAGCATCCAAAGTTAAGTTAGGCATGTTGTAATCTCCACAGATACAAAAGTATGCCTCTGGATATTTTACAAACAGTTGCTTCAGTTCATTGCAATGATCCTCAAGGATTTCAATCAGAGAATTAGGTGGTAGATACACAGCCTACAATCAGCATGGCACTAGAAGTCTTTATACAAACATATGTGTGTTCAATATTAGAGTGTATGGTATGGAGCATATGCACATTAAGGTTTTTATTAACTGCAATTAATATCCCACCACCACGAGCCTTGGAACTGGTTAGATTAGATCTGTCCATCCTATATACATTAAAACTGAGTGAGACCCAGCTCATGGGAGGAGATGACACTTGCGGTTTCTGTTAAACAAATAATATCTGCATCAAAAAAGGGAGCTACAATTTTGATCTTCTCAAGTTTTGAACACATACCTCTGACATTTTGGTGGTATAAACGAAGGCAATCAACAGTTAGCCTTGAGGTAGGGACGGGCGTGGCTTCCGAAAAAAATACCTGTTAACTGGCCAAAGATTTGGATTTTCAAGAGTTTCTCTGAGATCTTCCTTTGCAGATGTACAAAAAGAAGCATAAGCACCATCAGTAACTGTCAATTGATCAATCTCAATATCCTCGTCAGGTACTTTGTTGTAAAGAAATTTTTTATATCCGCAATAGAAGTGTCTTTTTTAAACTTCTGCACATGAAGATGAATTCTTCTTGGAACTCCAACTACTAGAGAGCTACCAGGGTTTGCAGTCCCAACAATCAGTTTGGTCCGCCATTTACGCCTAGAAGTAACCTTAGTGAAGTCCTCTTCGTCCTTTTTCTTAAGTGCCAAGCCACTTAGTTCTTCAGTAACCGGCGGCTGCTTCACCGACTTAGCTACAGATGAGAATGTTCTCGGTTTCACAGCTAACGGCTCATTATTCTTGTACTTATGAGTATCGGAACCATAATCAAACCTATTCTTTTCAGATTTGTTGATACTGGAATCAATAGCAGCAGCCGCTGAAATCTTACCATCACTTTGATAAGGCCTTGTCACTATGTTGGGACTATCACAAGAGTTTTCCGGTGGTTTCATTGCATCCTTCTTTAGTAATTCGATTTCTCTATCTTGGTTCTGTATAATTTGGATGCCCTCCATACATTTCGATTGTAGTTCTTTCACAGAGTTCAAAACTTCGTCTTGTTTCCTCTCCAGTCTTATCAAAGCGTTGCAAGGCGTGAACGAACACTTATTGCATCGAAAGAATACTTGCAAACTAGAAACTACAGAACTTCAAGACGAGTTGGTTATCGGTAATTCTATCAGATCAACTACCACATGTAAACGAACCCGTCGCCATCTTGAAAAAAAAATGTTGCCATACAACGCAGTATTCCTTTGCAATGGCTGCTACTATAAAAAAATAGTGGGATAATATTTTCATTTGCATGCAGGTGATGAGTGTTTTAGAAAAGGCTAATACTTCTTCAGAAGAGGAAATGAAAAAATGAAAATTATTACTTTTAATTTGTAACAAAATTTATTTCATGTTTATCATTAACTTTTCCAGGTACATCTGCATTAAAAGCTCATAGTTTTCTCACAAAATGGATCCACCAAACATATGTTGATTTGAAGAACAGGAATAAAAATTATTCAGCAAAACAAGGCAATTATTATAACCATTGATCCTATTTTTCTGAGTTGCATCACTCTTTCATAAATATTAAACAGAAATAAAATAAAATACATTACAACTGAGATAAAGAAATAGAAATTCTACTAACAGCAGCATCGGAAATAATTCTAAAGTTTTGGGGCAGTGCTTACAGAAAGGAACTTTTCACGCTAACCTTGAAATCGAAGATTTGGGTCTTGTTCCAAATGAAAGGATATAACCTCCTTTCTTAAAAAAAATATTTTATCTCTATTATACACCTCATTTTCCAATGGCTCATATATATAAAATCATGGCAATTAAGTAATTTATGACTATTCATTCACATTACATTGACTGAAGTACAGCGTCAAAAATATGTTTTCACTCTTCCTTACTTTGTGAAAATACATTTACTTTGAAATCAAGTCCATAGATGGTGCATTAGTGGATATTATTTCCTTTTGAAGACATGAACTCAGTTATACAGTAGAGGATCATTTATCCGAACATCTAAATAACGAACACAGTAATTTCGAACGCCACCGCTATGCGTGTTTTGCACCGATCTTTTGAAGGAATGCACAATTAAGTATTTATACTAAATTAATTAACCTTCTAAATGGATAAAAATAAGAAGAAAACAAGTCCAGCAGCTACTTCAAGCGGTGGGAAAGAGAAAAACACAGGTGCTGACGTTACAGCAAAAAGTGGACATATTAAATAAACTAGATCGTGGTGTCATTTCATCCAATCTTCAGCAGGAATACAATATTAGCAGGAAAACTATACATGATATAAAATCAAAAGAGGACCACATTCTTCAATTTGTTGCAGAATCTGACTCAACGTTAGTCATTTCGAAAAGAAAAACCTTGCAGGGACAGTCGTGTATAGTTTTCTTTAAATAAAAGTCTTCAATAATATTTATGTGCATTATCGTCACTTATTTTGTACTGCAACTCGTTTATCAGTTCCTTTTTCTCATTCAGGTTAAAATGCCTATTATCCGAACATATCCTTTGTGCGAACCGACCTCTGTCCCAAAAAGTTCAGATAAACGATCTTTCACTGTATTCTTTTAGCAATCTTGTGTCCGATAATAGAGTGGATAGAAATAAAAGAGACTTTTAAGGAGGAACTAACAGCTACTGCAGGAAAGCTGTTGAGGCCTCTCCTGAGTTGGCCAACCTGCACACTAGGCTAACGAGATTCAAAATAGAGTATACTTCTCCACAACTTTCTAAAGAAAGAAATTAATTAGAAAATAGTCTGACCCAGGAGGGACATGAGTCCAGGATGTCTGAATCACAGAAATCAATACAAAAACAAAGACAATAAATCTGAACTCAAAATAAATATTTAATGTCATAATAGATACTGAAGATGCTGATTATAAAAAATGCATGGTCTTAAATTCATTAAAAGAATTATCAGCTAATTCTGGAGTATTACATATCTTAAAAATACATTTGTGCTAATAATTGTATAAATAGTACTTATTTTAAAATAAGTAAAAGCTATTAATTTTACATAATGAAAATTTTTATAAAAAACTAAGTATTTTATAAATCAAATTAATGACAATTTCCTAAATCTCCACCCGAAATAAATCTTAATAACTACTAACGATGTTATTTAGCATGTAAAGGCCAATGAGGCAATGAAAGAAGCAATGAATACCAAAATAATCAACAGGATTAATAGAATACTATTTCTACATAAGAACAATATGTCGACATTTAAATTCATTAACTGCTCTGAAATCAAAATAAAAGAAACACAACATTACTTCTGTTCCATTAAAGATGTAATTAAATATTTTTTAAACAAATCGCTTCCATATACCTAAAATTGGAACACAATAAAAGAAAAATAATCACAGACAAGAGATTAAAAATAACTTTAGACAGTAAAGAATAAGACAAGTTGGTTAGGACAGTTCACAGCCAGCTTCTATCACTTTAATTAATTTATTTATTAACTGAGATTCAACAACAGCTATAAATAGCCTATTACTTTGCATCATAAACAAAATAAAAAAATTTTAAGAAAAAAAAGGAAAGCAAATTATAAAAAAAAATACTTTACACAAGTTAAAAAAGGGGTTAAGGATGAGAGGCGATTATTGATAGGGGAAATGAGATACAGAGAAGAATTGAAGGATAAAAGAGAAATGAAAATTTGTGGGATATGGTTTAACAGATTTTAGGGAGATGGAAAGTTGGACAATGTATTTGATGTAGTTTAGGGGTAGCATAGAAAGGAAGAGAGAAACAAAAGAGGATACCATTGGATCTTCAAAATGAAAAGGAGATAATTTTAATCAAAGTTAACTTGGAAATAAGGAAATGACCATAGTGATGAGCCTGCAAAAGCGAGAGGAAGAAGGGTACAAGGAGACACAAGTACATTAATAAAAATGCAATGGACATTTGAGGATTAATGCCCAGCACATTTCCCTATTTGACCATTACGATGAAAACAGATTTTTTAGTCAAATGGTCAGAAATTACAATAAATCTAAATAGCCTCCCGAACAGTGCATCTAGAAGTGACCTAGTTTATGTGATCATGGAAAGTTAACTTACTGTCAAATATCACCCCAAGATCTTTATGGGTGGACACTTGACTCATCCGTGATTTATTTAGGTGGTAAATTGAATTTAAATTCTGTAAACAGAAATTTCAGTTTTCTTCAGAGAGAAAGTAATTGCTGGAGATTTGATTTGATTAATTTTAAGGTTCCACTTTGTGCACAAAACATCTGCAGCAGTGAGAGCAAGTTGAACACATATGCAGTCTTTCATGATTTTAAAAAGGAAATTTGAATTTAAAAAACTAACATCTGGTATTACGTAATTGTCAAAATGATCAAATGTACATAATTGGGAAAAATGGGATGTTTTGAATGCGAAAAGTAGCACACATTTGCGTGTAGATTCGAAAGATATACAGGAAAATGTTTTCAGAAGACATTTTCAAAATAAAATACCTAAAATAAATTTTAAACTAAGTTGAAAATAAATTACTCTTTTTAAATAACTAAGTTCAAATAAAAAATTTATTTTACGCTGATTACACAAAGCGTGAATTTCAAGCCTGCATTTTTGGATCATATTGTTTGTTCTATGCCCATAAATACGGTAATTAAATTAATTAGTCATGAAACCTAGATTTATATTATCATCATAACATGGAGTTAAAGTTGATGGATGAATCCATAACTAAAAGCTATGATTATCTCATATCTCACTACATTCTGATTTTATAGAATGACGACTTCTCTCTTGTAAGCAAATTTGTGATAACTGTGCTACATCAGTATTAATGCATAGTAAATCTTTTATTGGTATTTCAGAAAAAAATTAAACAAGGAATAGAAGATGGGTAAAAGAAGTTGCAAAGGCAAATTCATAAATTAAATTAGAGTAAATAGAAATGTTTAACAGATACAATGAAGAATGAAGGAACAGCAAATAATTGCAATGACTAAATGGAAAGCAATTTCTATTAATATAGTAAGAAATAGAGAAATTTTGAAGAAGATATAATATTCATTAAACAGTCTTCTTGGATCAGCAGCAAAAAGGGTGAATACTTCAGTAAAGAAATACTCTAAATATCCGACTTTTTTTGCTAAATGACTTCCGATTTCAGAAAAGTAATTACGAGTGGGATGAGTAACATCTGAGGTAACCTCAACCACTTTCTAATTACAAATTATTTCAAATTACATCATAGTGTCTTTTGTAATCAATTTAAGATAAAATCCCAGATATCAGTATAATTTTAAGTATTCAATGAACCATAACAGCTAGGAATGAATTGATTTCGTATTCAAATGAATGTATTTGGATATCCCATAAAAATTTAACTTAGTTCCTTCAAACTTTTTCCAACTAAAATATAATTTAATGGTCAGCAGTCCTATGAATTATGGGTAAAACACTTGGAAAAGTTAAATAGGATAAATGCACTCTCCTTAATCCAGTTGCTGTTGAAGACTCAATATTTTTTTGATGAGGAATATCAACTTTTATTGGGAAAATTCACAAAACTAAAATGATATGGAGGAATGTAATAGTAAAGAAGAGAGGAGGAATCTGAAGAGTCAGAGAGAGTGTGGATAATATTAATTTTTACTTACTAGCGTGAGAATATGAAAAAATATATACCATATTCACTCAAAAATAACGCACCATTGATTGCAATCCACATCCCAAAATTTGAGCGTTGGATATTAAAAAATCATTTGCCTGCAAATCTATGGTGCACCTTAAGACATTCGGCCACACTTTTCACAGCACCGTATGTGTGTTTACTATACACTCCTATTTAGGCATCTTTATGCATGGACAAACTGTACACGAAATGCTGGTCTATGCAAAAGGTCCAACATAAGTGTGCACATTAACCTATTCAAAATTGGTTCTTAAAAGTTTAACGTACCAGCTGATTTCCTTCCAATTAAAAACTATTAGACAACAATTTAGTCTGTAGTCAGTGGGTGATCTTTTAGTCAAAACATCAATAGCACATTGGCGGAATGTTGGGTATGTTGTATACGGAACCAGGGTGAGCCGAGGATCTGGTGATGTACACAAGTCATTTTCAACCTGATTTCTGAACCCAAAAAACTCTCAACAGTGTGAGTGTTATTTTCGATAAATTTTAATATTAATTTTAGCAATATTTGCTACCCAAAATCATTGCATAAGATGACTGTGCTTTGAGCTCTCAATAATTTTTAGAATATAAAATATTTTTACTTGACATTGTGACTAGAGGAAAACATTTGGCCAAAAATCTTAATTATAGTTTAATAGCAGAAATAAAGATGTCCAGAGATCTCAGACAGAAGACAGGTCAACTAACAAAAAGAAACAATAACAGCAGTGTACAGAAACACTCTTAGAGGTCACCCTATCGAAGGGTTGCAAAATCTTAGGCATTTAAGGAAAAGCGTGTGAGTACACAGAATATACTTGGAATGAATTAAACGAAGAAGTGGAAAAAGACTCGAGTGTCAGGAATAGCTGAATAATGAGTCAATATAGACTGAAAGATATAAATGTATATAAATAGAGATAATTAACTTAATGGAGAGGAGCGAATTCAAATTTCAACTTAAAAAGCTTCACTTATGGTTCTGTGAGGATTCAAAGCATTTTTCCAACGATTAGCTCAATTAGATTAATTAGATTAAAGCCAAACACTTTAACTTTCCATGAAAATGAAATAATTTCCTTCCATGAGCAATGACTAACTCATTATTATTAGAGGCTAGGCACTGTAGGTGCTGTCATTCATTTATTAGCAGAAAACATTAACAGCAATCTTTGGTTAAAAAGCATAATACTGAACTTTAGAATTAGAGATGGTGTTGAAGTTAACGAAAAACTTCAACAAGATTTTTCAATATAAAATATACTGCAGTCTATGTTCATCTTCAACCAGTACTCACCAGTATGATCATTTATTCAATATTTTCTATTGCAGTCTTAAAATTCCTATTTGTCTCGTATTAATAAGAGTTCTTCCGTTAACTCTTAAATTACACTTGAAAGCATGGAATCAACTAAATCAAAGGATTTAAGACAAGGATGGATAATTCTTTCTTCTAAGCAAAACAAAAAGTAACAACTACAATTTGGAATAAATATGCAGCAAATTCTTATACAAAGAGGCATAGTGTTATTTAAATTTTCAAATTAAGCCTTTCAAGGACACTTAAATTAGAAAAATAAAATTTTCCTGAAACATTGACTGCTTTTTTCAGCAGAGGTCTGAGACTAGAGGGCACATTTGTTTCTTAAAATCACTCATCTACTGATCTTCGATAGATATAATTTAGTGTGTCTTACATTTGGGATTGCGGGGATGGGCTAAATTCATTGATTCTACAATCATTTCATAAAAATGAGTGTTTCTCTTTTCGTGTCTCTTCATCCACTCCCTTTGCCCTGTATCCAGTTCCATTTTGATTGGCTTTCCTTGAATCAACGGCTGAGCCCTCTTCACACCAGGCGTATGGACGAGGAAGGCTCGATCCAACACAACAAAATGATATCCCAGCAAACACATCTGGTGCATCTTTAACATACAGAACAAATTATTAAAGCTGTAGTAAAGAGAGGAATTTCAAATTAGGAATATGAAGGCATGCGCTAAGATTAAGTGATGGGAAGAATGAAATTATCATGAGAGGGATAAGGAGGTCAAAAGATGTGGTACGTACAGTAGAAGTCCATTATAACGAGTATCTAACCACAGTTACATTATAGCTAGTGTTTTTTGGTTGGTCTCACAGTACGAAGGATAGGGAATTACCTCCATTACAATATGTTAGAACGAGTGCCATATATAACGAGGCTTATCTCAGAATTATCAATTGACATGAGAAATGAAGTCCGACTAGCAAACGATAATTTGAGGCGCATCTCTTCAAAGAGCAAAAAAAAATTAATTGCAGATATTATCATCACCTAATTCATGCATTTGTTTTCCACAACTCGCCTAGGCAAAAATGCTTCAGGGAGCATTAATTAGAGACTTCTTAAGAGTTTCACTTTCTCCTTAGTCCCTCCGTACATCTTATCACCTCATCTCGTTTCCTTTTGGCAATATCCCTCAAGTCAGCACCGGAATTTTTAATTTAGTTCCCATTATATTGGCTTCTACCCATGGGGTTTGTTTTCATAAGAAGCTTGGTACCAAATTGTCTGATCTATGATGGGTGGGAAAATAGGAGATAAAAGCAGTGCTGATTCAGATTCCCCGGGTAACTTCTACCCCTCCCTCGCAACAAAGTCATTGCTTATGAAGCGTGTGAATGAAAAATATCTTGAGAAAGCTATTTGGTATGAGTTAGGATTATCTAATGATATACCATTACTTTTCAACGATTATTGAACAATAATTTCCCACATTTTATAGAAGAAATGCACTTCGGTTATGGTGAATGAATCAATGAAATAATATTTTTGATGCAAATTTACTTTTTATGCATTCTGAAGCATTTGCATAGGGATTAAAAACCCTACAGTTCCATTCTGCCGCACTCCCTGCTCTTGGATTTAAGAAGAAGGACAATTAGTATTAGAAATAAGCTATAATGAGTGCTTATCCAATTTTTGTCAGCTCTCATTATAACAGACTTATACTGTAAATAGGTGGATAATATAAACCAATAGTCTGGACTGATTTAGCAAAAACCATGAATTACATTTAATAGATACAAATAGTAGTTATATCAAGAGAGATGCTTTGGTGATAATGGTTTCCATACGAACAGAATGGAGAGGGAAGGATGAGGTAATTACTAACGGATGCAATGTATCATTCACATAAAACTGAAGAAGTGTAAGACAGTTGGCAGCCTTTAGGAAAAGAAAGTTAATGAAAGTAATACAGGAAATATAAAATCTACAGAGGTGGCCAAGATGTTGTGGAAATTCATGACAGAAAACAGATGTATTCTTTGCTGTGGAAAAAGTATAAATCTGTTTTCTATAAAGGAAATATAATAAACTCCTTTCTGATGAGAGAAACTTCAGTAAAAAACTGCAGTATCACCAAGATCGCAACAGAGAAACATGTTAAATGTCTCCTAAATCTGAAAAATATTGTATGTTTGTGCTCTGTGAAAAAATATATAGTTTATATGTGTTCAGAAAAAGTAACCATCCCTTGCATATGTGAAAAAGAACAGTTTAATTTGGCAAAAAGAGAGACATGCCAATTGTGAATTTTTTATTAATTTCTACATTATTTTACCACTGATTTGTGTTTAAAGAAAATAATATTATATTGAAATGTCTCAGAGATAAAAGTAGAATTAAAATGGTTATTACGAACCACCCTCCCCTGGGCCTTGTCGCGGTGGAAGGGCTTGCGTGTTGACCTAAAGAACTGGCTAGAACATAGCTCCTGGTCACCCATGCCAGAGGGGCCAGATAAAAGGTAGTCCACGCAGCGTCTGTACCTCAGTGAGGCGGCTGCAAAGGCGTCTTTCCCTAGTGGGGCTGCCACAATGAGTGTTGTTGTCACGGTAAAACACACCGTTGAGGAAGGCAACGGGAGACCACTTCGACTCCTTATCCCATGTGATGATGCACAACCATAATAATATTGGTACTGGCAAAGGGACTCAGCCTTCTAGGACGAGTGTCATGCCCGGCAGTGATGGGAGTAAGGCCATCTCGGTCATCATTCCACGACACCCTTACACAAGGAACGACAACAAAAGAAGAGAGAAGATGGAAACGAGGGTGGGGACATGGAATGTTCGGACAATGCTCAGGAAAGGGAAGTTGGAAAACGTAAAGTTAGAAATGAAAAGGTCCAACATTAATGTACTAGGGTTATGCTAAATGCGGCGGAAAGACGAGGGAGACTTCTGGAGCGATGATGTTAGAGTCATTTTCAGTGGGGGAAATACTAGCCAGAGGGGAGAAGCTGTAGTGTTGGATAAGAAAGCGGGAGAATCTGTGATAGCCACCGAGCTAATAAGCGATCGGGCTATGTTAGTAGAGGTAAAGTTTGAATCAGTAAACACGGTTATAGATCAGGAGTACTTGCCCAGCAATGATTACAGTGAAGATGATGTAGATGTGGTTTATGAACTAATTGAGGAGGTTATGGGAAGGGCTAAGTGCAGTAAGAATCTCGTTGTTATGGGAGACTGGAACGCAGTAGATGGGCATGGCAAAGATGGGAAAGAGGTGGGAGAATTTGGTTTAGGGAAAAGGAACAACAGAGGACAGAAACTGATAGACTTTTGCAAGAGAAATAATCTCTGCGTCACAAACACACTCTTTCAGCAATACAATGGATGGAAGCACACATGGAAAAAGATAATTTCAATGTGATTACATTTTGGTGAGAAAGAGAAATAGTTAAAAACCCACAAAGTTATCCTGGTACTGATGTCAATTCTGATCATGGTCTTGATAAAAAGCAAGCTTAAGTTTAAAAAGATACTTCGGCCAAAAAGTACACCAAAATGGAATTTAGAAGCTCTAAGGGGTCAGAAGTCTAAAAAAATTTAAGAGTCAGTCAGCAAGGCTCTTGATCATAAGGGAAGGCAACTAACCACTAACAAGGAATGGGAAAAGTTTGAAAATTGTGTCAAGGATAGCACTGAAAAAACTGTTGGAAGGGTTAAACGAATCAAAATAAGAAAAGCATGGTTAACTGTAGAAATGTTGAATAAAATGGAGGAAAGAAGAAAATGTAAAAGAGTAAACACCAAGCATGGGCGCAGAATGTACAGAGCACTAAACAACAAACTAAGAAGGGAAACAAATAATACTAGGGAGCAGTGGTGGAAGGGGCAGTGAAACAAAATAAAAAAGTTGGTGGAAAGTGGGAGGGCCGACCTAAAGTACAGTAAAGTAAAGCAACAAGCAAAATGGGAATAGAATTAAAAATAAAATGGTGAAGGTTAAAGACAGCAAGGGAAATCTATTAAGGGATCCAGTCACCATAACGGAACGATGGAAGAAATACGTTGAGGAATTGTATGGAAAAAACATGAAACCCACCAGCATAGAAATAGAAACTGAGGAAGAAGTTGAAGAAGACGATGTTGGAACTGGGTTCTTGATAGTGAAATAGAACGGGCACTGCGGGATATGAAAGGGAATAAAGCAACGGGGGTTGACAAGATCCCAGTGGAGTTCCTTAAGAACCTAGGGGATAAGGGGAAGAAATGTTTCTATGATTTAATTAAGAAAATTTATGATGAAAGGCAATGGCCGCCTGATTTTACCAAAACTATCATGATTCCTTTACAGAAAAAGAATAAGGCTACAGAATGTCTGGATTATCGTACAATTAGCCTAATCTCTCACACAGCAAAAGTACTTCTAAGGGTTCTGAATAGACGGATAGAGGGAAAATTAAAGGACAAATCAGAGAAGACCAGTTTGGTTTTCAGAAAGGAAAAGGAACAAGGGATGCAATTGTTGTGATGAAAGTACTTGCAGAACAAAGCCTGGAATTTCAGAGGGACTTATGTGTATGTTTTGTAGATTTTGAAGAGGCCTTCGATAGAGTCCAGTGGCCAAAACTGATGGGATATTAAAGAATTTAAATAGGAAAGATAGGCGATTGGTCCAGAAATTGTATCTGAATCAAACAGCCCGCATAAGGGTAGCCAATGGGGAATCGGGTTGAGCTGAATTGGGAAAGGGGGTAAGACAAGGGTGTCCTGTGTCACAAACGCTTTTTAATATACGTGTAGAGAAAATGGTGAAAGAAGCCTGGGAAGAAATAGATAAGGGAATAAAGGTTGGTAGGGAAAGAGTTAAGTCTGTAAGGTATGCAGACGATAAAACTATACTGTGTGATTTCATAAAGGGTTTGCAAAAATTATTAAATGCTGTTAATGTTAAAGCAAGGGAGTTTGGAATTTAACGCAAGTAAAACTAAAGTACTGAGGTTCACTAAGGGAAAGAAAGTAAATTTTACTATTAGGGTGGATGGGGAAAAACCACAGTAGGTGGATACATTTTCTTACTTGGGAAGTACTATTTCGTAGGATGGAAGATGCAAAGATGAGATTCGAAACAGAATATCCTTGGCCAAGGAAGCCTTTATGCAGTGAAGGGAATTGATGATCAAAGAAAGGTCTTGACAAAGGAATCAGGAAAAGATTTGTGAAGTCCTTGGTTGGGAGTGTCTTGTTTTAAGGATGCAAAACATGGATATTGAGAAAGGAGCAAGTTGTTTGGAGGCCTTCAAAATGTAGGTATGGTGTAGAATGGAAAAAGTAAATTGGGTTGATAGGAAAACAAAGACGGAGGTGTTAGAGATGGTTCGAGTGGAGAGGGCTTTAATTGAAGTAATTAAGTGTAGACAGAAGAAATGGGTGGGTCAAATATAAAGGGGAGAGGGGTTGGGAAAGACTGCAATTGAGGGTGAGATTCAGGGGAAAAAGCAGAGGGAAAAGACAAAGACAGTAGATGTTGGATGACATAAAGGGATGGGATTAAATGTAAGGAAATGAAGGAGATGGTGATTAATAAGGATTTTTGATTGTAAATGAACCTTTCGAAAGGTATAACACTCATGATGTATATTGTGTCCTAAATGGAATGTCCCAATTTTGTTGCCACGATTAAATTTTGAAAATGGAATTTTCTTGGTTTGTATGTTACCCTGTGTTATAGGAGTTCAAGTATCATAGCTTTCTACCTTCATGCATTCTTAACCTTGCTGCTTTCACCTGTCTACTTCAACATTGCGACCATATTTTTTTTGTTTGGCCGCATGCACATTTAATTTGAGGTAACCCCGACACAGGGTCTTTTTCCTCTGGGGTATTCCCCCCTTCTTTGGTTTTCCTTTGGTCTCTACATGACCAAAACATTGTATGTTGTATCATATTTGTAAAGGGTGGAATAAAAATTTATTATTATTATTATATTGATATTGATTTGATGAACAAATAGTTGTTTTTGCTTAATTTATGTAATCTTTGCTCAAATAGCTTCAGCTATCTAGTTTGTGCAAATATTGCTTCAGTTAAGCAAAAATGACAATTCGTCCATCT
Source organism: Sympetrum striolatum (assembly GCA_947579665.1). NCBI lineage: Eukaryota > Metazoa > Arthropoda > Insecta > Odonata > Libellulidae > Sympetrum > Sympetrum striolatum. Next base: position 1,858,066 of record OX388349.1, read on the forward strand.
AATTGATATCAATATGGCTGCAAGAACAAAGTAGAAAGGTGAAAGTAGCAAGAAAGTATGTATACAGGAAGGAAGAAAGAGAGGCGATCAAAGGAATCCAAATCAAAACATCAAGGGACTAAGAAATATATACAAATCATTAGTACGAAAAGCTGCCGTGAAAGAAATGAAAATTTGACTTTGAATTTAACTGCATAAATAAGACAAGCAGAGATATTTCCTTTTCAATGGAGCAATCTACCAGAAGAGTGATTTGTTACATAACTTAAAAAGGATATATTAATTGTACTGCATGTTTGTTGCGCATATTTTCCAATGGTATTATAATATATTTGAGTAATCACATTAATTAATGTACTTTATTTTCCATACAGTGAAATATTTTCTGAACAGTGTGGCGATTTTTACGATAATCTCCTGCCGACCCGGACGATCGTGGCATAAGGGTGACACCTTCAATTCTTGCTTGCTTTTTGTACCAAATGGTGAAAGAATACTAGAATTGACAGTGAACTGTTCAAATCTAGAGGAACAATTTCCACGCTTTCTTCTGAAAGGCTTGCCAAACAGCCGTCAACGTCTGTTTTCCACCCAACTGTGTGTGACTGCTAGCTGAAGTGCGAGTTTAGACGAAAACAAGAGAATGTGATTTTGATTTGACGTGACATAGCTCGAGTGCACCTTGACAGAGACGGTCGTTTGAGAGAGATTACGACGTCTTGTAAATTCGGAGTCTTCCCGAATTGACGCTTGTATTGAGTGATTATTTGTAGCAATTTTCAATGAGCAGTTCAATATTCTTTTGAGTGGTATTTCGTTGTATGATATTTTGTGTTACCTGAATACTATTACTTATTATGTTTAGTGTTGAAAGTTATTTTCTGATTGATATTTTGCTGTCGATATCCCGAGCTGGTTGCTGTTCAGAGTAGTTATTGAGTCACCGAATGGTTTTCAGTTTCTTTTCAAGTTCTGAACCCGCAGGGTGTCTTTGTATGCCAAATACGTAATTTTTTTACATCTCGCTTCTGTTTTTTAAGAGTCGTCTTCCTGGGTGAATGCAAGGAAGGATTTATATTTTGTCATCAATAATTAGTACCACCTGATCTCGTTTACTTGTTACTGTTACACATGCATGATGGCATGTAAGAAACACCAGTACATAATACACACTGTCAATCAGCCTTTAATTTTAATTTATCTAAAGCCTTTATTTTGGGAAAAGGCATGTATTATATGCAGTTAAATACAGTGGCACAACCAAATGTCATAGTTCGATCACAGTGAAGTAAGGGAAAATGATAAATCTGTGTATTTATTTAAGATTTCGCTGCAAGTTGACCTTCTAGCCAGGTGGCAATATTTAAAGGGAGCATAGAAATGAATTTAAGCCTGGCAGGAGAGAAACCCCTCCAAAAACCTTGCATTAATGAATTATGTATGATGATGTCATATCTCCCATATGATGAAAGTCATTAATTCTGCTCAATTTTCATTAAAATATCATTGAAATGTTTGATAAATATTCACCAAAAAGTTCCTCAAAAACCTTCCTATGAACAGTAACGTACTTATCAACTTTTGAGTAAAATGCAATGAAAGACATGATTAATAAAAAAATATACACATGCACACTAAAAAATGCTAAATCATTAAATCATCCAACTTAGCCTCCAATTACATAAGAATATAATTCTAAGTAAATTATTTATTTGATAATTTGATATCATTATATGAAACATTATAGTGTAACCATTATCAATGTCACATAAAAATTTGTAGCTGCTCAAAATATACATTTTTGCAGAAAATTTAGGAAAGAATGGGAATTGACAATTTTTCTTTACTTCTAAAATAAATATAAATACCTTTTCGGTGAATAAAGATCAGAATTTTTATCATGAAATAAATGGAATATTTTTCTGAAAGGAATTGAAAATAATTCAAATCTACGCATTAATTCTATTGTTTTTGGAAGAATAAATTATGAAGAAAGGTAGGGATATCCACCATAAGAATTTAATAATTACAATCACACAAATAACAGATTATTTGTTTGATAAAAGGAAGTATGCATAAAATTGAATCATAAATAAAAATAAAATTGAAAATTATAGAAAGAATCATTTGTGCAAACCTGAGCATAAAATTATTGAAGAATTCAGAAAATTCTGTACGTGGATTATTTATTTATTAATCAAAACTACAAATAGGCACAAGGCCAGGTGGTAGTCATCTATACCACATACATTAGCTGGAATAAAGTTTATAATGCTACTGAAAAATATTTTATGATGAACAGAATTTGAAAATAGCAACAGGATGGGACTCAAACTAATATTCCAAGCAGATATTCCAACAACTAAATTACCATGACGATGTAGCACAACTGTTAAAGAGATGCATAAAAGCGCTTATATAATATTTAATTAACTGAAATTTGAGACATTAACCTGCGTCATTTTGTCTTGTTGGCCTTCCCACGATAGGACCTCACTGTACAAAGGTTCCCTGTTTGTTCCTATGTAAATTGGTTCCCATCGGTGATAAGGAAATTCTCTTCTGACCATCACTAATGGCTGAAAAATAAATCATCACTCTTTAAAATACTGCTTTGCTAAAAAATTATAACTAATAGGCTTCCATACACATCTTCGATCCTATTCTAGAAACCAGATTTTTCACGTGGAAAGAAGTCGCAATCATAACGCAAAATGAAAATCTTTGGCTTTCTAAAACTTACTTAGATTTAAAGTTGATTTAAATTGAGGCAGATACATTTCATCCAAGAAAAGCTGATTCTCATCACAGAATTTGCTAATTAAAGTGAGAGTAATAATTATTACCATCAATTAACATAGTTAAGAATCAGATCAGAGTGTCATCTCTATGCAATTACTTCATCAGCTATTTTAACACAACCCAGTCCACTATGACCATTTTTCCATTAACACAAATGATTTACAGTATTCAATTTCTTGTATGAAAAGAGCTACAAAATTTGTAGAATGGATGAAATTTACACCTCTCTGTCATACATTATAAGATGATTAAATTGTGTAAATCGATCATATCGTCTACTTGTACTAAAAGCAAGAAATATTTAGCCAGCAGAATCTCATTTAGCATTTAATAAGTAACAGTTAATTGCAATTCTCATCAAACTTTATTATTCTATGCCTTCTAGTAACAACTAATTAATTAAACTCATTTAATAAGTAACAGTAAATTTCAATTCCTATCTTACTTTATTATTTTATGCTTTCAAGTAACAACTAATTAATTAAAATTTCTACAGCATATAAAATGCATGTTTCATGCAGAGAGGGATGAAAGACAATTTCATAAAATCAACTTCTGAAATGACAAAATGCCTGCATAGGTATATAAGAAGAACCAATTTTAAAGACTGTGTATTTCTAAAAAGAAGAACCACAAAAATAATAGATTAAGTGAAGATAAAACACATATGAAGTGATAGATAAAATAATATATTAAATTTACTGTAAGTGAATCTATTGATGAAATAAAATATGAAAAAGTGTATATTCAGCAAATCATTGTTGTAATGGATGGAATACGGGTTAAATAATAAAAAGAACATAAATACTACATTTATGTATACCACTCTTCCATGATTTCTTACAACTAATATTTTCTTTTTTCTTCAGATATTTCCAAGTATCATTTCTATGCTCTTTTTTATACTATGATCTTACTTTTGAAATATTTCACCAGATTCCGCTAACTTCCTCCAACTTTCAACTCATCAAACCCCAACTCAGCTACTCTGCATCCATAATTCCTTTCCATTTTTCTAAACCATTTATAATTTATCTTCATGAACTGATCACATATCCCTTCTTTCCTTGTCCATACATTACACACTCTCATTTTACCAACAAACTTTCTTTGGTCCCATAAGAAACAAAAATGGACAAACCTTTTCATAATGGTTCCCATTGGCAAGAAGTGGCTTGAAGTAATTTTTTCAACAATTGTAACACATTCCTGCCATAAACATTTCTCCACATCTAGAAACAACTAAATTTTTATTATAGAATTGGTAGGGGTAGATGTTTGCCTCAACCCCACTTAACCTCAAGTGACTGATTTTATGGTGGTGCCCCTTCTTTTTTATTTGCCCTCTGCTTATTGTGAGCTATAGGACACATGAATATGATTTTTACACACAAACATTCAGCTTCATGCAAACTGCTTTCCAGTGAGCGCAATTTTTCCTGAGCTTGGGCAAGCCAGTAGTCTGTATTTGGTAAAGCTTCAGGTATAGAACAATGTATTTCTTGCTTTTAACTTTCCTAATTTAACTTGTGTTTTCATTTTATTTTGTCTGTTGTTTTTATTCTGTAACTAAAAGTTTGATCACCATTAATACCCAATATTTTCAATTTATTATGTATCTTCTCTAGTACCTATTAAAGATATAATTTAAAACCTATCTATAAAGGAAAAAGTAACTCGCCTGTGTTGACACATTAGAGTTTATAATCTCCAAAAAACTGTTCAACAGCTTTATGGAGCTTTAAATCTCTAACAATATTGGTTAAGAAAGTCCAATTTCTGGGAAGGGTTTCCTATCCACTGAAAACCTATGGGCAGCATTTTACAAGGACTTCATCCAAAGCTCACAGTAGAATAGAATAGAAGTAGGGGATGAAGCAAATCAATTTTATGAATCACTCCTCCTCCAGAATGGACTGGTTGCAAATTTGAGTTAACGAATTATGCCTAAACCAATAACTCAGTTTTCCTAAACCCACTAATTTTAAATCAGTCAAAACCCCTCTTTTCCAAATAAAAATATTCTCTTTTCAAAGATATCCACATTTGACGATGGCATAAGCTGAAAGCGGTTGCTAATAACGATGCGTGGATAATACAAAGGTGAAATTTTGGGACTGATTTGGCAAGTCTTAGACAGAATATCCTCTTTCTCTACTCGTGCGAACCATTTAATGTGAATTTGAGAATGAGTAGGTAGAACAAGACGATTGCGTAAAAAAGATTGTGTTTAGCTCAAGCAAATATCAAATCAGTGGAGCCCCCCCTTTGATCACTTGGGGCGTGGTGCATATCTCTCCCCAATCAGAGCCACTCTCCAACATAGCATTGGGTGTAAGAGTATTCATTAAATAAGGAGTGCGTATATGCATTTGAATGCTTGTACTCAGCCCTTTTTCCACCCACAGCAAGATTTAATAAATTAATAATAATCAATAAATAAATGAAATTTTGTCAATAATGTTCAAACCTTCAGAAACCTGAGAACTTTGTAAATACCCCATATGCACACATGCATGAATGAATATATACAAAAAAAAACAAAAACAAATATTTACAAAGAAAAAGAAGTTAAAATTGTGTAAAAGTGAAACTGACTAACAAATTACACACTTAGCAAAATAATTTTCTCCATTTTCTTCAACTCTTCCATCTGACTTCAGTGGTGAATGAGTTAGCATGCCAGTTTACCGGACTCAAGGTAGAGAATAATTGGTTTTCCCCATTAAGGCATGCTAGTATTTGGTCAACAATTCTTAATATTCATTTCTCCCTGTCACTGAACATTACACATACTTGAGGGGGCAAAGGGAAATAAAACAGAATACATCCAAGATTTGTCCCAATATATATCTTTGTAAACAATTTCCACTTATCCTCTTAAGTTAATTACTTGGAAAAGCCAACTTGATTCATCGCCCTAAGGACGAGGTCAAAGATAAGAATGCAATGGGTATGGGGTGACAACGAATAAGCTAAGAATATAAAGAAAATAAGTAACAAAATTGAACAGATAATCAGCTTAACATAAGTCATGCTACGATTTAACGAATTATAAAGGTGAACCTGTAGGTTACCAGGGGTCCCCCTCTTTTCCTCCAACCACAAGTGAATGCCTGGAAATTTTTGGCAGTGCACACACTGCCACCGATGGAAATAGAAGGCACGATCAGCACCTATCAAAGAGATCAATTTCTCTTTCGTATCGGGGACTTTCTCTCCGATTTCTACTTCAAAAACAGGCACCACAAACACTAATCTTCGGACCCCTCCGTTGCCGCTGGCTGCTGGTTGCGGCAAAGGAATCTCCATGGGGATTTTAACATCCCTTTTCCAGTCTCTGGAGGGCGCGTCTTGCCTGCGATTCGCTCTGCTCAACATAGAGCAAAAGTGTGATGCCAGATGCTCGCTGGGGAGGAGCTCGACGTCCGACACGAGGATGTGCGGTGTCCTGGCCGCCGCTCGTGCAGCGTTTCTGCAGACGTTGATGGGGTATGCCAGAGACATTTGAGTTCTGTAAGTCGGAAGCAGCAGCGCAGATGGGGGCCCACACTCTCCAACTTCATCACTGTAGACACTCTTGGACAGATCGGGAGGATGGTTTACGTGAAATACGAAATGGACCGAGAGGCGCTGTGCTTGGTGCGGCTGAAGGCATCGACACAATCTGGAGAGAGCGTAGCGAGCGAGTTCGGAGTCTGTTCCAGGAGCATACACTGCGAGGGTTAGTGGTCCTTCCCAGCGACCGAGCAGCTCTGCGATGTGGTATAAATATTCGGGAGTCGCATGGGTCACGAAAGTCACTCCTGCACTAGAAACGCATCCAACATCACTCTTCTTACTATTTTTATTTTCGTCGATATTATATCCACTGATGACATCATAAATAACACGATAAGGGCCATTTAAACCCAGCTCAGGACTTCCACTTGCATTATTGATATTGTTCAAAGTGGTCCACCTTTCTTTACAATGGCTAACGTTCGTTGCCGGATGAGCATTTTCTAAGAATTTTCCAGCGACGAAGCTCTCGCTTCCGATTATCTTCTGCGAAGGAGATTTTAGTTTCCTCAAGATGAGCTTCTCCTGAGACCAAGACTTGACACTTACTTCTGCAATATCCCTCACTATTTTTACTACAACTAATATCACCGCTAGATAAAAAATTATTTTCCAAGAGGTTTTTGCATATAAGCGACGCGAGAGAATGAACGTCCTTCTCATTTTGTATCCCTGACTCAGCATAATAAGGAATATTTCATTATTCCAATCGAATATTTCGTGGCCATTTGAAAGATTTTAATATTCTCTCAAGACCTCCCATATCCAAGAAGACTACCACATCGAGATGAATGACAGAGACTAATTACCTTCGGACGAATTCTTATTATTTTAAGGACGGCAGTCATACAAAACAAATCCATGGCAACAACTTAGAGGAATAGAGCTGAATGAGTAGCTTACATTGCGGGTGACATGCGGATGAGCTCAGTTTATTCGTTTGCAAATTATGTGAGCTATTTTAGCTAATGAAACCTAAGTAAACTTGAATGTTTGAATAAATGTCGATTTACTATCGCTAGGGAAAATCCTGACTTAATACTATTGAGTAACTACAGATTTTAGTTGGTACACTAACGCTGCAGAACTTAGCTTACAATATTTAGCGGTATTGCGGTTTTCAGTTGCTTTGTACCAACTTTGAAGTGTCAGGAATTTCATCATCTTATTCTACCAAGTGATTCTTACACATTAACATTGAGGGACTGAAAGAATATGACGTGATTTTTAACGAATTTTATATAAAACGCAATGATATTGCTACAGATTTTCTCTTATCGAAGATAACTAACACGCCTACCCGTATTTTGTGAAGAACGTTTGTCTTTATGCCGATTCCGCCTGTATGGCGTTACCAACTTTAAGATTTTGAACCCGAGATTTCGGATCCAAACCGCTAAAACGGGTTCGGAGCATTTTCCACATCCTCAGTATTATAAAATCCCCTCTACAGTTTATGAATAATAATAATGGTGTAAGAGCTATGATTTTTTTCGAGGGGATCCTCATCGAGAAGTTTCTTATAACATGAAAACAATTATCGGTCTCCACGGAACATGTTTAGGCTGTGACTATAGCAACCGAGATTCGTTGCTGTACTTAAAGTAACGCTCTATCTGTGGAACTGTGGTCAGTTGCTAGTAAAGGATTTCCAGAGTTTTACTATTGATAAAATTGTTGGTAAATTTAATCTAAAAATTTTAAGTGTCCTTTTCTGTCGTTCCTCAGTCTGGTTGCATCTCAAATACTACGTGTGAAACGGTTCCAGATTCCAAGACGATGATCAAAAATTTTGGATTGACCTCCAGACGCAAAGAAGTTGCAACGTCATTGTATGTGAAATTTATGTAAACTAAAAATTCAAGATGAAATAATATTTCAGTTTATTTAGGTTTCGGTTCTTGTTTCCGGAACCATCTTCAGGAGTTAAATTAAGCACCACTGGCTACATCCTTAGACAATTAAGATTCACAGCTAGTAGAGACATTCTATTAACTATTTACTATGGTATCTTTTATCTGCGCATAAAACCTATGGTCTCATGATGGGGCTCCTCACTGCATGCAATAAAGATTTTTAAGATGTAGAATAGAACTGTGAGAATAATAGCATGGAAACCATATAACTCTCCAACAAAGGCTTTATTTAATTCACTCAGGTTGCTTCCTCTCCCATGCCTATACATAATTAATATAATTCTTTTAGTAGGAGACAACGTTAATGAATTCCAGGTTAACTCTGATATTCATCACCAGATCTAAAAGTTATCTACTCCTATACTCTATCAGAACCAATGCAATAAAAAAGAGCCCTAAAGAGATGGGCATCAGATTTTATAACAATAAATTACTATGTTACATATATAGAATAGATTTTATTAATGGTACTTACAAAGGTTTTACCCTTTACAAAGGTTTAGATACACAGTTTATGTTACAGTATAATATTGATATGAAAAGTATAAAATAAACATTCAAATACGAAAATAAATATTTCGTTTATAGTTAAGAAAAACATTGGTAAAATATTAGTACAAATAAATAATATAGCAAAGTAAATATTGCACAAAGTCAAGATTAATCCCTTAAGTTATAGAACATACACAAATTGTGAATTTATATGACTAAATGTTTAAAAATGTAAAATCCTCTGCCTCTTTTAAGTCAATCGTGACAATAAATTATGTAATAATATGTACTATTCTGTAGACAAATTTTAAAATGATAATACATTTTAACAGTGTACACTGAGAGATCAATTGTGTGTATGTCTATTATACTGTTTTCTATTTTTAAATCTTATATGACCTGTTCTATATCAACAAAATGTAGATCTTTGAACTAATAAATTATCATTATTATTACTTCATCCATGATATACACCAGGAAAGCACCAGATCCTCTCCATTACTCTAATTGTTTAAGACATTCCACCTAGATACATTTATCATTGTTTTCATTGCTATAAGTTGAAATTTTCGGGATAAATTACAACAGTTGCCACCTCCTTTTTAGTTAAATGTTTTTAAGTCCATAAAGAATGCTGAATAATTATTGGAGGACTTGAAGAAATGTGGTTTTTTCAGCCTTCAGGATGGAGAAGAAAGTTTCTTCTGTAGTATAGATTCATTTTATTCATCAATCTGAAATACCAACAAAATACATACCTACTTTTGGCAGTATGTTCTTCTGAGTGAGTCATCATCCAAATATTATTCTTGATAGTGCCATAGAGGACATGCCTCCTGTTGTAAGAAATCTGTAGTCAGAAGTCTCAAGGTGTGATTACAAGTTATTTTTTTACCCTGTTTATTTCTCAGTCTGACAGTGAAAAGCAATCCTTATCGAAAGTTCCTCTTAAAACAAATGAGAAAAATAGAAAAGCACCAAAATGCTGAAGAGGAACAACTTGAGAAGGAACTTGAAGAGGAAATTATGAAAGTAAGTAGTGTTTGTCAGTGTGAGGATATTATGCTCAAACTTGCATGCATTATTCTTCATAAGCTATCTTTATAGTTAGTGCAAATCCTAAGGATCTTCATAACATATCAGATTTTACTTTTACTCAATGGTTCACATTGAATTCATTAGTTATCATGCTGTTTCTTATGATTCAAATATAGATTTTTGATGAAATTTAAGGAAAAGATCAAGAGAAGTTTTAAATACTATGTTTTGAAGGTTGGCAAGTTCTCTTTACTATCCAAACATTAATTTTGTATTTGTACTTTTGTCATTTCAATTCAGTATACTGAATGTATGTGCTTTGTAAGTCTTTTTTATTTCAGAATCAATTAAAATTATATCATTGGGAGTTAAAAGCCTCTCTAATGGCAAATAAATTTCTAAACTGCTCATTGAATATTTCCAGTCATACCCTAAATGATATAAAAGTTAAACTCCAACAAATCTTATGATCAACTTTCTCGTAACTACTGTATCATTAAATTAGCAGAAGTTTTTAATAAGATTGATACTCTGAATGTCACAAGTACGTTACGTATTGATGGAATCTCCTCATCCTTTCTCATGAAATGTAAATATCCAATCCCACTCTATATACCATTCAATTGTTCTCTTTCTAAAAGCATATTTCTAAAATTATGGAAATAAAGTTTAGCAATTCCTTTCCACAAGAGTAATGATCAGTCCAATATTGAAAACTAAAGGCCTGTTTCCAAAATTTCTAATATACCTAAAATATTTCAATCACTAGAGCTGAAATCAATTCTCCCAATGTTTAAGAATATTATCATAGAGGAAGAGCATGGGTTTCGAGAGGTCTACCTGTACTAATCTTCTTTGTCATTTACACTGTTATAGAAGGAAAAAAGCAAGTTGAATCAATACAAATTTCCAGATTTTTCCAAAGCCGTTGTCTAGTCAATCATAATTTTTATTACTTAAATTATTTATTTTTATTTGTTACGTATAACTACAGATAGGCTGCTAGCCTGGTGGCAGTTTTTATACTGAAATACATATGTATATATACTAGTGATAAACATAATTAACATAAAATAAATACTTGATAAACATACAATTCCCATAGAATGATTTCATACATATATTATATTTACATGACAACTTAATAATGAATTTATGATAATATTTGTAACTGTTTTTTTCAGGATTAAGGAATTATTTATTAAGGAATAAACATATTTCTGATCCTCTTCTGTAATGGTTAGAGAGCTAATTAACAAGTAGAGCCCTGTATGTTAAATTTAAAAGCTTCATCTCTCAGCCAATCGAACGCTCCTCTGATGTTTTTCATTTGTAAATTATGTAACCGTCTTTTGAATTTGCTTCCCTTTATTCACATCCCCCTCCCCTGTTGATTTCCCCCTTTCCATTTGTCTATTTAAACTGTACGGAACTGCGCTGATGATGAGACGACAGTGTCGAAACCGGTCGTGATGTATTGTATTTTAATTTTGAGTGGATTGTTCATGTTTTGTGAGTTTTATCTTTTGTTATTAATCACAAATTTAAATTGTTCCTTTCAGCCTTTATAAAAAAATTGCCTTTCTGCTTTGCAAATGCAAATGATTGTATCCTTCATTTATTTTCAGATTGCAACCAATTTCTGCAGAAAAGTGCAAACGTGGGATGAAGCTGATTCACTAGTCACAGATGCGATATTGTCTTCAGCTCAGGATGCTGATGAAAAGATCAATGCAGAATCATTGAATTTAGAATCGTCACATAAGGACAGCAATTCTTATATCGTCCATTTAAATGACCCAGCCTGGGTTGCCGAATTATTTCGTGTTGATTTCAACCCTCTTTGGATGCAAGGGTTTATGAGAGAGCTGGAAACACAGGAACATCCCCAGTGCGATTTATTGGGAAAATATTCCGCCAAACTGGTGAAAAATGTAGAGACGAACAAGATCCATTAAAAAGAAAAGTAGGCAACTTTACTTAAGGAAAGAGAGCAAAAGAATGTGTGCAAATAACAGGTGGAATTCACATAGAGCTGACAGCAATGTAAAAAGTCTGGAATCATCAGTTATTTGGTGGTGAAACCTAACAATACTGTCCTTGATGAAGCGCATATGCAAAATTGCATTAAAAGAAATGAAACCAAGGTCAAGAAGAAGAATCAATCAAATGTATTTGCTGTCTTCTTAATTCATTTGTAAATTTTAATGTGTCCAGACTACCAAAATAGTTTTATATACTACTTTTTCTCTCAACTCATGTTTTATGTCTCAAAAAAATGTTCACAATAGAAAACCCAAGCTAGAAACAATTAAAACATTTTAATTAAATATAATGCAGTTCTTGCTTATAATTTTTCTGTACACTTACAGTAGTTAAAAACTGTACATAATTTTATCTCCATATAGTGTTAGTGTATTATTTATGGAATTATGTACACTTTATGGAAAGTGCAATCTGCCTGAGATATAAACTATTATTATTACACTATAGTAATCTTTTCAGAGATTAAAAATAGGTCAGTCCTTTCACTAGTCGACTTTTAAATGCATGTGTGAGGTCAATCTCCTAAGAGAGGAGCACATGCATATCTCCCTTTTTCTGGGAACTAATGTGGTTTAAGCCTGATGTAAGAAGGATGTACATGCTTGGTGTGTCCTTGTATTTATTAATTCCCAACCTCAGTATATTTTGGATCTGTTCACCCGTAAGAGTTTAATATCTTCTGTACGAACCAGCCCTGATCACCTCACATATCCAATTCCCCATTCCAATACGTATCTGAATTCCTTTTTAATTACAGCATCAAAGTTTGGAACTCCCTGCCCCACAGGATTAAAACCTCCACATCAATACAATCTTTTAAAAACAATCTATTGAACCATCTTCTTTTACTTTATGATTAATTTTAGTTATGTTTTCTATATTTTATTTTTTTTTGCAAATTTTGTACATACTATGCAACCTTTTTTTTACTATGTAACTTTTTTTTTACTATGTATGGTTTATATTCCGACTTTGTATTGTTGCATAATGTTGGGAGCAAATATGCATTCTTTTTAGCTCTTATGGGAATCCCCCCAGAGCTAATATAAACCAATATCTATCTATCTAGGGTATTACAAGCTCTTAACTTAGGCTTATAAGGTTGATTGAATGGAGTCTTACAGTTATGAGACAATTTTTTATAAATATTGAATAAACATTCAGATTTCACATAAACTTATTGCTGATTTAGACTAAGTGTATTGAAAATTTGTACTCCTAAAAAGTTACTGTAGGAATTCTTCAAACATATGAATTAAGGGATGAGATTAGTAAGGGACGATTGATTGCTTTTAAAAATATGTATGGAGTAAGATTTGATGAGGAAAGGTAGGTTTATAAGGTTACCCATGTTGAAATGACCTTAGGACAGCTGAAAGTAATCCGAATCATAATAAATAAAAAAATTATTATTGTGAATTGTATTACTGTAATTGATAATGTACATACAATTGCATTGTGTTATCACTGTTATTTAGTTTTGTAATGCATCCACTTGGCCATTAATCTGTTTGTGGCATGTGAAATAATAATAATAAGAAAAGCAATGAGTTTATTTTATATTTATTTCTCTAATATCTTTATGCTTTCCTATTATAATTGATAATTGTAAAACAATTTTTAGTATGAATGATATTATTACATTATTTGATCTTTCATATTACATAAGTATAACATCACAAAAATAAATCCCATTTTGTAGACTTTTTGATCATCAATAGCAGCATGAGCTATTATGATTAACCTAATTTTAAACATTTCAGTTATATTTAATTTTCTTTTCCTTATCTGATGAATAGAGCTTTAAATATCACTTTGCATTGTGAATATTTTCATCATGCTTGTTCAGGGATGGGATTGTTACTGCGTATTGAGTTGGGTGTTGGGGATGATTGCTCCAAGTTTGGCAAACATACAGGAGGCCTTCTCTTAGCCATGACTTCTTTAGGTCAGAGCAGCCACAACACCAGTTGATGGGTCACTGCAGCTGAGATGTGCAAGGAAAGATCTTGTTGTATGTTACAAGAATGGCAGCACAAGTGTTGACAGCTCTTGCTAATGCAGACTGAATCAATGAAAGCCTAGAGAGGCGATCGATCTGTGTGATTTTTCGTGAGTTATATGTCCTAAGTAATATCAGCTAAAATTCAAACATCTACCATTTAACACCATCTCACTAACGAATAATATTAATAATAATACATTTATTATCCAAGGACATGAAATACATGTATGGGATTTATCATAAAAGATAAAAAGAGTACAGTATTAAGAATTTCTACACAGTGAATACATGACAACAGAGATCAATTCCAGTGTTACTTGGTGGAACTTCATTTTAAACTTACAAAAGTAAAAAAACACGCACACACTAGAACAAATTCCACAAATTTAAATAAAATTACAAAAAAATTAAATTTCACAAATTTAATTTAAATTTGTGGAATTCGTACAAGTGTGTGTGGGTGTTTTATTTTACTTTTGTAAGTTTACATGACAACAGAATCAATAAATTAAAAAATCAAACAAAAAAATTTTCAAACAATTAAATTTGGAGTACAGTTTTTTTTTTTTTAATTGTCTGCATGGTGTGGAAGTAAGAACAGACAACAAATCAGAGATTAAAAAATTCACCCACATCATAAAGGCATTTGTCCATGAGTAGTCTGTGAACTTCAGATTTGAAGGCATTGGAAGATTTGATATTCTTTACCATGCATTTAAAAATTTAATGCCACGTACTTTTGGCCCAGGGAAAAGGTATTTAGATTTTATTGTGAGGTATGCAGATTATTGACTCTGCGAGTAAAGTGGTTGTGATAATCTATATTTAATTCCAAAAGGGAGGTGTTTTGCCTTGTGAAGAGTTTCAAAAATAAAAATGGAGGGGATGGTTAGAATTCCTAATTTTTTTGATAGGGGTTTACAGTGGGCTCTTTATGGGGCATTACACATTATCCTGATAATCGTTTTTTGAATTTAAAAAATGTTATTGATTAGGGTGGAGGACCCCCAAAAGACTATTCCATATGTAGCATGAGAATAGAAGTGGGCATAGTACACCTTTTATAAATCATCAATGCTTAGGGAATGTTTAAGTACAGATAACATGTAAAACACAGAGTTAAGTTTTTGGCTAAGGTAATCAATGTGAGCTGACCACTTCAGGGGAGGATCAAGATACACACCTAAAAACTTAATTGTATCGGTCGTTAGGAATAGGTCACCATAGAGGGTTAAACCATTTAATTTTCTCGATGACGTTGTAAAAAGCATTGTTTAAGTTTTGCCTGTATTTAAAGCGATGTAGTTTGAATGACGCCAGTCTGTCATTGTCTGGAGGACTCTGTCTCTGAGATGATCTTTCATGCATGAGTTGGGACATTCACATCATCAGCATATAAAACAACCCTGTTACTCTTGACTGGGGTACCCTGGCAAATCTATTAATGAAAACTAAGAAAAGGACCAAGAATTAAGGTGACCATACGTACTGGTTTGGCCAGGACAGTACCGGTTTTGTGATGTTTGTACCAAAAGACTAATCAAAAATACCAATTTGAACCGGTCTTTGGATTTATGCTTTCAAAATAATGTTTGTTTTTTAAATTTTGATCTTTTTTAAATGCTTGTAAAAATAATGGTTCAAACAGCATCTTACATGAAAAATCCGTAAATATGTTTGAAACAGTAACTGTAAAAACAAAAAAGAATAAAATTATTTAGTTAACGTCAATATGTAGCAGCAGGAAGTTGCACCAATTCGGGTGCTGGAAAAGTGAGTTGTGTAGGACTCAGAGTGACAACTTTTCTAATGCTTCACTTGACCAAAGAAACATGTATACATACACACACACACACACACACACACACACACACACACACACACACACATATGCATGTAATATTGCCTATACTTCAGGAGAAGTGCCAGTTTATCCAAGTTTAGCAGATCAGAAATCTGGTCACCTTACCAAGAATGGAACCCCAGAGGGAACCTGTCTTTGGTCAGATATCTTTTACTTTCATCATATGAAGAGACTATCTGATGCTGATCATCTAGATAGGACTGAAGACAACTGTAGGCTACACCTCAAATACCAAGAGAGCAACATTTAGATAACAACAGATTATGATTTACAGAATCGAAAGCTTTGCTAATATCAAAAAATACTCCAAGGATGCTTTCATTTGAGTTAAGATGCTCAACAATGTAATTAACAGTATGAAAGAGAGCGTCACTTGTCGACTTTCCCTTGCGAAAACCAAATTGTGAACAAGATAAGGTATTGGTTTCCTCAAGAAATTCAATTAAACGAGAACTGAAAACAGAGTAATAAAAATTTTGGAAAATTGTGACACAAGGGATATTGGTCTATAATTATGAATGCAATTTTTATCACTTCTTTTTGTAGATGGGTATCACCTTAGAGATCTTTAGAGAATTAGGGAAGACTCCACACACAAGAGATTTATTAATTAGGTATAGAAGAGGCTTGATAATATATTTTCCACAGGAAATGAATAATTTACCTGGAATATCGTCTTGACCAGAGGAAGTTTTTGTGCCAACTTTAGAGAAATAAGAGAATAATTCCTGTTCATCAAAAGGACGAAGGTACAAAGATTTAGAATTTTGGTTTAGAGTGTAGGAGTGGTCAGGAGGGAAGTTGCTACAGCCATAATGTTGAGAAGGTACATTAAGGAAAGAGTCATTTAAACAATTAGCTAACCTTCTAGGATCAAGAGGTCTCTTATTAATGTCATTTTCAGTAGGTAAAGGGGTAGTTTTAAAAGAGCCAGTGGTTTCATTAATAATGTTCCATGCAGTTTTGGTTTGATTGGAAGCAGACATGATTAAGGAATCATACTAGGTTCTTTTACTTAAGTTGAGGAGTTGTCTATACTTTCTCTTTAGGCTGGTATATTTCAAATAAGTGTCACCACTACACTGAGCTTGGAAATAAAGAATTTTTAATTCTAGTGATAGCATACGTTTTTCAGGTGACACCCATTTTTTAGTGCGGTTTGCCTGGGTTTGACTTTCATAAAAGGAAAAGTGGTATTGAAAAGATGTAAAAATTTTCTATAAAACAAGAGAAAGCGAGTTGTTGAAAGAGCAGTTACTGTAGATACTAGACCTGTCTTCACGCTGTAATAGATGATTATATTCAATCAGCTCGGCCTAATCTAATAGATGATTAAATATTTGGAGTTTTGATTGACAAAATATTTGCAGAGAAAGCTGATCACGAGGATCTGGCTGACAACTCTTGAAAGAATAGCACAATGATCTGATAAAAGAGGATCAAAGACAGTTGTGTAATATTTCGGTATGTCAAGATTAGTGAAGACATTGTCAAGAAGTTTCGGAGATAAAAGTGATTCTGGTGGGCTTATTAACAAGAGACTGCATATTATATGAGCTAAAAATGTTGTGTACTCTTTTCATGAGCTGGTTTGCAAAAAATCTAAATTAAAGTCGCCAGCTAAGATTACATAAGGTCTAGATGTTGGATTAAAAATCGAAAACAGCATAATGTCCAATTTATCACAGAATGAGTCAAAACAGGCAAGAGGAGAACGATAAACTGCTATAATGTAACACAAAGAATCACCAAATTTTAAACAAATAGCAGCACTTTCAAAAATAAGTTCTTCATTCAAAGTACACAGATCAAATGGTAAGTCTAATAGCTCAGTGCTATTTCTGGCAAATATTGCCACCCCATCATATCTATGGTGAGACCGACAGAATGAGGTAGCAGGAAAATACCAGGAATAGTTA
Source organism: Sympetrum striolatum (assembly GCA_947579665.1). Lineage (NCBI taxonomy): Eukaryota > Metazoa > Arthropoda > Insecta > Odonata > Libellulidae > Sympetrum > Sympetrum striolatum. The sequence continues at coordinate 1,875,709 of OX388349.1, forward strand.
CTGCTACCTCTTTTAACCCATGCTCACAAATGCACATGAAATCTGGGTTTACCTCTTGAGTTAAAGCTTCCAGCGAGGTTAGTTTATTATTCATGCATTGAATGTTCATTACTAAAACATTGGGTACTATAGGATCATTCTTAGATACAGGAGGATCATCAGCTAGTCACACAGGTTTGGGTATACCATTGCTGGATCTAGTAGCAATTCGAGGTTGAGAGTCGAGAATCCCACTAGAGTTTGCTTCAGGAAGCGATATGTGAGGAGAATACCATTACAATCGTCTTAACCTATAACACCTCTTTCACTACTTCAGTGGAAATAAAAATTCCAAACACAAGCCTTAGTACCCTAACATTCTAAGTATAACATCATTAATTGTATACTTCGACGTGTTTCATTCTTCATTTGTTCATTCGCTTGTCCTCCGATGGTGGAGATGGTGGAGATCGAGGACATGGGAGCGACTCTCCATAAGGTGGGGGTGGGACGGATTCTTTTTGCCGAAGTTTAACAGATGGCCTGTATATTGTACTAGTCGAATATACTTTTACGTATTATATTTTGTATTTGGCATATTGTAACTACTCTATTACAGTTTAAAACGTTTAAACAAACACTTCCTAGTTTCTTTGTAAAATGAATTTAGAAATCAGCGTCAATTTACAATTTGAATTAATTGCAAAACATCATCGGATGGAGATACATATGTTGTGGTGCAGTGGATAGCAGCTCCGGCTATAATGCAGAAGATTACTGGCTCGAATCCAATCTGGATTGATTTTTTTCGCATTTTTTTGGTCGCAAAATTACTGTTTTTAGTAAATACTTGGTAAAATTATCGATGAAGACTGTTTGGAAATAATTCAATATCTCCCTTGATACTGAATACATTTCAACAAAACCTACACCATGTTGTAGATAAAGGATGGCGGCATATATATATAGTATTAAAACGATCATAGTACCTTCCATTTTTAATATATTTCGTTTGAAAAATGACCATTTTTCGACTGATTTTCCGCCATTTTTGATGTTTCCTCGCTTCCCCGGTAGGGCGATTTAGACTTATTTCACTTCTAACAGACACCCATTTCCTATTTCTGTTAAAATACCTTGGAAGCCAATTCAGCTTGCAAACCAACTATAGCTTGCGATCCGAACGTGAGGGTGACTATCTTTTTCTTAACTCAAAGCAACATTTGCGACAAAAACACTACTTCATTTAGTGAATATTATGCTTATTCCGAGATGTGAAACTCGTCGATCGCCGCTACATCTGGCGTCCAAATGCCTGAACTATTACAAAAGAAATGGTCTCCGGAGGCTATTTCTGTACCTGGTTCACTATAATCGACATATCTCAGTAACTACAAGAGGTACTTCCTTCCTTTAAATTGCTAAATAAGCCGCAATATTTCAAATGTCTTCCCAGAAAATTTCATTGAAATAGGGCAATTTTTTAATAAAGAAAAATTATTCGTCGACGGGAATATTTTCAACGCAGTCTCACAAATGTACGCTGCTATTTGAAATAACTTACCCACGTTCTAACGACTGTAGACGAACATCATGCACAGTGGGAATTCAAATGGACTGTTTTTCGAGAGTCCTAAACCAGGCTGTGTCGACTTCCATGTATTGGCCGGTGACAGAGTTCAGGTAGTTCACGCAAATCATAGGTAATCGACATATGGCGTTGGCAAGGTTCAGCGGGCAATATGAACGTAATATAGCATATTACGTCCATACTTTCAGTTCATTTTATTATAATAATACGAGACTACCAATTGAAGATCTTTCAAATTCAGCTATTAAACGGCAGATACTTATATACGGAAGTAGAGCAAAGGAAAAATAATAGAAAGTGTTAATTTTCTACATTTTATTTTGAAACAAATACATTACTAATTGATATACTTCTATGCAAGTAAATACTATCTCCAACAAAAAAGTTGTGCATTTAATCCAAACAATACACACCTGAAATGGAAATAGGAAAGAAGAGCAGGAGAGAAATAACATAAAGAGTTCCTTTTTCATATTTTATTTTGAAAAAAAATATATACATTACAAAATAATGCAAAGCATCTTACTTTGGCATAAGGTGAAATAACATAAAACGAAAATTCAAAAAATATGAGAACAACAGACACCAACATAAAGAACAAACTCATATAACATGAAATGAAAACAAAATAACAAATTTCATCCATGGTGGAAGCTCAGAATTCTGAGCAAATGTAGAATGGCTGCCCAGTGGAACATTAGCTACATCTGCCTTCGTGGGATTCATAGACGAGATGTTTGATTCCATGAATGGGAGGACTCAGGAAGCTGGTTATAAGCCCTTATTAGAAGGAGTGACTATGGAGAGACCGCACATAGAATTTTGGGAGAAAGCTGAGTTGCTGGTCAAAGAATGGAATATGGTGAAGGAAGCAAAGGAGGATACAATGAACAATGCCTCCATCACAGAAAGGATGGCTGAATCTGAAAGCATTCTTAATGTTATTCTGGGATTTACTCTGTGGAGCATATGCTGTTGCGAGCAGTATTTCTGCACGTGCCGTCAATCAGGATCCCTTAGAGAGCTTATTTGGGTGCATCAGAGGGAACTGTGGGTCGAACACTCCACCAGCAGCTGCCCTATTTATAAGCAGCTTAAAGACATCTATAGTGAATGGCCTAGCATTTTCATCCAATGTTAGTGGTCGCAATTGTGAGAAGGATGATAACTTTGCATCAATAAGTAGGACAATGAAAAGGATGCTGAATAGTCTGGCTTCTTAGCCACAAACAATGAAGAGAAAGCAGATATGGAGACATCAGAAAGCATTGTGGAATTTCTGACCACTTCCATCTTAAGAAATGTCTTACAAAGCTGTCAGTGCAATGGATGCAGGTCGGCTAAGTTTGGGTCCACTGACAGTAATATTTCTACAATACATTACATTATATTACAAGGAATTGTGAGGGCAGCAAAATTCTCCTAGCAAGGAATTACTTGATTTGGTAGTGGGTGCCACGCAGATATCAGAGAGGATTCTGAATAGTACACACAGAACTTTGAAAAAATTGGACTGCATATAAGGAGAACTATTGAGGATGAACTTTTCTTGGATTGGATCTAGCAGAGCTGCTTAGAGCAGGCAGAAGAACATACCAGTCAAATATTAAATAGTATTGTGAGGAAAGCTATGGAGTTAGCTTGTTATACAATATTACTGATTGGGAAGAAACTCTACCATAAATAAGCATTGCAAAATGAGGACCCTACATCAACTCCTGTGAGAAACACAATCTGAATGATCAACCTGACCAATTTGAGTAACCAATCAGCAGTAACTGTCAGCAAAGTTATGATAATAAAGCAGATGAAGAACCTGGAAGAAAAGTAAAGGTTTCTATAGTAGAGTACATAAAGCAACTCCAATATTCAAAACATCTTCTTAAAATCAATCAAAGAAAGCTCCTTAAAATATTTCACTTACCATTGTAACTAAAACAAATTCCAAGTCCAATACCCTTAAGCTCTTGACCCAGTATGATGGTGCCTGAAAGAGAAATAATATTTTTATTACTGAGAATTTCAAGAATAATCATTTAGCATTAATATAAGAAGTTCCATAACATTTCTTACTTACATCAAATTCTGATTCTCCTTTCACACCACCACCGAATTATTTTCTTCACAACACCATCAAGTATTTTGCTGGTAAAGTCTTCTGAGTGCTCTGGGCAGTACTGATGGATCCTGCCGAATCTACTTTTGCAGTCAGCGGACTGTTAGCACAGAAATCTACCCATTTCCGACAGCTGAAATATAATGAAAAGCGTTTGTATCCATGAATTGAAGCATACAAGGTATTTAGCATGTAAGGTTTGGTTTTCCGTTGCCACCTGGTATTAATACCAACTTGCAGCGTTTAAATTAATAAATAAATAAGTTGGCACCTCTGAAATCAACACAAGCAAAAAGAAAAATAATGTAGTATCTGAATAGCAGGCACATTTTAGGAATAACTTCGCGAAAACTACCATGAAAAGGATTACTTAAGCTTAAGAATACTAAGAAGCCAAAGATTGCAGTGCACACTAATACTAATAACAGCATTTATTACAAGAAATTACCTTTGCTACTGCCATATGGAAATATTACTACAGTGGCTACGAGTTTACTTCTCGATTTTTACAGACGATATTATGCAAACGCAACACAGATAGCTTACCATTACTAGCACTACCATATCGTGATATCAAAAATAAAAACTACATTTCAAGTAATTAGCTAACTCAAGAACGATCATTAGGCGAGGACTGAACAAAATTGCAAATGCAAGAAGGCGACGTACTACTTAACCGTATATAAGAGCTTAATCTTAATTATTCACAAGCATTACCTCAAAATTATGATATAACAAATAAAGAAACACATTATAGTAATTTAAATAACTCAATAACGATGTTAGAAATCAATCGAGGTAAATACTTCACCCTGTATGTACACGTGGATGGAAAAGGATAAAACACACAACCGAACCGTTTAAAGGAATCATGCAAACTGACTTCTTTATTCATTTCAATATAGCGACTGCCGTACAAAAATGACAAATGAATATCACCAAGCAACCTTTCTATATCAATTACTATCTCTCTTTATGTGTTCATAATGCCACATTTTTAACACCTCTCCTCATTACAAGACATAAAGTTTGCAACCAATCAATTTCAAATCAAGTAATCAAAATAAATCACACAAAAAAATACAATATTCCCTCCCACATAACTATCTAATTCAAAACAAACAAAAATGTTATGATAAACGCTAAACCAAAACAACAACACCTTGGTGTGTGTTAAGTTCCCTCCCTATTGATGACGCTATCGATTTTTTTTATGACATTATCATCTTCTGCATGAGACAGTTTTTACCTTTAAAAACACCCAAATCGAAGAAGTTTCCAGTTTGGTACATGCCGGATACTATTCTCACTCTAGCAAATAAAAAACGTGCCTGGTATTTGTGGGCTTCTCACCCAAATCCAGAAACAAAAACTTCCTTCAGCAATCTAAGGCATCTAGCTAAATCATTAATTCGTCGTGATTACTCAAATTACGTTCAATCAATGTCCTCTTCATTAACAACAAATCCACGCAAATTCTGGGGCATGGTTAACACCCGTCAGAAATTTACTCGTATTCCAAGTGCTCTGACTTACAATGGCAATGAAGTGAGTGAAAGCGAAAGATCTAGTGCTTTCCTTAACTTTTTCTCTGGCTCTACTGTGTGATCATCGGGACCAGCCGGTGATTGCGATCTTTCCCCTGTTTGCAGTCATTCAATATCCTCTATTCAAACAACTCCTGAAGAAGTGCTGAATTTCCTGGAGAAGATTTCACCGCATCCATCACCTGGTCCTGATGGGATACATCCTATATTCATAAAACATTGTGCGCTCTCCCTCAGTATCCCACTATCATTAATTTTTAACCGTTGCTTTGCCCAAGGTCAATATCCAACACAATGGAAATCTGCTAATGTTACGCCGATACACAAATCAGGTTCTAGATCAAATGTTTCAAACTATCGTCCCATCTCTATTCTACCTATATTTTCCTTGGTCTGCGAAAAAATAATACTTAATCGTTTATTTTACTTTACTTCTCCCTATCTGTCAGCTAATCAGCATGGATTCTTACCACATCGGTCGTCATTAACTAACCTCGCTATTTTCCAAAGTCACGCTGTTAGCTCAATTATAAATAAATCCCAGTTAGACTCCGTATTCTTAGACTTCTCAAAAGCATTCGATTCTGTAGATCACACCCTCCTCCTTTGTAAATTAGAACACCGCTTTGGAATTAATGGTAACTTTTTGACTCTGATAAACAACTATCTTACACATCGCACTCAATCAGTTGTAATTGACAGGATTAAATCTGAATGGTCGGTAACATTTTCGGGAGTTCCTCAAGGCAGTGTGCTCGGCCCATATCTTTTTACGCTATACATAGATGATCTATCAACACTCTTCCATTCTCCTAAAATCAATTCTTTGCTCTTTGCAGATGACTGCAAATTATTAAGTAAAATTGATAGCATTGACGACTGCTATCATTTCCAGCAAGCATTAGATGAAACAAATAAATGGTGTGAAAAGTGGAGACTACATCTAAATCCCCAGAAATGCTCTGTAATGTCTATTTCCTTACGCAAGTCCCCTCTAGATTTTGTTTATACCTTAAACTCTACTCCTCTGAAAAGAGTCAACTCACAGAAAGACTTAGAAATTTTAGTAGATTCTAAGTTAAATTTTAATGACCATATCCAGGCTGTCAGAAGAAAGGCACTTTCGCTATTAGGGATTGTATATCGATTTACCGAAATGAAGCACCCAAATGCTCTTAGATTGTATTTCACTACCATTGTAATCCCGGTCATTACTTATTGCTCCCCTATCTGGTCCATGTCAGCCAATACTAATATTGCCTCCCTAAATCAAATCTTTAATTATTTTGCTGTTATCGTTAAATCTCGTGTTCCCATCTACGAAATACCAATACAGAGACAGTCTTAAAATACCTTTCCTTAAGATCCCTAAAACAAACTTTAATCAAGGCCGATCTCTCATTAATATTTAATATAATTAACTCCCGCATTGATTCCCCTGAACTAGTTTCCTTATTTAGTTACCATGTTCCACCTAGAGCGACTAGACTAACTCCTCTTCTCCATGTTCCTTCATTTAGATTGTCCCTTGCTCATCGTTCCCTACTTTATAGACTTCCAAACCTTTTGAATTCCCTACCTCCTTCCATAGACCCCTTCAGTCTGTCGCTTGACGCATTCTTAAATTCTGTCTATTCCTGTAAATAATTTTCCTGCTTTGGTCGTATTCTGTTTATATATATATGATATTCTTAGTTTAATTTGTTCAATTTTTATTTCGTATTTTCATGTATATTTATGTTAAATTTGTTATGTTAAGTGCATTCACTGTAAAATGGTTTCAGAACTGTATGTGAATCTTTGAATAAATAAATAAATAAATAAAAAATGGTTCACTGGCACATACAAAGGAAAAAAAATCTCACTTTAATCCCATCATCTGAGAGAAAGTTTTAGTTTTTGGTCCAGGCAAAGGTTTGGTAAGTAGATCAGCACAATTGTCTACTGACTGCACATGATTGAACACAATATCCCCACTTTCAACAAGTTCCCTTAAATAATGGTATGCCCCAACTACATCCACCTGCTGGATATCTCATTCATTTTCAATTGCCACTGCCATTAATAATCTTAAAGTTCTTCTTTGAATTACTGGGCTGAATGTCTCTGAATAATCAATCCCTTCAACCTGCTTAAAGCCTTGAGCAACGAGTCTAGCCTTAAACTTCAAAATTGCCCCCATTTGGTCCTTCTTGAGTGAAAATACCCACCTACTCCCAATTACATTTTCACACGTGGGTCTTTTGACCATCTCCCATGTTTGCTGCTCCCTCATGTTGTTGATCTCTTCCTCCATCGTAGCTCTCCATTCAATTTAAATCAAATAAAATCATAATTAATACGGTACTAAGTACTTACATTTCTCTCGGTTTTGGGAAACAGAACTTTATCATCTCCTCCCTGGATTTACATCCTTTCACAGCGCACTTGCAACTCATACTTTAACTTTTAACTTCACTCAAGGAGATCAGAATCAGAATGAATAAATTGTAAGATGGCTGCCTCAAGCTAATTTCCAAGATGGCTACGCCAAGCTACCCCCACTCCTATTTTTAGTACCAAACATCATCTAGGTAATCGATAGTTGGCGCCAAAAACAGTGTTACAGGTCTCCCTATCCAAGTAAATACCCCCTGTCCTAAACTCCTCTTCATTGCTACTATTGGCTCCAGTGGCGTCCTTCCCTCGGTGCGGGAAAAGGCTGCGGAGGACAAAACTATAACAAATGAACGCTTGTCATGGCCCTGATTGTCGAGATCTGATGGACGAAAGCGACGGAAGTTAGGTGATGTTAAGTGTGGAAAGTAGTTGGGTTGGGTAGACTAGTGTTGGATCGGTAAATAACTTCGCTACATTCTTTACGATAAGGGGTCAACTATTGAGCCGAAGACTGATAGTGAGAAATATGCCGTCTTCTTACTATGTATTTTATTTCATCAGGTCGTGTTAGAAACTCTGAAGAAACGAAAGTCGCAAAATATTATCCAAAAATGATAAACGAATCATCGTGTGTAATATTGTCGGTGTTTTGTGTCAGTGACTCGAAGTATTGAAAAGAGCAGCTCAAAATCCATTATGTGTGTGTATTAGAAGGTAATAATGGTTTATCTGCGCAATTTATTTCTTTTTTTGTCAGCTTTAATCATTCCAACTGAAATAAGTGGGCACCATGTACTCGTTTCGAATTCCAATTGTGTTGGTTGTGAGGTGCGTGACATTGCTGGTCCCGAACTGCATAATTCTGAAATAGTGAAAAGAAGTATTTCAAAAGGAAAACTTGTCGGTAATGAAGAATGCGAACCTGTGATTGAGGAGTTATGTAAAGACCGTATTCCCTTAGATGATCTTACTGCTCTGGATTGTATTCTTACGAGTGATGTGTGTATAACTGGACTATATCTGTCATTCATCAGAGATATCCAAGTATGTAATGCATAATCCTGAATCTCTTTCAGATCAGCAAAGTTAACAGAATAAGTGAAGCTTGCAAAAATGTTATTTGGGCACATTCCCTTGACTTTCTGGAAGATTCCAGTCTACGTTCCGGCTTGCAGTTTTCATGCCACAATGAACTTCAGAGCTTCTCTGAGTGCCTTTCCCCATCTAATATTCCTGACACCACATCCTCGTCTCCAGTATCTCCATTTTTGACCTGCATTTTGGATAGGAAGGAATCTGTTCTAATCCCCAAATGCAAGTAAGTCGAAATTAATGTAGTGGATCATTTTATAAATCTAGTATTATTTTATAGCATTCGGTTCGCTTGTAAGCCTACTTTTGTGTCACTAATCAATTACCTGTTATTAGTTTCCCTAAATCGGTGCAACTTGTAATTTATCTCCTTATTTACTATCTGAATAATTAAGATCATCACAGAAAAAAGGACACTCCAAATCATCTAAATAATTTTTATCATATAAGGAAAAATTTCATCATTTTTATTTCATCTGTCAATGTAGTAGAATTTGGTAAACTTAATTGACAAAATCTGCATATGAGGAAGGCAAAATTAGCTAGATGACGCCTGCGTGGTCAAAGATGTAAGAAGTTTGTTGTAACTAGAAAGCTTAAGGTCCTTAAAAATTAAACCACAAGCGACTTATCAGTGTATGGGTGTGGAATATTGGAAAAGATGTATTAAAATATCTACTTTGCTTTTAACTTTGGGTATTAGTGAAAATTGAAGGGGTGCCATTTGGCTCTGGGGCCACAATCAGACTCTTGTATTAATACCAGGAGGTAATGGCTTGCATGGCGATGTTTTAAGGGTGAGAATAAAAAACAAATGTTTTATGAAAGTAATGATATAAGTTGTTCTATGCATGCCAAATGAATGAAAGAAGTGGGCTGTGGCCCCATGTTTGTCCCAGAGAAGATATATATTTTTATGTGTGCAGCTTATTCAAAAGTAATATGCATTCTTGGTTAATTCAACCCACTAATTTGTTGCCAGTAAGTCAAGAATGATCAATGTACTGATATTTGTGTTTATCTTGAAATATGTGCTACCAAGTATGGAAGATCACATTTAAGACTTGAACTACACTTCCTGGCAGCAAAAAAACGGAGAGCTGCTTTAATGTTAATTAACTTAAAGAAAGCAGGAAAAACTAACAAAGAGTTTTAATTACACAAACTTGGAACCCATCACCACATATTGCTATAACTATTCTATGTCTCCTTCTCCAGTCCAAATTAACTTATTAATTTTATTATCTCTCATGTTTTTATTTTTTATATAATAATTTATACCTAATTAAGCTTTTGCTAATTCAGAGTTGGCAAAACTTAATGCCTGAAAAAGTAGTATCCACTTTAAAACCGACCTCTTAACTTCAGCATGAAACAATAGTAATACTTGCGCATTAATGTTCCCAGAAACAGATGAGAGCTGATTGCTTGTTACCCAAGTAACAACTATGAAGCATTTATGATTGTTATTATTATTAACTCTAGGTTGATAAACACTATTTTTAATTTTGAGATCCTAAAACTGTGAAATGCAAGTACCTTTCTCTAGTACAAACGTTGATACACGTTTTCATTTCACCACTTCTTGTACCACCACTTATAAGTTTCATCTCAGGACAAAAGTTTCTCCTTGTTAGTGTTTCCATTCATGCCTCCATTTTTGCCGATACACTGCTTCTGTGCATTCCTAGGAGTGCCATTTTTTGCATTCTGTTGCTCCTTTTACAATTATTTTTCCCATATTTCCTTTAAGGCTATATGTATTACCTCCATCCCTTCTCAGCTTTTTATGTACTTTGGCCTTCTTATTCTTGTTATCAGTACTACACTTGCCCTTGCCCACTAAGTCCCCAAAATGGCTTGTTAAAATGTTCTGGCCGGTTATCCTAGATGGTTAAGGCAGCCTCACGGATAGAGGAAGATCCTGGGTTCGATTCCCGGCCCTGTCAGACTTATTTCAAGTCTGTTTTTCCTTGGGATTTTTCCTGGATGCACACCCTTACGTGCAAAGTCACATCGACCCTCTTCTTGTATTTTTATCAGTATTTTGTTTTATTCTCTCCACTCTCTATTAGACTTTCTTTTAAAATTTATTTCTAATCATACTGTTCTTCCTGCATTGGGTGCAACATGGTGATTAAACCTGCCTATCAACGTATCTTGAAGATTATCAATCGCTTAAAAATTAAAAGATCTCGATAAATGAAATCCAGTTTATGGAAAATTTGTAGTGTAGAAATATAGTGAACTGGACAGGTTAACGATCAATGAGATTATCAAGGGATGCTAAGAAAGTATTGGTTAAGGTGTCAATAGACTGGTTTGATGTTGTTAACACATAAACTCACCGTATCTAGGTCAAGATTCTTCATTTGTTTTTCTGCTCAATTCGGTTAAGTTGTGCATTTGGCTACAGCAAAGAATTTTAAATGAAACATTCATTCTTATAGTGTGAAAAAAATAGCATTATTATGTTGCTGCTTATCAAGAATTATTTTGTCTCAACTGAATTTTCTCAGATCATTTCTGAAGCAAGTGGAGCGAGTTGTTCTGTTTGACTTCAGCCAAGTGGCAGGACCGCTAGCAAAATACTGCGAAACTGACGTTAAGCAGCTTGAATGCCACCACAACCAAGTTTCATGGGAGGTGAGTACATTCTTTTTCCAATCTTTATCCAGAAACTACATATGAGTTTGTATGTCTGTGTGTTTAATTTGGCTAGGTATTGTCCATTTGCTATATTGAGTGCAACTCATTTAATAGCAGTGCTCACTGAGAGGGAAGACATCCACTAACAGCTTCAGTGGAATTAGTAGAACATCAACACGCAGTGAAATCAGTTGAAAGTTATTGGACTCAAGATTGCAAATAGACTATACAGAAAATCACCATTTCATTTTTATATTACTAGCGGAAGTGCCTGTTGTTTCTCAATGAATTTAATATTGATAAATAGCGGTGTGACTGCTTTGTTTGTAACACAGGCTTCATAATTGTAGATAGGTAGCAAATACATGGCTACAATTCTTTCCTAGCCAGTAAACCAAGAAATAGAATTTCAATTAAGTAACAAGAGCACATTAACTTAATATTCAATCTCATATCTTATGAAGGAACAATATCATGGATTAAGACAAAATTTAAAAAAATATTAATTATAAATTATATATCACTCTTTATTCCAATACTTAAATGTGTAACATAAACATGGAGCTCTGTGAAACAGCATTAGAGGTCTGCATGGGCCGGGCCTTGGCCCGTGGGCTCATCCCCGGCCCAAGAAAGCCTACGATTCTTACCCATAAATTTATTATATCGATTAAAATTTGCTTAATTTTTAACCAAAAATCACTAGGTGAAAATTAACCTTTTTAAAGAAAAACTCCAGCAATTCTCACCCATAAATCTGTAGCATCAATCAGAATTGGAAAATTAAATATATTACTCTGAAAAACTCATAATGGCTGGATACCTTTTTCATAATATTTATAAGACTAAACTACAGCATTGTAATCCTTTCTATTTTCATCTCTGTAAAACTCTGAGAAATGATAATAGTTTGAATTTAGATGATTTTGAACACTCGCAATCTATACTATGCCTCTCATTTTATTCAAGCAATGTTTCTGTTTTATTTTTTAGGGTGGAACCCTAGCTTGCCTTCAGCTGAAGTTAGATCAGGTTAAGGATGAACTCTGTCGATCTTATGTGATGAAGCTGTCAGAGCTGCAGGCCGAGGATATCCACCTTGACAGGCAGCTTTACAAAGCTTGCGCCGCAGAATACAGCAATCTTTGTATGAATGAAAAAGATACTGATCCCTACTCCTGTCTGATACATAATAGAATGGATAAGAGAGTAAGCAAGAAGGTATGTGTTTTTGGAGCTTTCTTATTTATAAACATAAGAAGTTATAAGACGGATAACTTTTATTAGAAGTAGAATCTGAGCAAAGTTTTGAAAACACTATAGCAGCAAAATAAAGATACAATTACCAAATGAAAACTAAATTAATTTGTTACTTTTGCTACACTTTTAACTAGACACGTAACTTATATCATTAATCTAAGAGCTGAAACTATTATCGTGTACATCAAGAGTTGCCAATACTGAAAGGTGATTTATCACTGGATGTAGCATTTGTTTCTTTGTCCTTTTGTTTGATCTAGACGTAGAAGCATTGTAAGACCAATTTACTCCAGGAAAAAGTTGTGATTATTATTACATACGATTAGCTTGTTTCAGTTATGTCTCTTACTCCATCTCCAAGTGTCTGGGGAAATATAACTTTACATATTGAATTTAAAAAAATTCATAATGGGAAGTCCATTTTTAAGTTAAGTTAACCCAAGCTTCAGAAATAAAACACAGTAGTTGTAATGAGACATTATAATTTCAGTTAGTAACTAGAGAAGAATGAAACATTACACAACCGTCTGATAAAAACTAAGGCAAACAATTATGTTGAATTAGTGTGGTACCTGAAAAGCAAACATTAAAATATCTACAAAATAGTCTTATAAATTCAAAGCCACACATCCGTACAGACATTATATTCATACATCACACTAATCATAAGATTCTGTTGTTCAAAGTGTTGACAGTATGTGAAAAGTGGCCTATAGTTATCGGCTATATAATACCCTGCAGAGGTGGAACAGATCTGATTATTGAATTTGGATGCAATAGAAAACGGTTTAAAAATACTTCACCATTCAGAAGATGACTCTCCATTGCAAGCAACAGTTGGGTGATCATCGATTGTAAGTCATTCATCAGGAAAATCGAACATCATTACTCATTGTCAGGGTGAAACCTCGAGAATGTGTAAATTGTTATTTTTCTTAACTAAATCAATATAATTAAATTACTTCGTACATATGCATGTTCTGAAAGTTTGAAACTCCAAGATAAATTTTCAATAGGAAAAAATATCTATTACATTAGCAACTGCAATTTTGGTAAATTTTAAACATTTTATTTAATGAATAATTGATGGAAAAAGATGATCCATTAATAAAGCTATATTTATTTTCTGAAAAATCATTTATAATAAATCGATGTTTTATTATTTACTAATCTAAGGGGTTTTAAAAATTCAGAGAATTTTGGGGTCATATTGATCCCATTATGTGACTTTTTTTGGTGCGACTAATTAATTAATTAATTAATAGGGTTAATGAATTGGATGAGATCTAAGTAGACTGCAGTTTATGGTAAAAGACTATAAATGTGTGCATACTGTGGAATCTTTGAAACATGTCTTTATTTTATGATGAGAACAGTGTGCCGACGAGTTGAGCCGTAGACTGGGATTGATGGCTAGGGATTACAAGGCCAGTAAAGGGTTGGCAAGGGCTTGCAGAGAAGACGTTCGCTCGAACCACTGTCGCAGAAGAAGACCCCACAGCGCTGATGAAGCCCCAGATGTTCGCCTTGCACATATTCTACTCTGCTTGGAAGGGGCCATTCGCAATGGTTTGTATCTTTCGTTTCTCTATTGAGTTGCAGCGTTATATATACCATCTAGATTTAATTATATTTATATTTAACCCTTTAGATTTTAACAATAAAACATACTGACAAAAGTGTGACTAAGAGCTCATGTTGATTCCATGCAGATACTTTGGGATTATCAATAGAAAATTCAATCACAATTATTACACAATGATAAACAGAGGTGAAAAATAGCAAAATGACTGGGACTTGAACCCAGGTCTCCCACTTTCCGGGCAGGTATTCTAACCACTAAACTACCATGCCGCATCAATCCCACCTCTGTTAAAGAGATGCTTTGTCTGCAAGGCGAGTGGCGCTCCACCAAGTCCCTTGCGCACTAAGGCCCCAAAATGACTTGTTAAATGTTCTGGCTGGGCAGCCTAGATGGTTAAGGCAGCCTCCTGGCTAGAGGAAGATCCTGGGTTCAATTCCCAGCCCAGACGTTTTTCAAGTCCGTTTTTCTCTCACCTCTGTTTAATTCCGTCCTGTAAAAGAATTAATGTCCTTCCTTCAGTGTAAGTTGTTCTGCTCATTTTCCATAAGAAATGCATTGAGAAATGTACATCACTCACTGGGATTGAACCAAGGACCATCATTGAAATGTTCAACAGCGTGCATAAAATAAATCCATGATTTCTATCCACATGCAGGGGTTAAAAAAAATCTTAAAAATCGCTGCAATGCTATTTAAATAGGGGAATATTTGCCCTGACCTAGCGTCGAACCAAGGATAAACTTTGACAATGTCTTTATAGTTTTTGGCTGATATGTAGGGCTTCTAGCGATCACTTAAATTTCAACTCTCTTCTTTGCTGGGAAGTGCCTCAAATATTTTTGAAAATCCGTGCAATATTCTCTTATTTAAAAAGCATTGCAGGGATTTTTAAGATAAAAAAAATCACTTCCCGATGTGATGAAAACTTGTAATTCAGCATGTAGATATAGATCATGAATATATTTTATGTATGCTGTTTAACGTTTTGCTGATGGTCCTTGCTTCGATCCCAGTGAGTTATTTACATTTCTCAATGCTTTTCTTATGGAGATAATGGAAACCAATTTTAGGTACCTCCCAGCATGATATTGACTTCAAATTTTGCTTTAACTAAGATCAAGCCCTAACAAGTCATAATGTGTATTCACAGCTGCCAATAGGTCCTGGGTTCGACACCAGGCTTCTCCAAATTTTTTTTTTCGGGTTTAACATATAATAATACAGATTGTAATAACTTGAGAATTCATTACGATATTTATTATTTGTTTTTACTGGTATGGTAACTCAAAATGTTTTCGTACATAGCTCTTGATGTGTGCATCATTAGTGGCACGACAGACATCTTATCTGTATTCCACTTATCTCTTAGTGTTTTGCTGCGTGCATGTGCATGCAGTACCTTCTGCCACATGCAAACATAAAAAGCATTTTGAGCTACCACACTTGTAGAAACAAACCGTCAATAAGTATCTCTATTACTTCGTAAGTGATTATATTTTGTGTTATTATGTGTTTAACCCAGACACCCTGTATATTATAGATTTCGACCTCAACTTGGTGAGGCACAGAAAACCTAAGTATAGAGTATATCTTTATCCGTTGCTTTCGAGGGATATCGTAATAAACTCATATCCGAATTCCCAGAGTATGAAACATGCATGATATGTTTTAATACGGAGGACACGTGGAAGCTCTTTTTAAGGACAATGCGAGAGCTTATGAAGAAATTGGTATCCTCCAAACTTTCAAAGAAAAATGAACCCAGAAGGTATGAATAGGAGACTGGTAAAGCTCTAAAGAAACAGAGGCGTCTCCATTCCAAATTTAAATCCGCTACGAGGCAACCAAACAATATTAACACAGATCAAGTAAAGAGCGAAAATAAAGAAGCTAAGTCAGAAACTAAACGAACTATGCGAGATGCTCTCCCTCAATATAAAAAGGAGATTTTATGCAAATTCTTGGAGGAGGACCAAAAGGCATTTTGGTAGTATGTAAGCGAGGTCCAAGGTAAAGATCAAACTGTTGGTTGGGATAATAGCGGTAATGTAGTTAGTGATGCTAGAGAACCTTGAATGATTTTTTCCAAAGCTTTGTCATGTTTAACATTACATTAAATACTCTTCCGAAGGTTGATAAGCCTGAATTGATACGGGAAATCTCCTTCAGAGAATATGGCATCATTAAGCTATTGCAACAGATTATACAGAATAAAGCACCGGGTCCTGAAGACATACGAGCTTGAATTTTCAATGAAGTAGCAAAGAGCATAGCATCCTTTCTTAAAGTTATATTTGATTTGAGTATGAGCTCTTTAACGTCTCTGAGTGCTGAAATTATAGAACACAAGTCCAATTTCATAATTAGGAATCAACTTGGTTATTTTAAGACATGTTCTTTGAGTCTCAGTTGGTAGTGTACGATGTTCTGAAATTTGCCCAAAACATAAGCAAGTTGATGTAATATTTGTAGATTTTCAGTATGCATTCAATAAGGTACCCCATCATAAATTACTGTACAAATTAGAAGCTGTGGGTATGCAGAAGTAATTAATTGGGTAAAAGACTCTCTCAATGAATGAGAATAACGAGTAGTATTTGATAGTACAGTAAAACCCCTCCTCACGGACACCCCATTACAACGGACACCCCTCCTAACAGACAGTTTCATGATGTCCCGACCAGAAGTATATAGTATAGAAAATACCCTCTTTAGCGGACACCTCTCAGCAACGGACAAATACCAAGGCCCCGAGACTGTCCCTTGTAGAGGGGTTTCACTTTATTAGTTCCAACTTGGTTTAGGTGACCTTGGGCATCCTGCTAGGTGGTGAAATCAGACCGCTGCTATTTTTTTACCTGCATCAATGATCTTAGCAATTGCAAAAAGTTGGAATATTTGCAGAAATCACAATCATTTACAGGGAAATAGAGAGTTAAGAGGATAGATTAACCCCTTCGAACGACTTGCATAGAATTATGAAGTGGTGGAGCCAATTGGAGCTAATTGTAGAAAAGTTTTCAATAGTTAACATCTTCGAAAGAAAATCTATAGTAAAATGATTATTCGTGCAGCCTCCGTAGGGCAAACTTAATGACAGTAGAATCTGTGAAATATCTTGGTATAAGTCTCATGAATAATTTACAGTGGAGTATCCACTTCTCTTATATATGTGAAAAGCACTTAAAAAAATAGGATTCGTTAAAAGAATAGTCAGTAAGAGTGAAAAAAAAGTTTGCGAGCGATGTTACTTAGCGTTACTTAGGCCTCACCTTGAGTATGCATGCAGTGTATGGGGCCTTGCCAACAAATGTCATATTTGGGATTCAGAAAAGGTACCGTGAAAGGGGATATGATTAGCAAAGAATTGCTGTGATAAAACAGTGAGTGTTACTCAAATGATAAAGGAAGCATAAATCATTAGAAGATAGAAGAATTAAATCATTTAAAAATATTTTCAATTGAGTGTTAAATTTAAGGGTATAAGTAGTCATTGTAATGTAGTTTTCTCTCAGAATCATAAATCTTCTTTTCTTATCTACAATTTTATTAAAAATGTAATGCTGTGGATTGTAAAGGCAATCATATTTTGATTGTTATCATTTTTGATTTTAGGAAGCTCTGTTTCTACTGAATGCAGATCTCGAATGGTGGCGCACAGGCGATTCCTTTTCGAAGACTACAACACCTCTCCTGAGGTAGTTTCTGGATGCTCCTCTGATGTTGCAAAGCTGTGCTCCAGCTACGAGGGGGCAGCTGTCATCCATTGCCTCATGGACCATGCTCATTCCCACAGGAAAGGACATCGCATCTCTAAGAATTGCCTTCATGCCGTTAGTAATTCCATTGGAATCCATTTATTATTCAATAATAGCTGATCAAGTTTAACTTTTGCTTGATTGTGCAACGTCCTTGGGCTTTCTATATCCAAAGTTGAATACTTATTTTTTCCCAATTGAAAACGGAATTATGTGTACAGTAGAGGATCGTGCCTCCAATCTATATCCGAAGTTTTGGGACTGAAGGAATGAAGTATTCATTAGAGTATTAATCATTGTTTACAATTGTAGTGCCATATTCCCTAAAGTGATTCTAAAAATCGCCACGCACAAAAGTTATTTATATTTTAGTTACAGATTAAAATAATAAAGGGTTGATATTAGTCATTTCAGGAATGTTTTCTTAAATTATATAAAACAAAATGTGTTGGACTTGGCCTTAATATTTGAAAACGTAAATGACACAATTATTAATGAGAAAGTATTCGAATCAATATATTTAAGTTATAAAATATGGTTTTTATGAAGTATTATTCCTGATATCGTGTTATCTATAATTCAACAATCGAATTTACTATTTATTTTTAACAATTTAAGCCTATATTTACAATTCACCCAAGGATACTATGAGTTGATATAATATTTACTTATCTACATAAAAACAGTTTTAGATAAAATATTTGTCTTTTTTCCTTGTTCCTGAAAA
Source organism: Sympetrum striolatum (assembly GCA_947579665.1). Classification (NCBI taxonomy): domain Eukaryota; kingdom Metazoa; phylum Arthropoda; class Insecta; order Odonata; family Libellulidae; genus Sympetrum; species Sympetrum striolatum. The sequence continues at coordinate 1,894,392 of OX388349.1, forward strand.
TGACGCTGACGTTCCCTTAATGATGGCAGTGTTCTCTGAATGAAAATTGCCATAAAAATATAAAATTACATTAATAAATACCTTAAAATTACATAAATAAAACATTTTTAGGAGCTTCTGGATCGTGCTTCTTGGTGGAAAATGTCTCTAGTTTTATTTTTTCAGCTGATATAGATATGCCTCTCTACCACTTTATCTTGTTTACATTCATGATATCGGCTATGGCATCTAATTTTCTGGGAATTAACTTCTTCGCAGCCGCATTTTCGGTGTCATTTATTTATTTTTTAATTTTTCCAATAAATTAACAAAATCCGCAGCTAATTTGATTACTTTTTCCTTTAAAACATAATCATCAACTGTTTTCTTGGATGCAGCGCTTATACAATCCATAAGCATTTTTCCACGACCAGGTTTGCTGAAAGTCCAAGCTGCAGAAGTTATTTGTGTTAAGAGGGTTTGGACATGATTTCTTGAACTTAAAATATTCTGTAGCACAGGCTTCATGTGACCCCATACAGCATCTGCCTGATGGTGTAGATTATTGCTCACTGTAGAAAGCGTACCAGCATGTACCGAATCATCATTTGTAGTGTAAAGACACCTGTGTTGATGGCCTTTAGGTGCTCCAAAATGCGTATATTGTATTTCTTACTCATATTTAGTGGTATGATTTTCAGCCAAATATATTTGTATCATAATCTCTGTTTTGTCTTAATTATCTTTACGTTCTTGTTTTGCAGTGAAGTTTTCATTCATTCTATGAACATGTCATTTAATATAAATAACATCTCTTGCTGTGGATTAAAAAAATATATTTTTCTGCTCTCTTTGCTCAGGAGTCAGTTTACTTGGAAAATTGCGCTTCCTTGCATTAGCCATTTTGCGTTGTCTTAAACAATCTGCATTTTTTATATTTATTTTCTTTTTAGACAATTTTTCACTTTCATTTTTATCTTCCTCTACATTGCTGTTAACAATATACTAAAAACAAAATTAGTTTAAAACAGCTTCAGCTCCCTGTAAAAGCTAAACATCATTTCTAGAATGGATGCATAATTTCTAAAATGCCCATTTTTGTCCAAGAATGTTCCCAGAATGATGATTTGCTATATATTTTTGTGTGTACAGCAAAAACGCGTTGTTGCATGCCGGCTTTTGAAGTTATTGAGTGGTGATCCATATTATTTATAAGAATAATGATAAAAATAATTAATTTTTTGGCGCAATAAATAATAAGTGGCTTTCCTGTAATGACGAGGAATTAAAGTATGCTACACAAACACTGAATTGAAAGATACTTAAAAGAAAAAAATATTCGTGAATAACAAGCAAACATGGGCACTTCCTTGTAAAAAGTGCTTCACATGACTGCTCAATGTAACCATCTAGCGCAATTAATTAATGTATTTCGCCAAAATATTTTTGCCTTGATGGAATGACTTATTAATTCCAATAACATTGTTTCAGAGCTGCGGACATAATGTTACTCCATGCTTCTGACAGAAACCAAACAGCTTCTTTCAGAGTTACTGTTTTCTTAAAGTTATCTAAATTGAATGGTCCATCTAAGTTCACAATCTTGTGCGTAATCTCACTTCGATAATGGCACTTGAGGCTTCTAATTATGCCTTGATCCATACACTGGACCAAAGAAGTGCAGTTCAGGGATGGATACAAAACAAACATTTAGTTTGGATAAGGTTTCTACTGGTGGATGATCTGGGCAGTTATCCAGCTGTAACAAAATGTTTGCATCATCTGGAAGTCCAACCTGTTTTGTATGGTCCTTACTTCAGGAACAAAATGATTTGACAACCAATCTTTAAATATTTCTTGCATGACCCACGCCCGTTTATTTGACTGGTAAGTGATAGGTAAAACTTTAACACCCTTGAATGCGCAGGATCTTGCATTGTTTCCGATCACCATTAACTTAAATTTATGTGTCCCTGCAGCATTGGCACACACCAAAACAGTTATTCTTTTTTTAGATTCATTAACTCCTGTTGCTGATTTTTTATCACCACAAACAAAACGTTGTTGTGGAGGATAGCGCCAAAACAAACTCCTCTTGTCGGCATTGTATACCTGCTCAGGAGTAAGCTTATGCTCCTGCATTAAAGTCATGATATACCTCACAAATTCCTCTGCAAGTTTATGGTTAGCAGACATATTTTTGCCAATTACTTTTAATTCAGTGGCCATTTTTTAATTTTTGCAACCAACCAGTAGTGTTATCACAAGGGCTTTCAATTCTAAATGGTTGTGGTATGATTTTGCTTTCTCCATCCACATAGGTCCAGATATAGGAATGTCTTCACTCCTACACTGGTGAAACCACTCATAAAATACTTTGTCCAAACTGGTGTCTTTTGGTACCTGTTAGGTTTTCCTTTTCAAAATGACTATCATTGAGTCAGCTTCTGCAACAAATTAAAGAATTTGATCCTTCATTGATTTGATATGTAGTATAGTTGTCCTGCTAACGTTGTATTCCTGCTGAAGATTGGATCAAATGACACCACGATCTAGTTTATTTATTATGTCCACTTTTTGCTATAAAGTCAGCACCTGTCTTTTTCTCTTGACATTCCCAGTGCTTGAACTAGCTTCTGAACACGTTTTCTTCTTCTTTTTATCCTTTTAGAAGGTTATTTAATATAGTATAATTATTTACTCGTGCACACTTGCAATAGATTGACACTAAACACACGTAGCAGTGGCATTAAAAATTACTGTACATCTATCGTGAAATGTTTGTTATTTGGATGGTTTCGTTGTTTAGACGTTTGGATAAACGATCCTCTAATTTACCATATTTACTCAAAAATCACGCATATCCTTTTGGGTCCTATTTTGACTAAAAAATCAGGGTGCATGTTAGTTTCGACGGCATGCTAGATTCAAGTACAATACTACTCATTCACATGTTCCGTAGTGCAGGGATAGCTACACCCTTGGCGGACCCTGGTTCCATATAACTTGTCAAAGGTTTCATCAATGAGCTATCGATATTTTGACTGTCGGATCCACTATACACTAAACTTTAGGCCTATATTATTTTAATTGAAAGCCCATCAAATATTTTAATGACTGATTTTGAATTGGTTAATGTGTGCACTTAGATACAACTTTGGGCAACTACTGGCATTTTGCATTCAGTGTTGTGGCATATACATATATGAGGGTAATTGTGTTAAGTATGCATGTATTTGGTGCTGTGAATGGCATGACATGGCATTAAGGTGCGCAATTCATTCTCAGGCAATGATTTTTTTCAATTTCAAACGCTCAAATTTTGGGGTACACATTAGATTCGATGGTGCGTTATTTTCAACTAAATACGGTATATAATTATGTTATAACTTTATAACCTCTACCTTAAATTTGTAAAATGAAATTTCTTGAAAGAAAATAATTTAGTGGGGCTCCAAAATAGCCATGTGGACTGGGCATTTAGCTTAGGTGAAAGTAGGTTTAATTCCTGGTGGGAGTACATATGCAAAATGACTTAAGCTTTTAATGCTCTTACAACAACGCTATTACTACTAGTTATTTAGTTTGAAGAGAAAACCCTATTTTGTTCTCAGCTGTAAGATTGTTTTTATTAATATTTTTGTCGTTACTTTTGGTTAATAGACTAGGTAACTAAATGATAGATAGGCAAAAAAGAAACGTGATGTGTTCATCCTACAATTTTTTGTATTCCAGCAGAAGTTTGCGCGATGAAATACCCACGAAGCGTGTTTACAATATCTAGTGAACCCAAATCTCCGAAAAAACTCAATTCTGGGAGATTTCTTGACATTTGGAAAAAGGAAAATGTATCTCAGGGGCAATTTTGAGGATGCAGAGTTTGGGATTGTAGTAATAGAAATATGTAAAACTAGAAATGAGATATGCTTTACTCTTTTGTGTTAAGTCAGTCTCGCTGTAATATTCTGCAGATTCTATCATGTATCAGATTTAGCTGATAAAAGGAGCTTTACTGAAGTTGGTTAAATATATTAATTTAATTAAGGAGATTAATTCACTTCACATTTCTATTAACTTTCGATAGTTTTGCAAACCTTGCCCGTATTGGCAGCTATGTCAATTTTTTAGTCTTCCTTAAGTTTGTTTTCAAAACAGTGGCTTAGGATAAAAAATTGAAGAGTTAACTCTGTAAATTCTTTGTAATTATTAAACCAATATCTTATTTAATAAGCATTCAAGCCCAGGTTCTTAATAATGAATTTCTACCTTTAAACATATATTTTTTCAAATAATGGAGTTAAGTCACCATTGTGCATATCTTTGATTGAAATTCATTTTCCTCTCTCCATTAGTTGGAGTTGCTAGCCAAAGAAGCTGATGTGGGAGAGAACTGGACAGTTGACCCAGTTTTGAAGAAGTCATGCAGAGGAGCAGTGGATAAGCACTGTTCAAATGCTGGTGACGCTGGGTAAGTTGAAAATGTTTGCCCTTTTTCAGATTTCTTCAATGATAGAATCTTCAACATACAGTCATGGATGGAAAAAACTTCCTTGTTGTGCCGGTTTGTCTAAACTGAAAGATGCAGAGGAAGAGAGAGTGCAACATATCCCTGTAAAACTACTTCCTTTTCTCTCCTTGTAGCTTTCCCCCAATAATCTAGGTTTCAGTGAATGTTGTGAATATGAATAGATGGCTTCAAATATAGGCTGCTGTCCATGTTATTGTGTTTGTGGGTTTAGAGGGATGAATATTCCTCACTTTTGGTAAGAGGCTGTTAAAAACATTCTGGATGGACTTAATTTAAAATGTAAAAAGAAAAACTTTATTCCATGTCAAACCAACACAGAAAAGTACAATTTTCAACCCAATCATCTCTGATTTTGATCAAATTTGGTGTGTGTATTGCACATGATGAGAGGATAAAAAATTCCAAATTACAGAATTGTTTTTGTCAGTAGTGTTTGTCGAATTTTCTACTCATTTTCAGAACTTTGGGTGGCCATTACTTTCTTCATACTAATACTGCAATTCTGTAATTTGGCATTTTTCATTCTCTAATCATGTGCAATAAACACACCAAATTAGATGAAATCAGAGATTATCGGGTTGGCAGTTGTGTTGGTTTGACATGGAATGACTCCATGTTATCTGAAATCTCCCTTGACAGTGGAATAGATGTCTTGTTATACAGTCTCGTTTCCTACCAAATGTTGACAAGATCTCTTGAAAGATATTGATAAGTATATAGATATAAGCAATTGTATGCATTATTTTCAGGGTGATGCCTTGTTTGATGGAGCTTCTTGGAGAAGAGAAGTTAGTGGCCGATTGCAGAACGGCTCTGTTGCAGATCCAGTATTTTGTATCGAGAGAATTTGCATTAGACCCTCATCTGTATCGTCATTGCCACAAGGATGCAGATCGCTTGTGTGCAGCCGAACAGTTGCAGTTGGACAAGATGACAGGAGGAAGTGCAATGGTGCTTCCTTGTCTCTATCGTCATGCCTATCATCCACTCAGAGATCCTAAGGTATCTAATATCCTAATTAAAATCTTAGTGAATGTTGATTGGTTAACATCAGAAGGGAAAATTGATGGGGGGTTGATTTTCACCCTCTAAACTTTTTAAAACTGCCAATACTCTGTACAAATCAAATGTAAATTCCAGTTTTTCCCTAATTTGTTCTATGTTCCCTTATCACGCATATAATTCACATAAATTGTATTTTTAAATAAAGAAAACTTAGTTATAAATTATTTTGGTGAAACTTAAACTAGAAAAAATTTGGCCCTGTAACCCAGTTTATGTTTGACTTAAAACTTGTTTTTTTCTAATCATGCAGCTGCTGGACCATAAAATCAAGAAAGGCCAGTCATAATGACGGTTAACAAGTTTTAGGCGACAAATTGGGTTATATGGCCAAATTTTTCTGAGGTTGCATTCCACTTGAATAATTTATTACAAAATTTACTTTACTAATATATAACAGAATGCTGGGTGGCCACAGGACCTTGAAACCTTGAAAAAACCTTGAATTTTTGCTGACCTTGAAAAACCGTGAAAACGTCTTGATTTTTTTGCTAAACCTTGAAAAATCCTGATCAAACTCGTTATCCTGGTTCAATCCGAAATAACACTCATTCAAATTCTGGCACCAGCGCTGCGAAAACTCCGAAACCTCGTACATAAACAACCCTCGCCATTCGTGCCGCTGATTTGCGTAAATCTGGAAAAACCTTGAAATGACCTTGATTTTTTAACATCCTGTTCTGTGGCCACCCTGATTATGTGTATTATATGGTTGCTAGCAGAACGAAGAACAAATTAGGAAATAACTGGAACTTTACATTCAACTGGTAGAGAGTAATGGCAGTTAAAATAAGTTTATCGGGTGAAAAATGTAACCCTCCATCAATATCAACTTTATTGTTGCTCTTAAAACATAAAATATTAATTATGGTGTTGATAAAGCCATTCCTATCCAACTATCATCAGAAATGAAGTTAAAATGTACCAATGCAAGCTATGAATCTTAGTTTTATCCGTTCAAGTCTGGAGCTGTACGTAAAGGCAGCTTGGCACAAGGCTTCATGTCTCTGCCATAAGTCAATACTGTCAGGAATTTTGGAACCAAAGAATGTGAGGAGAAGAAAGTGATGGGAAGAAGGGTGTGGCAGAGTAATTCCTTCGCAAAATATTTAGCGCAGAGGGGAAGAATGGACGTGAGAAGTATTATACAAGTAAAGAGTAAAATTAGCTTGCATACTGAAGCATATCTTTAAAGTACTGTACAGCTAACAGCATAAAAAACTTACCACCTAAAATGCAACCAGCATAACTCGAGAAGGGCGAGTCTTTCAGATTCTCTGTTTTGAGCGCGCTTTTCGTCTTCCTCTTTATGCCTGGCACGTTTTAAAGGCTTTTGTGACGATATATATTTTATTAATAATTGCTAAAAGTCATTGCTTTTGCTGCGGTAGAAGGAGTATTTTATTATGAAATAATTAAATTCGTATTTCGTTAAATCGACTCGAATCTCAAGCGTAATTCGCTCTTCTTCATAAAATATTGGACAAGAATTACTTTGGCGGCTCTTAGTTCGTCCTAACATATATAATACATAACATTTTCCATCAATGCAGATTTATAATGAAATTGGTTATTTCAGTTAATGCTCCACATGCCCGCAGGATGATCGTTTTCGTATAGATTATACTTAATTATGTTACGATAATTAAGAGAGTATGAACTACTGTAAATTAGGTCAACTGAAGTAGGAAAAAATAGAAAAAAACGTATATCATAAATATAATAATGGTGTTGCAGATTTATGAAAGATAGTTAAGTAAGAAATACATTTAAATTAACAATCCGCGAGCCTCCGTAAGGCTTATTGCAGAGAATGTGTTACACTCAACTATCTAAATAATTTACAAATAACGATCGTTGAGAATAGGGATCTCGTCGTCGCGTATTTCGTCATGTAAATCACAGCTAAGGAATATCTCTAATAATTATTGTCTTTACAGAGTTATATTCTTGTAAGATACCCAGCGGAGGGCTCCGATCATTTTGGACTCACTGCTATCTAACCTGTAGTCTCTTAACAAACCGCTTAATATTTTACGCTCGAAAATTTCTTTTGGATAATGAAATCAGAAGGACTAGTCGTGCAGAGTCGAGCAAAACGCAAAAAGAATTGAATAATATGCTTGTAATTATTTAATTCCTTTATTTAAACCTTCTCCGTCAAAAATTTTAAAATACTAAAACGATTAAGAGTTTCAACATTGGGAAAAGGTATGAGCCAACAACTTAAAGCTGTTACAACTCCACTCTTAATATTTGCACGTAAACGCTCATGCATGAAAAATACATTTAAATCTATTGCTTAGGATCTCTGTGGCAAGTCCTCCTTTTGGTGCTACGTCTGCTTTTAATGTTTTTGTCTACATAACGGTTAATCGGTACCAAGCATACCTTCCTTCTCAAGAAAACAAAGGGAGCTTCTGCGTGGGGGTGAGAGAAAGGGTCTTCAATGGAGCGGTCGCAGGTTACTGATCAAGGGATCAGAGAAGAGCCCACAAACGCTGTGGACGGTATACCAGACTGCCCATGTCTCGGACCGTCTCTGCTTTCAGGAGTAGAATTAAACATATATTAACCATAGAAAGATCACTCCCGTAGAAATTTAAGCTTCTGAGCATTCTAATTCCAAAATTACGTTCTCAATATTTACATTCATCTCTTCAGGCTTTTTCTTCTAACCAATGATTTTCATAAACTTTCAAGATACCCTTAGAAATCAATCAACAACAAAACGGGAAAATTGAAGAAATAGCTATTTGCGAAAACTAGCGTTCCTTTGGTTCTTTTTTATTACTATCATTGGATGTATAGGGTTTTCAATTCTTTTATCCCATTAAATGATAGATACAGTTATTAGTTTCGTAGTTTTTAAGAACCTTTAAAATTAATATAAAAAACACCAAAAGCAAGTGAATACATTTTTTCTCTCTGATGATGATAGCCAAAACGTTAAACTCATCTTGATTCACTTATAAAATTTGCTAGTCGATCTCACCTCGTTTATAAAATACAAAATAAGGATGTCATTTAAATACGTATTTAAACACAATTATAATCTTCATTACTGTAACACACACGCAATAACTTACTCATCCTGCGTCGAGTACTAATAAGTAATACCCCTAGCTAAGTCTTTAATTTGGTTAGAGGTCGATTAACCCATTGTCATGCAAAAGTGACAAATCTACGGATAGCGCTCTTATCATTTTTCGTAACTGGTAAAATAAAAGGTGGTCTTCTTCGGAGTCGATTCGTGGATCTATAAATAGCTAAAAATACGAGAGGAGTAACTTTTGAGAAATAATATTTCGAGAATTTTACCAAAAGGACGTCTACCGCTGACCATTTACTACAGTATTTACTGGAAGCCATTACTTTGAAACGATAAGAAATCCATGGATCCAGTTTTTAGGACAGTGGTTTCATCAAGCTATTTATGATTATTTTCTTTCAATCCACATCAGATAAACAGTGAGATCTCGTAAGTTATAGGCTGAAGAACATACAAAATATCAAATCTGATGCTCTGCAGTCCCACTTTATGAGAGATTAATTTCTTCGAGTCATTCTTCTAATTGCGAGCTAAAAATTATACATATATCAGAGAAGGCTAGCGGACATATTATTTTAGATAATATCAAAATGAATCAAGCAAATTGCAACTCAAATCCTCTTCTCCCAACGAGAAAGTTTTTCCTTTCCATTACCATTTGGCAACAAAAGGATTATCTTGCCCTTCTCCCTCACCTATTTCGTTTTGTCCTGTTTAACAGTTTTCCAGGAATTCTACCCTTTCACCTGCAGGTCACACTTTTGTTCCTTCTCATTCTTTCTTCTTTTTCCAGGCACACGCCATATGGAGGATCGCGTATTTATGTAAATGTTGAAGATGGTGCTAGTAAGCGTTGAAGCTAATTGTGTAAATTTTCTACGGTGTTGTTATAAGGATAATTTAATTTTACAAAGTCATGGAATACACCGTCTATAGGAGTCATGAGAGTAACGGGATACAGTAATCTAGAAAAAAATATTCCTTATTTAAATCAATCGGATGAGCTTTAACTTTGAGGAACTTCATAGGTAACTAAACATAAGGAAATAAACAACTTCGTCAAAGTTACACGACTTTTTGTGTGGAAGTAGTGGAACTTTTATTTCCTTGTGTTTATTCCTTAGTTATTTCTCTTGATAATAGAACGCTTTTCAATTGGGAAAGTTAAACGAAAGGTTTCTAAAAGCAATCAAATTAAAGTAATCCACCGAATTATGCACATATCTTATATATAAAAATTGCGCCTGCGTGTGTCTGTGGCCGCAAAACTCGAAAACCACTCAGTCGATTGACTTGAAATTTTTACAGAACATTGCATTCAAATATATTTACGAAATATGAAATACGAAAGTGTTTCTATTGTAAAAAATGGTGACACTTCGTCCTTGCTTATGGGGCGATAGTTCTTCAAATCTTCTTTGCTTCCTTTCTTGTGCAGAAGGGCTATCCTCGCATGGTTCAATTCCTTGGGGATCATTCCTTGTTTTAGGCAATTACTGAATAATTGTTTATATAGGTATATCTGGAGAAACATCTTTATATAATAGATATGCTCATAATAAACATTCTTATTGCTTGTTTCTTGCATCGAGTCTTTATCTGTCCCAAAGTTAAGCATCTTATTCTCTCCAGCCTTGCAGATACAGCAATTATTATAGGTGGATTATTTAAAAACAAGATAATCCTTTTAATTCAAAATCTTTAAAAAGTAATGGATTCATCAAAGATGCATGCAGTATTCAAGAAACCAGGAATGTGTTTTGATCACTTGCTCAAGAGCAGATGTGTGCATTCTCTACATGGCATAAAACCATACTATGTTCCGACAATTATTGTGGCCATCTGATTTTTCAGAAATTGCTGTCTCTGTCATTCTTAATACTTAGATTATGGGAAAATTTTGAATTCTTGCCGGTGACTGATTTTGTTTTATAGTTATAGTTTGTGTTTATATCCAGAGCCATGATGTCTCGCGTAAAGTGATGCCTGAATGTTCTTTTATGTTTTTCAATGCAAATGATTTCCCAAATGTAAATTTTATTTGCTTAACTTCATTATACATGTATTTACTTTAAAGTTCAATCAGTTCTGTGATTTTACAATTTTTTCTCCAACTTAGATGGATGTATGTACAACTTCGGCAAAATAAAATTCCTGACTTATTTATTTCATCGGCAATATGGATGGAGGTGTTTGTTAGAAATTTTTATAAAATTGAAAGACCTTCCTTAAGATTAATATTTGCCATGGAGTTAAAAACGCATGAAATTTGGTAATTATTGGTGTTATTTGGTGGAACTCCTTCATAATCATAGAGAAAGTAAAACTTTCTCAATAGACTCCAAAAAGGAATTTTTATTAAGAAAAACCTAGGTTTTGTTAATGTGTAACATCTTCTGGTGGAATACATTGACCCAGTGGATTCAGTTTTTGGTTTACCAACCTAGTAAGTTAAGGAATGAGAACTTCCTTTTTAATTCAGTCTCTCTTTGGATATGTATTCTTTAAATACGCTCTATCTGCTATTTATAATGCAATTACAGAGGGAATGCCTTCATGATTCAGTCCAGAAACTTATTCTGAGTGAAGGATAAATATATATTCTAAAATTGTTGTAATTTTCTCAGACTACTCCAAGCAGAGCGTGTATAGACCAAATCAGAAGAGTGATGCATGAGCGTGCAGTGAGCGTTGATCTACAGCCAGAAGTGGAGGACCATTGCATGGATGAACTTGCTGTGTTCTGCCAGGATCGCACTGGAAGAGGTGAAGAGATGGTCTGCCTTCAGGATAACCTCGAAGTGTTGGTATATTTTTTCTCTTCTTACGTTCTGTTACGTAGCTTATTGCGTCTTCATGGTGACTTCTTTATTCTTCCTTTTTACTCTTCTAAAATTTTGCAAAACTTCCAAAAGTTAGATAATAATTCAGCAACAAAAATGGTTAAGTTTGAAGCTTTCCATTTGTATGTACAATATTAGCTTAGTGCAGAAACGAGGAGATAAGGCAGGGACACAAGGGTGGCCTCAGACGTCATTCTTTTCATTATCTTAAGAGGTCAGCAATACTCCACTTCATGGTCACTTATTTCAACCAACAATACAAAGAGGTTATTCGTAGACATAAAATGTATTAATAATTCCCTTCCTTAGCTTACCTACCTAAAATTCTTTGACAGATAATTTAACTTTGCTGAGGCAGCAAATCCTGGAAGTTTTGAAATTGTTATGTTATTCTGGATTATTTAAGCTGAGTGTTGCTTAAAAACTTAAATGAAAACATTGCAGTTCAAGGCTATGAATATTTACATGATTTAAAGTTCTTATGCTTTGATTGAATTTGTAATTTAAAGCATAAATGATGTACCGTAGGCTGAGTGCAGATTGCAAGGTAGCTGTTTCCAACTATACAGAGTTGGAGGCTGGCCATGTGGAAATCAACCCAATCATCTTGGCGGAGTGCAAAGACATTATCAACAAATTCTGCAAAGTATGTATCTCCACTAGTCTCTAATTGTATTTCTATTTTTCAAGATCAGTTTGTCCATGTACTTTATTACTAGTTATGTTAAAATGAAATGTATGCATCTTTTGTGATTCCTATAATACAAATTTGTTTTTAAGGATGAATTGGAGGGAGGATTTGACAAAGGTGGTGTGATGGAGTGTTTGGTTTCCCACAAGAATGACCCAGAAGTGCGCAGTGATGGCTATCGCTGCAGAGCTGCTGTGGAGCACTTCCAGTTGATCTCTTTGAAGAGCTACCATTTCTCATACAAGTTCAAGGAAGCCTGTCGACCTCATGTTGTTCGTTACTGCCCAAAATCGAAAACTAAGTAAGTCATCTCTTTTTCAATTTTTGGTTGTTTTTGACTGATGGATTTTATTCATTGTCTAGCAATCAAGTACCACAGCTAATCTCTCTTAACCCTTAAAGGCCCAACCTTTTTTTAGTTACTCTGTGGACCAAGGGAGGGTCCAAAATTGTCCACTTTTGTTTTTTTTCGATAAAATAATAATGAAACATCTCTTGAGAAATTGCCTTCTTGGATTTTTAAAAACTTCTTACAATGATTTTGATGCTTGGGAGCGATTAACCCTCCAAGGACGAGAATTATTTTTTCTTAAAAATTACCCTAATTTTAGTATATTGGTATTCAGATGACCTAAATTAACAACAGAAAATTGTTTAAAAAAAGTTAACAATAATAGGTTCGTTGCAAATGCCCGTTCCCATATGGGCACGTCAGTCCTTCCCACTACTACTATTACGCGCGCCATGATGAAATTTAAAAAATGCATTTTATTGAAAAAAATCATATTTATTTAAAACAAATATTGTATTAAATGGTTTTTCTTGGAAGATATAAGTATTTGTTTTATAATTATTTCGTTAAGTACCTTATAAAACATTTAACACAGAGCCCAACATCGCACTCATTACGCATTGTTCTCCCACGACTCTCGCACTCTTCATATGCGCAGCGTTTTCCCTTGTTCTGCGGTATGTCACCAATTACACCGATTAATTGATCATACCACAGCTCTTGCGTGGAGCCAGTTTTCGACGTGGAAGCCTTGCTGAGTCGTCCACCGGGTGGTTTTTATTCCGTCTTGTACCGAGTAAAGTACACCTGAGCAATCTTCCGTCTGAACTCTAATTTTGTCCTTGGATCTGAGGATTTCCTTTTATTATTATTATTATTCGATTGTCTGAGTTGCAAATAATTTATATAAATCATATCTTACCAATATGCAGTGAATTTACATGAATTTGGTCAGTTCCACCCATATGCTTATTATACTGGGATATGAAGTAGGGTTATGGAAGCTGAATTATTTTCTTTTGTTTCCTATAAAACCTTTTAGCTTCCATCAACGGCGTAACTCCATACTCTGTTGAAGCTGCCACAATTACTAAATTGTCCAGCCATTTAGTGATTCCTATTCCTTCACATGTAGAAATAGCTGTGATGCTCTTTCCACTCTCCTCCATTTTTAGATCATTTTTTGGTGGTAGCGGACAATCTTTCGGAATCCGGTTCTTTCTGATTCGCCCAGTTCCATTGTAGCCACATCCTTTCAAATGTGGCCATAAATTCTTTTATATAAATTATATATCGAGCTAAATAAATTAATGCTATTATATTATTTCACATACTACTTCAAATTATAATAACCGAATCTTATCGATTTACCTCTACTACATCGCTTGCAGCTGTGTCTTCCGTAGTATCTTATCATCTCTTCTTCACAATCTAAGAACTGGGAAGGCACCAAATGCTGCAAACATCTCTGTGTAATTATTTTCATCGTAGGCCAGACTTTTAGAACCCATCGCTTGACTGTCTAACTTAGTATTATCCGCTAAGTGTAAAAATTTCATTATTTGGATGAATCAGTCCCTCCTCATCGCTCTACTAACCAATTCAATATGTACATCCTTTTTCGCGTCCCAGTAATATTTTTTTCCAGGAGAATGTTGTACCCGGATACAATAAAAATGCCAATGACGGCTCGCATCTCCTCTGCTGTAATTTGTGGACTGGGGCAATTAAAAAATCGGGCGTAATTCTCACTTTGTTCCACTATGAATGCGACGAGCTCGTCATCGATGAAGAGCTCTAGCAATTAGATGCAGCTAAGTTTAGAGTATGAAATGTAATCTGCTTCAGAAAAACTTCCCGTACGCTCAATGCTGCCCTTTATTAATTTTCTACGCACAGATTTTTTTCCCCATCGTTTTCTCCTGCACCGATACTTTCGTTGGTTGCCAACCGAATTTCGGCGTGTGCCCTCATTTGCTTGCCAGTAAAATTGTCAACCAATATTTTCTCATCTTCATCAGCCAATGCTTCATCAGTTCGCTCATTTTCTTCTGTTGGAGAAATGAAGAAATCGGTAACATCTACCTCACTCTCTTCATCCTCGTCAAGGATTCGGAGAGCCTCCTTCAGTGAAGTCGACTCATGAAAACTTACGTTTTTCCTGAATAGAAACTATAACACCTCTAATGATATCATTTTCCTGTGAAGCTAATAAAATTTGAAAGGATTTGTATAACTAGTACAATAATCATTTGCTAATATATGTTGTTGCCGCTTCTACTATATAAATTTAGGTTTTCCGAGATTTAGTTCATAAATATGCATAATAATTGCCATAGTCTTCTTGTCACAACTTAAAACTAAAATAATTCTTAACTTAATTGCACCAAAAATAATGTATTATGTCGCAAAATATTCTTTTATATACTATATATAGCTTTCCTTGACAGCCATCGGCAAGGAAATCGCGTAGTAGTGGGAAGGCCTGACGTGCCCATATGGGAACGCAGCAATAAACAACGTTATAACAACAACAAATAACCTAAAACTCTGCTCTATTTAATTTCTTTCGATGATTAGAACATTATACTAAAGATATACAAGCAAAAGACTACTTTAAATTAAAAACAGTAAAACTTATAAAAATTAGTTGCCAGAAGGATCCATCTCAAAATTTTCCGGTTTTTCGAAAAATCACAAGAAATATTTCCCTTGACTTAAATGCACCAAAACTCAAATGAAACTAAGCTTTGGACCCTCTTAGCTCACAAAATAGCGTTTACTGACCATTTTATGACACTCAAGATATTGTTTAGCTACCTAGAGAACCCAGCTGCAGTCCGTTCCCATATGGGAACGTCAGTCCTTTAAGGGTTAAATTAAAGAATTTACATCACTTCGCATAAAAACTTTTTATTCTCGAGACAGCGATAATAAATCTCAATCAACAATCACTTATTTATCATCAACCACATGACAACGACAACAATTTAAAAAAATCTGATGTGGCCAGCACATGACTTTCTCCATACATAAGATGTAAATATTTATCTACGACAGTAATTTCGAACTCTATATTCCATCTAAACTTTGAAGATGAGTGATTAATTTATATATTATTATCTTTTACGTCACAAACATTATAAATAATGTTTTTCGGGACATGCTCGATGAAAAACGATGAATTTGGCCTTTTGCCCATAAAGCCCAGAGCGCCCGCAAAGTACATAATCAGCAGCTTCCAGTTTATCAGTATTTCATGAATAACTCCTAAAAAATCAATGATACAAAAATATGTTTCATACAAAAGTTATAGTAAATTACATTTTCTAAAACATTTATTTAAAATACTATATACCTAAATATCATATTTATGGAGATATTTTGAAAACCGGAAATGAGCTTTGAAGAATGAAGCTCAACTTCCAGCTTACCGATTCACTCCAAAAACTAATCAACTCTAACGACTGTAATAATAGTATTATTTATGAAATTTGGTGTTGATCCGACAAATAGTTTTCATGTTAGAGCGCCCACAAAGTACATAATCATCTTCTTCCAGTTTATCAGTATTTCACGAATAACTCCTAATCAACCGGTGATACAAAAATATGTTAAATACAAAAGATATAGTACAGCACATTATCTAAAACTTTTATAAGTAATACAATTTACGTATACATCATATTTATGGAGATATTTTGAAAACCGGAAATGAGCTTTAATGAATAAAGCTCGACTTCCGGTTGATCGATTTACTCCAAAAACTAATCAACTCTGACAGCACACACCACAGTACTATATATGAAGTTTGGTATTGATACGACTATAGTTTTCACGTTAGAGCGCCCACTATCACACACACACACACACACACATACACACAGACATCATTCCAAAAATGGTCAAAACGTGTTCTAGGGACCCCAAAACATGTATTTCCGTTAAAATCTCGAAGTCGATTTTTTTCATGAAAACAATACTTTCTCTATACTTCGTATATGGAGAAAGTAAAAACCAACAAACACATTCAAAATATAAAGTTTCGTGTGTTTTTAAATAAAAAGAAATACATCCACTATACTACACTATACTACATCAATTATCCCCCCCAAAAACACACGTACACTTTGTAAAATCCCAACACCATAAGTAAAAATCTAATGTGGCCAACACATGACTTTCTCCATATATAAGATGTAAATATTTATCTACGACAGTAATTTCGAACTCTATATTCCATCTAAACTTGGAAGAGGAGTGTTTATTTATATATTATTATCTTTTACGTCACAAACTTTATAAATAATGTTTTTCCGGACATGCTTGATGAAAAACGATGAAATTGGGCTTTCGCCCATAGAGCCCAGAGCACCCTAAAAGTACATAATCAGCAACTTCCTGTTTATCAGTATTTCATGAATAACTCCTAAACAATCAGTGATACAAAAATATGTTTCATACAAAAGTTATAGTAAATTTAATTTTCTAAAACGTTTATAAATAATAGTATATACCTAAATATCATATTTATGGAGATATTTTGAAAACCGGAAATGAGCTTTGAAGAATGAAGCTCAACTTTCAGTAAACCGATTTACTCCAAAAACTAATCAACTCTAATGACTGTAATAAATATACTACATATGAAATTTGGTGTTGATCAAACAAATAGTTTTTATGTTAGAGCGCCCACAAAGTACATAATCATCTTCTTCCGGTTTATCAGTATTTCACGAATAATTCCTAATCAACTGGTGATACAAAAATATGTTAAATACAAACGTTATAGTAAATTACATTATCTAAAACTTTTATAAGTAATACAATTTACGTATACATCATATTTATGGAGATATTTTGAAAACCGGAAATGCGCTTTAATGAATAAAGCTCAACTTCCGGTTGACCGATTTACTCCAAAAACTAATCAACTCTGACAGCACACACCTCAGTACTATATATGAAGTTTGGTATTGATACCACCAATAGTTTTCACGTTAGAGCGTCCACTATCACACACACACACACACATACACACAGACATCATTCCGAAAATGGTCAAAACGTGTTCTAGGGACCCCAAAACATGTATTTCCGTTGAAATCTCGAAGTCGAATTTTTTCATGAAAACAATACTTTCTCTATACTTCGTATATGGAGAAAGTAAAAAAGAACAAGAATCAAAAATAAAATATTTTTAATAGAAAATAAACAAATGAAATTCCATCTCCTATCTTGTATTTCTTATCCTTGGTCTAAGGCCGTATGGCGGTTCCACTATATTCGACAAGCTAGTGTCTTCCGACCCCTGTGTCGCATTGCCGCTACCCACGTTCCTTGGCCTCAAGGACCGCTTCAATCTCTTCAGGTCGGCTGCATGCACCTTCATGGGAGGGGAAGTCCTCAGAATGTACACTCCTCGGCCCAGCCGTCGACCCACTTCGATTGGTCCCACCCACCTTTGGCCTAGACCTGCGTGTTATCCCTCCTTCTTGTTGCTCTGTGTATGATTACGCTGCAACACCAACTCCCCTGGTTCAAAGACACCCTCCTCCTGAAAGTCCAGATCTTCTGCTTGATTGAGTGTCCGTTCTCTTGCCCTCTCGCGCTTCTCGTCAACTTTCCTCTGGTGTTCCTCTTGCCACTCTCCTGGATTTTCGTGACCTCCCTCTAACGCTGGAGATAACTGCCAGTCATCAGGTCTGCAAAGACGACGCCCAAGGAACGGTTCAGCAGGCGAATAACTCGTGACGCGATTCACCCTTTGACGCAGAGCGAACAGTGACCTGGAAAGGTATTGGTCCCAAGTCTTATGTTGTTTGTCTAGCAGGTGGACTCTCAGAATCCGCTTCAGGTCTCGGTTCCGTCGCTCCGTTGGATTCGCCCGAGGGTTGTAGGTAGGGGTGGTCCAGTGTTCTATGCCCCAATCCGACAGTGCTCGTTGCCATTGCCGTGATGTAAACTGGCTACTGTTGTCTGTCAGCAAGCAACGTGGATACCCATAACGGCTGAAGACCTCGGTCTGTAGTAGTGCCAAGATCCTCCCCGTCGTGCCCTCTGGCATGGCGAACGCTTCCACCCATCTAGTGAATAGGTCAGTCACTACTAGGATGTTGGTTTTGCCTCGTGATGTTCTGGGGTATGATCCCATTATGTCGAGCGCAACTACCTCCCATGGTTGGTATGGTCTCCTCCCACGCATACTTGTGCTGGCCTTCTGGTTACACGATTTAGTGAAAGCACAGATGGAGCATGCCTGGATGTAGTTTATAACGTCTCGTCTCATAGAGACCCAGAAAAAACGCCGGCGAATTGAGCTGTATGTTTCTGCCGTCCCAGGATGGCCTGCTTCTGCACTGTCATGGAACTTCTCCAGGATCTGATCGCTATTTGCCCTGGGAATCACTAAGACAGCCGGTGAGTTTGAGATATGGGACGAATACATAAGCAGATCATTCTCAACTCGAAAGCCCTTGTAACACATTTTAAATTCCACGGGTATGCCCTGACAGCCAGTCGTACGCCTTCTTATCCATTCTCGCATTTTACTACAAGCTGAATCTTCTTGCCACTTCCTAACGGTATTGATGTCTATTTCCCCTTTAATTTCCATCAAGACAGGTTCTTCAGGTCCGGTCTTCGTTCTGGTCGGAATCTCTCTCTCAAGCATTTCCGGTCCCCCAGGTATTGGATCACTAGTCGGATGTCTAGAAAGACTATCAGCTGCTTGGTTGCTTTCCCCACTAACATGACATACTTCAAAATCAAAATCTGCTAGCAATAATGCCCAGCGCATCAATTTTGATTTCGTCCCAGACACACTGTTCAGCCACTGTAGAGAAGAATTGTCCGTGTATAGTTGGAACTTCCTTCCTTCTAAGTATTCACGGAATTTCTCGACAGCCCATACAACTGCTAATGCTTCTTTTTCTGCTGTGCAATACCTTTGTTCCGTTGGTAAAAGTTTTCGACTCGCATACTCGATGATGTCCTTTTTTCCGCCTTCCTTCTCGTGAAACAGTACTGCTCCTAGGCCTAAGTCGCTAGCATCTGTTTGTAGACATAGTGTACGCGCAGGGTCTAGGTATGTAAGCCTGGGAGCACAACATATTGTTTCTTTTATCTTCCAGAAAGCATCTTCTTCCTTTTCAGTCCACTTGAAAGGTCTACTCTTGTTCAAGAGATCAGTTAGCGGAGCTGCCGTTGCTTCAAAGTGTGGTACAAAACTACTATACCACCCACATACCCCCAAAAACTGTCTCACTTGATGTTTTGTACGAGGCCTCTCCATTTCTTCGATAGCTTTGTTCTTCTCTGGCTGCCGCTCTAGACCTTCGGCTGTTAAGATATGTCCCAAGTATTCTACTTTCGGTGACATAAAATGACATTTCTTCAGTTGACAAGTCAATCCGTGCATCTTTAACCTTTCCAAAACTCTAGACAAATGTTGTAGATGTTCGGTCCAATTTGAGCTGTAGACAAGAATATCATCTAAATATACCTGTCAAAATTCACCTACATAACCGGATAAGACTTCATCCATCAGTCGCATGAACGTCGATGGTGCATTCTTCAAACCAAAAGGCATGACTTTGAATTGATAAAGTCCTCGAGGCGTTGTGAATGCCGTCAATGGTCTGGAATCTTCTTCAACTTCTACTTGCCAGTACCCTGAATTCAAATCCAAAGTGCTGAAGACTTTGGCGCCATTGACTTGCTTGAGTAAGTTCCTAAGGTCTGGCATGGGGTAGGCATCTGTGATAGTTCTTGCGTTAAGTTTCCGAAAATCTACGCAAAGCCGATATTCTCCATTCTTCTTCTTAGGGAGCACTATTGGTGAAGCCCAACCTGATTTTGATGGCTCTATTAGCCCTTGGTTCTCCATCTCCTGAATCTTGTTTATTACAAATTTATTTTTGTCCGGATTAATTGGATAGGGCCTTTGCTTTATGGGCCTGTCATCCTTGCAAGTGATTTTATGCTTGACCGTAGTGGTGTAGCCTATTTTCTCAGTAATTACTTCTGGAAATTCTCCTAGTAGATTGACTAGTTTTTCTTCTTCCGCCTTTTCCAATTCACCAAACTTTATGCTAGCTGGTATCACGCTTATTTTGGCAGAGTTTGTCTTGCTCTTACTCTCCACCCATCCCAACCTGATACGGTTGTCTTTTCCAATAAATAATTCACTGGCTGTATAATCTATAATAACTCCATACTTAGATAAGAAGTCATGGCCCAGGATTAGGTCCGGTATTAAATTTTCAATTATATATACAGGTAATTCAATACTGAGGTTCGAAAAATTGGCTTTCAATAAGGTCTGGCCGTTGACATTATAATTTACGTCTTTCGCAGCTCCCCGGACACTCATAAAATTTTCTGACTTAGTTGGTATGAGCAGCTTTGCAATATGTCTATTCACAAAAGAATGACTAGCTTGTGTATCCAATAACGCTGTGAAGTGTTTATTCTGAATATTAATGACAATGGCTGGACGTGGATGGTACGAGTTATCAGTTATTTGTCCTATACTGCAATTATTGTGCCAGGTTGGATCACGCTTTTGGTCGGTAGCTAACTTCTGGAGGTAAGTAGATCTCCCGGTACCACCTTCCCCCATCCAAGAATG
This sequence comes from Sympetrum striolatum, assembly GCA_947579665.1. NCBI lineage: Eukaryota > Metazoa > Arthropoda > Insecta > Odonata > Libellulidae > Sympetrum > Sympetrum striolatum. The sequence goes on from OX388349.1 coordinate 1,915,471, forward strand.
GACCGGATTTAGTCTTCCTCCTTCTTCATGCACTTATCTTTCAAATTCCCAAACTTGCTGCAATTGAAACACCTCCTTGCAGTTCCCTCCTCCGAACTACCTTTCCCCTTTGCGTTACCTTCCTCTTCTAACTGCCTCACAATTTCTCTCAAATCCTCAAATTTCGTCGGATGGGCTACTTTTATGAAAGGCCTAATTTTATCATGCAATAATTCTATTATGAAATGGACAGATTCATCATAGCCTTGTGATGGGTGAACTCTCTTGAATAACTGTAGTTTTTGTATTATAAAAATGCTAGCCCTCATGCCCGATGGTTGGTTTTCCGTAAGAAATTTTCTATTTATTGCAGTCTTCACTGTTTCCGAATTAAATCTCAGCAGTAACTCCTTTTGAAAATCCATCCAATTTAGATTCAATCCTTTGATGTTATGAAACCAGCTTGCAGCTGAACCCCTTAGCTGGAGCGACACAATTTGTATATAAATCTCTTCAGGTAGATTCGTTCTTTTCAGCAAGGCTACGCAAGTTTCTATGAATATCTTTGGACATTCCTCTAACCTTCCATGGAATTCCGGTAAACTATCGCAGATTACTTTCGAATCAATGGGTAAATCTACAACTGGCGCTTTCACGCTATTTTTAGGTTCAAGTTTTGTATTATCAATCAGAGTCCGTATCTTTGTATCAAGCCTGGATTCGATTGTATTTACTTTGCTTGAGATTACCTCCCCAAGTTTATCCACTTCGCTTTTAGTTGATTTTAGATCTTCTTCAAGTGTATTTACTTTGCTAACAACATCCCGGATTTCGATTAAGCATTTGGTCTCGAGTTTCCTCATTTCAACTGCAAACTTTTCCGACTGGGTCTTAGTTTCCGTTGATAGACTTTTTATTTCTTTTGTTAGGTTCATTTGCATTAATATTTCCGATAATATATCAGCACGATCCGCACTCACCATAGTTGATGGATCGCGCACCTGCCGTTTGCTGGAGTCTTCGATCTCTACGAAGAAATCCGCTGGATCCTTTCCTTCCTTCTTTAACTCTTCCTCCAGTCTCATTTTCAAGTCGCATTTTGTTCCCGACGTAGGTAGATTCCTATCAGCCAACGCCTTTTTAAGGGTTACGATGTTCATTTTCTCTATAAATATCTTCATTGCTGAATAATCGTGAATATAATCCGTTTTGAGATAACCGCTCAATAACTCGTCCTGTCACGGTCGCCAATTTGATGCTTGGAAGCGATTAAATTAAAGAATTTAAATCACTTCGCATAAAAACTTTTTATTCTCGAGCCAGCGGCAAATAAATCTCAATCAACAATCACTTATTTATCAACAACCACATGACAACGACAACAATTAAAAAAAAACCAACGAACACATTCAAAATATAAAGTTTCGTGTGTTTTTAAATAAAAAGAAATACATCCACTAGACTACATCAATTTTTATTGCTAAAAATCGTACTACTGCGATAAAAATAAAATCATTAAAGACAAAGATATGATAAAGCTTCTTCTCAATGGTACCAGCTTTAAAGCTCTAATTCAGAAAATTAGTTTGTAAATCACCATTAGTTATGCTTATAAATCAACAACAAGGTATAATTAAAAAAAATTAAATTAATTTATAAAAATTAATTAAAAACTATTTGTCAAAATAAATGATTCCATTTGGTTCAAAAATATGTCGCAGGTTGGACCAAGGGAGGGTCATTTTGTGTCCACCGCCTATTTCCGCTCTCATTACATTTAGTTATCTTTAACAACATATATTTGACAATGTGATGAAGTTGTAAGACTGTATAACACGATTAAGTTCTTAAAATATTGAAAAAGAAAAGTGGTGGACATTTTTTTTACCCCTCCCTTGGTCCTTTAAGGGTTAAGAAACCCAGTTTCTGTTGCGGTACAAGTTACTTTTAATTATTTGCTTGAAAAAAAATTTCCATAATTAGTAGTCTTATGAGGTTAATTTTATACTTGATTTTTTTTATATTTTTACTAGTCTATAAATAGTTTCTTCACATTTTCTCAATCAATGACAAACCATCAAACAAACCACTACGGTGAAGGATGAGCAAAAGGAATTAACATTACACATTAAGGTGCCTGAAAAAACTCAAGGATAGATAGAAAATAAAAATAGCCAAAATGACTGGAATGATTCAAACCCAAATCTCCTACTTTCTATGAGGACCTCCGGCAGTGCTACTACGTGGAGCGCTACTCACTGTTGGGAAATGTGGTTGGTTCCTTTGGACTTTGTAAAAGAAACGAAAGAGGTGAGAGAATGGTAGAGTTCTTCTCTAAACATGAAATGGTAGCAACCAACACCATGTTTCAGTACCAGAAAAAGGTACTTGTAGAGTGGTGACGTTAAGAGAGCACAAGTAGATTACATCCTAATAAGAGAGAGATCAAGAAATTGAGCAAAAGATAGTAAAACATCGACAGTGATCATAGCCTTGTTTTGATGAACTGTGAACTTTTGGGACCATTGGGAACTATTGGGAAAAGACAAAGTGGAACCAAAAAAGGAATGGATAAACAAAGAAGTAGTGGGATTGATAAAATAAATTAGAATGTTAAAAAACTCAAAGGAAAAAGAGTGTAAAATAAAATCCAAAAGGCTATGAAATAAAATTCTAGCTCTAAGAGAGAAGGAAGTATACCTAAAAAGATAGGTGCAGAGAGTGGCTCATTTATGATCACAGGCCAAATAGATACAGTATATGGTGTGTCTTTAGATATTCTTAATTTATATCAAATTGCTTTCTCGAGATATTTTTCATTCTCACGCTTCATAAGGGGAAGAGGTTACCCTGGGAATCCGAATCAGCACTGCTTTCATCTCCTATATTCCCACCGATCTTGGATCAGACGATTTGGTGCCAAGTTTCGTATGAAAACAAGTCCCACGGGTGGATGCCAATATGATGGGAAATCAATTAAAAATTTAGGCGCTGACTAGAGGGGTCTTCGCCGAAAAGAAACAAGAAACGCGGTGTACTGAGGGATTAAAAAGAAAGAAGTTTCTAATCAAAGCTCCCTGAAGCATCTTTGCCGAGGAAGGGTGAGGCGACTTCTGGAAAACAAATGCATGAATTAGGTGACAGTAATTTTTGCATTAAATATTTTTCTGCCGTTTGAAGAGATAACACGCCTCAGATTACCGTTATCTTGTCGGTCTTTGTCTCTCACGTGAATTGACGATTCCGAGATATGCCTCCTGCAAGACAAGCATGGCACTCGTTATAACGATACTTCAGAAATGATCACTAGTTAAAATGGACATAACTCCCTATCTGTTTGCAGTGAGATTGACAGCTGCCAAAAAATCACTCGCTATAACACAACTCTCGTAATATGCTGTACTTGTTATAATGGACTTCTTCTGTAGTTGGCACTAAAGCTTGAAAGAAATTGTTTGCCATTAAAACCCCAAAAGATGTTGCAAATGCCAATGGAACAACTTTGGCTTTCAGAGCTCTGCAAAATAAATGAAGGAGAAAATTATTCAGGAGGTTGCTACTCTATTCAGTATTCTTTTACTGATGGAAAGCTAGAGGTGCCATTGGGAATTGGTAATAGTGAAAATCCCCGTTGTTTAAAAAATTTGAGTAAAGACAAACTTCCATTGGAATGGAGAGCAAATAGGAAAGCTTGGATGATAAGTGCTATATTTGGGTAGTTCTTAAACAAATTGAATGAAATGAAAAAAAAAGAAAATTTTACTTTACCTTGATAATGCAACTTGCCCTTCTAAAATTCAACTTCAATTGGCTGGTCTATCTTCAGGTACAACATCAGTTCTACAGCCTCTGAATAATGGACTAATACAGAGCGTTAATTAAAACTATGAGAAATTGAAGCTACAGCATCTTATATATTATGTAGAAAACTACAGAAAAGTATGAGATATAAACCACTAAAATTAATGATTTTGATGCCATTTTGTTTTCAGCAATTCAATTGTGTTAAAGATGAAACCATTAGACCCCTGCTTGCCTGGGTTAGATGGAACAAGCACTTGGCCCCTTGGGCTCAAACAGGTTTTCTGTTGTTTAAAAAAATCATTCCAAAAATGTTTACAAATCTAAAATTTTAATTCATTTTATTGAAAATCTTGAATATTGGTTTGACAATGCAGCACTGTAATGCCAGATAAGCTGAATGTGTATGAGCTCCACTGACAATAAGACAAATGCAAGCAATCAATAAGTATTCTGTAACACAATTAGCTCTATATAAGATGGTTATTATGATGGTTATTGGTTTTTCCTCTGTGAATATAATAGTAAAGATGTTTTCAATTCCTTTCCAGAACAGGCAGTTTTTTGTGTATCTTGTAGAAAATATGTAATGTGATATTCCTTTTTACATACTTTGCAATGTGTTTCTGCGCAGTTAAGCCTTCTTCTATTGATTTTATTAAGAATGAACTTTACATGTTTAGATTTTTGATTTATCTGTCATCAGTATTAGCATACTTATATCAATGTAGTGGTAAATGACTAAGTTATCTAAAAACATTCAAAACTTTTATAAAAGTATCTCATTTATTTAATTTTGATTTTCTTAGAGTAGCTGTGTGAGAGATATTAAAAGACATTGAAAAGTTAAGAGTTAGCATAGATAAATTATTCACCTTTATTTAAATACAGAGCAGTAAGGGAAATCTGTTTTCACAATTTCCAAGAGAATTCGTTTCACTGTTTCAACCGATGTATAGTTATCTATTTATGATGGTCTTTTTTATTCCCATATTGTCTACAGCATACTGTTATGGGGTTCTTCCCACCATGCCATCAAATTTTTCAAATTACAAAAAAGAGCTGTAAGATTAATAGCTAACTCCAAGCTCGATTCACCCAGCCTTCCTTTCTTTCATCGATTTAAAATTTTACCCCTTCCCTGTATTTTTTCTTCAATTCTGCACGTTAAATTAAATTCAAGACGAATATACACACAATACACTCAAAATTAATAATCTTCATAGTTCTTATGCTCGTACCACTCTTTCCCTTAATAGTCCAGTCCATCTTCCCATCATCTTGTATAACGCACTTCCTGAAGAAAACACTAACTCCTTATCCTCTTTCAAATCTAAGGTCAGAAATTATTTACCCAATAAAATGTTTTATTCCATTGAAGACCATCTTTCCCCATATTGATGATTTGTTTAATAGTACATAATTTGTCTTTGTAAGAGTTTTTTTATGTATATTGTGTGATATTATTTTAAATGTGATTATATTGTGATTTACCTATACATTCTTGTTTGACGAAGTCTATACTGTTTCTTGCAGTCTTTTGGCCTAATAAATTTGAATTGAATTGAATTGTTAGAGCAATTAAGTAATGCTGTAATTATTTCTCATTTACCAGGATGGATGTTGTGTCTTGCTTAAGTGAAAAAGTTCGCAATGAAACGTTGAGTGGACAACGCCCAAGCATATCTCGTGAGTGCAGACAACAGCTGAGAGCTCAGTTGTTACAGAGGCGTGAGAGCATCAACCTCGATCCAAGCTTAAAAGCAGTTTGCCTTTCGGATGCAAGAACTTTATGTGCCAATGTGAAAGCAGGAGATGGACAGGTCTGTTTATCTGCTGTCTATCAATTCACATTTTGAGTTATAAATATTTAATTTCTTCTAAACATTGTGATTTTCTTATGTACGAGGCTTGTCCAGAAAGTAAGTGTACTGAATTTTTGAAGGTTACAAAAATATTTATTTGAACAAAAAAATTACCTGGTTACATTAGTACATGTGTAAGCTATTTTTCTACATAGTCTGCATTCCTCTCAACGCAGATGGTGAACCGGGATATTAATTTTTTGAAGCCTTCCTCAAAGTAGTTTCCCGCCAAACCCTTCGTCCACTTCTCCACGTCCCCCTTCACCTCCTTGTCGGTTAATGACCTTTTTCCACCCATGTGCAGCTTCAGGGAGGTAGAGAGATAATAATCTGGTCAGATGGTGCTAAGTCAGGAGAATACGGAGGATGGTTCAGGACATCGCATTTAAACAAGGCGAGCAGTTCCTTCGTGTCATTGGGCGTTTGTAGTCTGGCATTGTCATGCAGCAGGCAGACTCCCTTTGCCTCTCCTCTTGTTTTGAATAGCCTTCTGCAATTTTTTTAGTGTCTCACAGTATTTTGCATAGTTGATCGTGTAGCAGAGATCTGGAGATTTGTGGAAACATTGCAGAAAGTTCATCCACAGTCAATCTGCGATCGTCATGGAGTGCATTTTCGATTTTTTCCACAATTTTGTCAGTCACAATTGAAGGTCTTCCACTCCTCTGATCATCATGCACAGACATACGCCCGTTTTTAAACTCGCAACACCAATTGAACTCACTAGTATGAATTCATAGCTTTATCACCATAAGCAGTTTTTACCTCATTATAAACCTCAAACGGAGTTTTTCCCTTCCAAACAAGGTAACGGATGACGCCACGTATTTCGCACTTGGCGGGAGATCGGGTTGACATTTTTCACGAAACGTATTGTCGCGTTGACAGTTCTCAACGTACTGACATTGAACCAGTCTTATTGTGGAGGAGAGGAATCAGGCTACACGGCAGAGTAGCCAACATGCCAAAAATATAATCCCTCCTGCCGTGAGAGCCTCAGTACACTTACTTTCTGGATATGCCTCGTATTTACTTGATCTGTGAAGTGAAAATCTCAGAAAATTTGTTCCTTGAAATCTATTCGCAGCACCTTCTAAGAAAAACAAAAGTTATTCAAGTTATATATAATAAATGAAAAACAAACTTTATGTTTGCCGCTAGATTGTCTTTGTCTTCATATTTTCCACAAGATAAGTTTTTTTATTTGTAGGAAATAGAAAGCTCTGTTTTTTTCATTTATTAAATTGGTTTCCACAAAGGCAAGCAATATTGATTACTCGGGTTATATATGTTATTTTCTATTTACATATTTGTTTAAAATACATCTTTTACCAAAGTTTTAATTTCTATGTTACCACCTAGGAAAATTCTGATTCCTGTATACTTGATAACATTACGGGAATTTATTATGATTATTAATACAAAAACTGCAGGTAGGCTATAAGCCTGGTGGCAGTTTTTTCTTTCATAAATTCATTTGTATCAGTAATAACATAATTAATATAAACTACATACATGGTAAACTTACAATGTCCATAGATTGATCACATACATCCATTATATTAAATAAAAACTAAATAATATATGCATAATATTTAATATTTGCAACTGTTTTATTGGATTTTTTCGCGGTTCATGACAGGCCGTCTTGGCTACCGTAGCGGTCACGGGATAGAACCCCACCGTACATCACCCTTTCAAGCAATCCTTTACTTCTCCTGAGGTCCCTAATTTACTACAATATATTACACAGCAGCATTACTATAACACATTAAAACATTTTTGAAAGATTTTTTATTTTCAGGCAAGGGCCTGATCTTATTCCTATCAGAAATGCCTCTACTGAGAAAAGAATACTTACAAGGGGAGACTCTCACTTTTGACTGGGGATTTTGTTGAAAATTTTTGTGGTGATGCAGGAAATAGTGTAATGAAAAACTGTATTGCTGTTTGTGTAAATGGGCCTTAGTTTTGTTGCAATAATTCATTGATAATTGACAATCCGAGAATAGGAAAACACGCATTTCACAACCGCGCTAGCCTCTGTAAGGAATAACCCGCTGTTTTCGAGTAATTCTCAAATCTTAATTTTATTTCTTTTGATATCTATTATATATAGATGCTTCTCCGGATTCATTCATATATCATAAATATATACATATATATATATAGAGAGGATACAAACTCACAGGCTAAACCACAAGCGTTATTGGCTTGAAATTTTTTCGACATATTGGCCATAACGTTTAACCTCCAGAAAAATTGCGATTTTGCATCTCAGTGTCATGGGTTCGATTCCAGAGGGCCCCTAAGTCCCGATTTTTCCCGTTTAAATGCATTGCTTTGATTTTCGGGAATTAAAAAAAAATACTTTCCGGATAGGTAGAGAATCAAAATTCAAGGAGCCTATATATATGGTAATGATCTATCGAAAACATAAATGAGTTTTACGGAAAATATCCTGGGTTCGATGCTAGGTCGAGGCAAAAATCGGCCGTTTAAAATGCATTGTGGCGATTTTTAAGATTTTTTTTGGACCACTTCCCGATGGTATGGAAACTTGAAATTCGGTATGGGGTTAGAAATCATAAATATATTTCATAATCGATTTTTATGTTTTCCCTGATGTTCCTTGGTTCGATCCCAGAGGGCCATTTGCACTCCACAATGCATTTCTTATGGAGATAACGGAAACAAGTTTTAGGTACTTCCTGGCATGATATAAACTTCAAACTTTGCATAAAATAATATCAGGTCCTCACAAATCAACCTGTGCATTCACAGTTACCAATGTGTCCTGGGTTTGACACCAGGCGTCTCTACAATCAGTAGTTGATCCAAATTTTAGGAATTATTTTGAACCCTTTCCCAATGATATAGAAATGTGAGATTCGGCATATAGATAGAAATCATAGATATATTTCAAATGCATGTTTCAGATTTACAAGATCGTCCTTGGTTCAAATCCAGAGAGCCATTTACATTTGTGAAAAGTAGGACGTCGTTTCAGGCAGTTGCAGCCAATATTTCTGCTTCAAATTTCACACATAGTTATAGATGATGATCTTCTGTTGTGCTGTATAGTAGGTTCACCAGGAAGACCTGGGTTCGATGCCAGACGATTAAATTGAAGCAGATTTTAAGAATATTTTGTCCTTTTTTTTCCTTTTCAGGAACGTCCCGATATAATGCCGATGTGAAATTAGTGTGGTCGATCTGCTTGCAGTATGCAAGCTACATTTTACTCGTATATTTAACTTGTTACTCACTGATAGACATAAGGGCAATATTTCTATTATTTCACCCGATGTCCGATAGAATACTTATTTCAACCAAATGAACTTCGATGACGGAGAGCCTCGCAAAAAGTATGATGAATGAGGTTTCGTAAAAATGCTTTCTCAAATCATTCGGTATTCTTTGGTAATGGTTTATAATTATAGCAATTAATAGGTGTTTTATAGTTATGTTTCAGATCAATAAACAATCAGCTGTGACTTCATATATGTCATAAGGAAAGAAAAATTTGGAACACGGCTGTGAATGAATTAGAGGTTTGAAATCTCGAAAAGCCATCTTTGTCAGCTTATTTGGCTTTGTAAAGTGCGACATTCCTTTCTAGCTTTCTTGGATTACCTGAAAGTAAGTGGAGGAACGCCTACGAAGATAGCATTTGGAGATTTCCACTATTCCATCATTCCACATTTCCATATGATATGTATATTGATTTATCATTTGCATCTTAACGAATTTTGTTCCTCGATTTGTAATATCCCCTCTCCACATCGTGATTTTAGATAGCTTTGTAATAATTGTAAACCTAGTCTTTTTAAGGTTGATAGCAACTAATTGGATGTTCCTTAGCAAGATGAACAACCTTAATATTCACATCCAACGAAGCACGAAGGTACTTAAGAGATTTCGGTGATGGCTCATTGGGATCACTGGTATCTTCTTTTGAAGGAGAGCTGCTATCTCTTGATTCTGCTCCCTCATCACTATCATTCACGAATTCTGCATCTGCATCTTCATTTTCAAGGAATAACATATCCTATTCTCTATACATATTCTCCTCCATGATCTTCATGAATCTCTCAATGGCTTCCTCCCTAAGTAACGTTCCTTCATGGATATTTTCAAACTTGCGAGATTTTCAATAACATTCATGGCCGTTAAAGTAACTTAACCAAGGAGTTGCCAGTGTATAAGTAGTCAGAGCAGATTTTTTACTATCAGGCACACAACTATAAAGCACCTAGTGATTGGTATAATTATTAAACTCCGGAAGTAATCCGCTACTTTTAGTTATGAAATTATGAATCAGTCAAACACAAGTTCCTTTTACATTCTTGGGGAAGACATAAAATGAAGAATAGCACTTGTGAATGCTATTGTAACATGTGCAAGAAGACAGCAAATGTAATTAGCACCAACGAACATCGAATGATTTGAGGAAGCACTTTTACAAACCCTCATTCATCATGCTTTCAGTGAGGCTCTCCGTCATCGAAGTTCATTTGGTTGAAATAAGGTTATTCTGTCAGAATTTGGGTAAAATAATGGAAATATTGCCCTTATTCCTATCAGTGAGTAACAAGGAAAATATATATTAAAAGAAATGAAAATAATAATTGAGAATTACTTAAAAACAGTGGGTTATTCCTCACAGATTTGGTCTAGCGCGGGTGTGTAACGCAGGGTTGCCTATACTTAGATGTTGTTCAATTTTCAATTAATTATTGCAGCAAAACTAAGGCCCATTTACAAGAACGATCAAATCCATTTTTATTACTCCACTTCCTGCATCACCATAAAAAAATTTCATCAAAATCCCCGGACAAAAGTGAGAGTCTCCCCTTGTTAGCTATGTCCATTCTTTGCCTTCAAGGTTTAATTTTAAATTCGTGGCAACCTTTCCTGAGGAATTCCGGTTTCTCGATTGAATTTTTGAAACCATCTCACACATCAGTACCTGCAATTATGTTGTAAATGAAACTTAGTCTATTTATTTTTCTTCTTTTTTCTAATGTATCCCATCCAAGAATCTTTAACATATCGGTGACTCAAATACAGAAATTTATAAAGTTATTTATTAGTATGATAAGTAGAGGGTAAAGGATGAATCAATTAAAAGCCTATAGTGGTAGAGTCCCTAATTTAGAGTATGAGAATAAATCTCTGCTGAAGTAGATATGGGGTACACTTCTTACTCTAGAATTATTTTTATGCAATCATCAATAGGCTGTGTCATATGCTAAGCAGCCCAAATGATTTAGTTAAAGAAATAAATTAGCATCTTAAGGAGCAACTTAAGTTATTTTTTTTTATTCAAACTTTACAAACAATTCCAATGAAAAATTATTTCAATAAAATTTGATACAAGTATGATGCTGGACTTATTTCCTCAAAACAAAGCCAGTAGAGCACTATTTGTAAGAATGGAAGGAGGGTGAATCTAAACAGAAACCAATGGTCTCCGTTTAGGTTTGCCTTCCCCCACCTCCTTACTCCCCTCCCCTTTCCACTAATTTCTTAGCAAATAGACAGTAGCTAATCATACAACCGAAAATAGAAAGTGGGTGCAATGAGATTTGCTGCCAACCCTTAACAGTGGTATTCTGTGTGGTTAGCTGTCCAGCAGAACATTAAACATTTGTTTCCCCACGATGGTAATTAAAATGAGCCGATTACTTAGTGATTATTATTATTGAATTCCTCTTCAGCTCTCTGCGATGGAAATCTTTATTTGTTAACCCATTGGGATCGGCAGCCTTGTCAATGGTACCCAGGAGTGGAGGATGCCGATGGGCGGCCTCCACTTGAAGGGATTATTTGCTTTCCTCCTCTGCCTTCTTTGAGAGAGCTAAAACTTTGCCTAGCTTCTCAGTACGGTTTTTGCAACTAAGGAGTGAAGCCGTTCCTGTTTTTTTTTTCCTTAGCGTAGCGGTTGGAAGTCCTTTAGTATTTCTAGGACCCGTTTTCCTCAAATCCAGCTTCTGATATACATAACTATTCTCAAATTTTAAATCATTATCTAGTTGTTCAAAATGTTTTCAATTTGTTTTCTTCATTGTTATTCACTATAAAGTACCAATATCTACCAGGAAACGGGAAAATTAGATTCTGTTTCTGACAAAAGTATTCAAATTGCCGATCTCAATGGGTTAATACATATAAATTAATTTTAGTATTTTAGCTCAGTAAAATTCCTATTTGTTGGGGTATGTTTTTACTTTGAATGTTTGAGTAAATTGTGCTGAATTTTTCAGGTTTTAGAATGCTTGCAAAGTGCCAGGCACCAACTGAGTGCAGAATGCCACCGAGCGATATTCAATGTGGAGAGAGAAGAATTGACAGATAATTCTGTTGATTACATGCTACTCACAGCTTGCAGTAAGCCTCTCAAACAGTACTGCCCTCAAGTGGACCTCTCCAAAGCTCTGGAATGCCTCAAGGTATTTATACTGTCTCTCGGGAAAGTTGAGTGAGACAACGTTTCTGTACTGTTTCATACCTTATTAAATTTATCTTCTTGTCTGAAAAGGCAAAGTAAAACAATTGAAGTCTTTTAGGGCATGGAGAGGAATACAAATCAAAGGGGAGTCCATTAAAACAACACATCTGTAAAATTGGAGAAAATAATTGTCTCTCTAGAGTTCTATGATAAAAAAGTATATATCTGAATCTATGTTCCCACAAGTATTATACTGATTTTCTTATTATATGTTGCTAAGTGTAATTATTCTCTCTCGTTTGTACTCCAAATTATTTGCGTAGCCAAATTGGCATTCCCTAAAACTGGATACTACTGCTCATCCAGTTACCTCTCACACCAACTTGCATCCCTTTTTATTCGGAAGAAATATGACGTTCCTAAATTTATTTAATTAGAAATGAGTATGTTGATACACTGACACAGAACCAGAGTCATGTGGAATTTATTGACGTCTCTCACAATATAATGTTTAATCTTCTATTATGAATGAGTTTTAACTGTTGATATAAGTAACAGTTGATTCTTCTTAATCTCTGTTCACATGATTTTTGGGGCTTGCACAGTATGTTTCTCATTATCCCTGCTTCAAACATATAATAGGCACATCTTAGATAAAGATAATTGAATTTCAGAATATTATAGATTGTCTCCATTTAATTGCTGTGGCACATATTTAATTATTTATATTTAAGAATCATAAAATTAATGATTTAAGTTCTCTTATTTGGCAATTTGTTCTTAATGAAAGTTCATGTCTTATAATCTGCTCTTACTCTTAGGAATGGAATATAATCTCCTTTAATGGTTGTATGGTATTTCATGGTCTGTTTTTTGTTAAAATGTTTTCAAATTATTTATGGATTCTCTTGCTCAATAATTTACTCTATCCTAACTTTACCCCTTTTTTAAAGTGTTTTATTGCCTTTCTGATTTCATCTTGTGCTATATCCTGACATTCAGTTTTGAGTTAATGAGTTCTTGATTTGTTTACAGAAAAATAAGGCAAAAGCAGGATTTGATAAGAAGTGTCTGTCTGTGGTAGTCCTTCGGATGATAGAGCAGTCATCTGATTATCGACTCAATCCTGCCCTGCAGTCTGGCTGTCGGCAGGACATAGTCAAATTCTGCTCCCATGTTGTGGCTACTCAACCAAAGGATATGGAATTAGAAGGGAAAGTTGTGAAATGTCTAAAGGTACTTATCTAGTCTATATCAAGTAGAAGTCCTTTATAACGAGTACGGCATATAACGAGAGATGTGTTAACCCTTAAAGGACCAAGGGAGGGCTAAAAAATGTCCACCACTTTTCTTTTTCAGTATTTTAAGAACCTAATAATATTATACAGTCTTATAATTTCATAACATTGTCAAATGTAGGTTGTTGAAGATAACTATATGTTGATGCATTTTGTATGTTTTTTTACTTTCTCCATATACGAAGTATAGAGAAAGTATTGTTTTTATGAAAAAATTCGACTTCGAGATTTCAACGGAAATACATGTTTTGGGGTCCCTAGAACACGTTTTGACTATTTTCGGAATGATGTCTGTGTGTATGTGTGTGTGTGTGTGTGTGTGTGTGTGTGATAGTGGACGCTCTAATGTGAAAACTATTAGTCGTATCAACACCAAACTTCATATATAGTACTGTGGTGTGTGCTGTCAGAGTTGATTGGTTTTTGGAGTAAATCGGTCAACCGGAAGTCGAGCTTTATTCATTAAAGCTCATTTCCGGTTTTCAAAATATCTCCATAAATATGATATATACGTATATTGTATTACTTATAAAAGTTTTAGATAATGTAATTTACTATAACTTTTGTATTTAACATATTTTTGTATCACCGGTTGAATAGGAGTTATTCGTGAAACACTGATAATCCGGAAGAAGATGATTATGTGCTTTGTGGGCGCTCTAACATGAAAACTATTTGGCGGATCAACACCAAATATCACATGTAGTACTTCTATTACAGTTTTTAGAGTTGATTAGTTTTTGGAGTAAATCGGTCAACCGGAAGTTGAGGTTCATTCTTCACAGCTCATTTCCGGTTTTCAAAATATCTCCATAAATATGATATTTAGATATATATCATTATTATTATAAATGTTTTAGAAAATAACGTTTACTATAACTTTTGTATGAAACATATTTTCGTATCACTGATTGTTTAGGAGTTATTCCTGAAATACTGATAAACCGGAAGTTGATGATTATGTACTTTGTGGGCACTCTGGGCTCTATGGGCAAAAGGCCAGTTTCATCGTTTTTCATCCAGCATGTCCCGAACAACATTATTTATAATGTTTAGAGTTCGAAATTACTGTCGTAGATAAGTATTTACATTTTATATATGGAGAAAGTCATGTGCTGGCCACATCAGATTTTTAAGCAATGTAATGAGAGCGGAAATAGGCACAAAATGACCCTCCCTTAACCTGCGACATATCCAAATGGAATCATATATTTTGACAAATAGTTTTTAATTTAATTTAATTTTTTTAAATCATACCTTGTTGTTGATTTATAAGCATAACTAATGGTGATTTACAAACTTATTTTCTGAATTAGAGCTTTAAAGCTGGTACCATTGAGAAGAAGCTTTATCATATCTTCGTCTTTGATGAGTTTTCTTTTAAATAAAAATTTCATTACTTTTATTGCAGTAGTTCAAGTTTTAGCAACAAAAATCATTGTAAGAAGTTTTTAAAAATCCAAGAAGACAATTGCTGAAGATATATAATGTTTCATTATTATTTTATCGAAAAAAACAAAAGTGGACTATTTTTGACCCTCCCTTGGTGCACGGAGTAACCAAGAAAAGGTTGGACTTTTGAGGGATAAGCGAGTAATCTTTTGACCTTAGTCTGTCTCACAACATTAAGGATAGGGAGTTATGTCCATTATAACGAGTGGTTGTTTCTGAAGTATTTGTATAACAAGTGCCTCATTTCCATGCTTGTCTTGCAGAAGGCATATTTCGGAATTGTCAGTTGACGTGAGAGACAAAGTCGGTCAATCAAATAGTAATCTGAGGCACATTATCTCTTCAAAGAGCGGAAAAAAATCAAATTTAAAAATTATTGTCACCTAATTCATGCGTTTGTTTCCGTCAACTCTCCTCAGCAAAAATGCTTCAGGAGCTTAGAGGCTTCTCATGAGTTTCACTCTCCCCTTTGTCCCTTTGTACATTCTATCCCCTCGGCTGCTGTTTCTTTTTGTCCCTCTAGTCAATGCCCAAATTTTTACTTTCTCCATATACGAAGTATAGAGAAAGTATTGTTTTCATGAAAAAATTCGACTTCGAGATTTCAACGGAAATACATGTTTTGGGGTCCCTAGAACACGTTTTGACCATTTTTGGAATGATGTCTGTGTGTATGTGTGTGTGTGTGTGTGTGTGTGTGTGTGTGTGTGTGTGTGTGTGTGTGACAGTGGGCGCTCTAACGTAAAAACTATTAGTCGTATCAATACCAAAATTCATATATAACACTGTTGTGTGTGCTGTCAGAGTTGATTAGTTTTTCAAGTAAATCGGTAAACCGGAAGTCGAGCTTTATTCATCAAAGCTCATTTCCGGTTTTCAAAATATCTCCATAAATATGATATATAGGTACATTGTATACCTTATAAAAGTTTTAGATAATGTGTTTTACTATAACTTTTGTATTTAACAAATTTTTGTATCACCGGTTGATTAGGAGTTATTCTTGAAATACTGATCAACCGGAAGTAGCTGATTATGTACTTTGTGGGCGCTCTAACATAAAAAGTATTTGTAGGATCAACACCAAATTTCATGTATAATATTTAATGTTGTGTGTTTAGAGTTGATTAGATTTTGGAGAAAATCGGTAAACCGGAAGTCGAGCTTCATTCTTCAAAGCTCATTTCTGGTTTTCAAAATATCTCCATAAATATGATATATAGGTATATTGTATACTTTTTAAAAGTTTTAGAAAATGTAATTTACTATAAATTTTGCATGAAACATATTTTTGTATCACTGATTGTGTAGGAGTTATTTGTGAAATACTGATAAACAGGAAGTCGCTGATTATGTACGTTGTGGGCGCTCTTGGAGCTGGGGCGAAACGCCATTTCATCGTTTTTCATCGAGCATGTCCCGAAAAACATTATTTATAGTGTTTGTGACGTAAAAGATAATATGATATAAATAAACACTCCTCTTCCAAGTTTAGATGGAATATAGAGTTCGAAATTACTATAGTATATAAATATTTACATCTTATATATGGAGAAAGTCATGTGCTGGCCACATCAGATTTTTAATTGAGCTCCCATCACACACCTTTGTTATCACACGTCACCAAATGTCTGGGAAAATAGGAGATAAAAGCAGTGCTGATTCCCCTCTTCTCCCACTCTCAGTCGTTGCTTATGAAATGAGTGGATAAAAGATATCTCGAGAAACAAATTTGATATGATTTAAGTTTATCTAATGATATACCATTACTTTTCAACGATTATTGATTAATAATTTACCACATTTTATATAAGAGAATGCTCTTTGGTTACGGTGTATGAATCAATTAATTAATTCTTTTGATGCAAAACATACTATTTTTTTCGCATCTGATGCATAGGGATTAAAAACCTTAAGTTCCATTCGCTTGCTGCCCTTGGATTCAAGAGGACGTGCATTTAGTATTAGATATTGGCTGTAATGAGTACTTTTCCAATGTGTGTTAGCTTTTGTTATAATGGACTTCTACTGCACTTAAAAATATTTTCAATTGGCTGGATGAATTCGTCTTTAGAATATATTGAGTTGCACATACATTTCATCGGGCTTTCTGTATTATTTTGGTTATCGTATTACCATTAAGTTTGTTGTAGATAGTTATGCCAATAATATCAGTTAAGTGGATCTTATTTTGGTGGTATTCCATGACTGAGACTAAAATGAATATACAGTGAGTCGTTAGTCGCATGGGCCATAACTGACTGTTAACCAGAAAAGCAAGTAACTGCAGGACCTGGGTTTTTGTCAATCAATCATAATTTTGGTTTTCTTTTATGTATTATTAGATTATGATAAATTGGGTAAAGGCCACTGATGGCTACAACAGTAAAGGGCAAAAACACTCTCAAAACCATCAAAAATATTAGTATATTTATATATAGTATATTTTTGATGGTTTTGTTTGTATTTCCCTTTATATTTACTAATATTAGATTAGTTACATTGTAATTTGTAAATATTTCAACAGGTTAAGTTTCGTGAGCATCTGCTTCGAAAGGAATGTGAGGTTCAGATCTCATCTTTAGTGAGTGAGGCAGCTCTTAATTATAAGATGAATCCAGCTCTAGCCATGGCCTGCAAATTTGAGGTATAGTAGCTTCTTTTTGCTTTTTAATCTTTAACAAGTATATTTGAGTCCTCGTTTTAAAATTTTTACATTCTCTGATAAAGTCAATTATTAATGTAAAATGTATCCCTTACCTTTGATCCGTCTAAGTGCAGCAATGAAGAGAACTTCTGATTTCCAAACTAACCTCAGGATAACTAATCATCATTAATAATTTGATTTATTCCTTGTTGCTGATTATTGTATATGGAAAGCTAATCTGAATGATAAAATCCATGGAGGAAGTTGTCATATTGTGGAGATCCATCACAAAGAGAGACAGAATAGTACTTTTTCCACAGTTTTATTATCCATGACCTGTTTCAGCAAATACTTACCTATGAAAACAACTGATGATGACATTATTCACTCTGGAAAAAGAACTAGTCTGTTTCTCCTCTTTTGTTGAGCTGTGTAACTAGAACTATAAGTAAAAGATTAGGATGGTATAAGTTATGCTCCAAGCAACGCTCAAACAAAAATTTACGAGAGAAAAATCTGACAGAAGTGGGGTTCGAACCTGGATCTTTCTGGGTTAGCTGATGAATATTCTGAGGCTCTTAAAAGCCTCCCTAAGTTTCCATATGCTATTAGATAGAGCAGTCTTCCCAAAAAATTAAAGATCCAGGCTTTGATCCTCGTCCTGTGAGGCCTTTTTTGCGTGCTTCTTCTTTGGTGAATTTATAATTTCAGTTCTCTTTAAACTGCCAAAAAATCTTTATTTTCGAACAAAATATAACTCGACCAATTCCTAGAGCACCTCAACAACATCCACCCAAAGGTACTGATTACTATGGAATTATAAAAGGATGGAAGACTTCCTTTCCTGGACATCGAGATCCACACGAATTCTGGCAGGAGCGTGAAACAAAAAGCTACGCACACAGATGTATACCTTAACAGTAACAGCCATCACCACCCGTCACAACATAGGGCGGTACTGTCCACACTGGTTCATTGCGCAAAAAACATTTCAGATGGACCCCCAATGATAAACAGAGGTGAAAAATAGCAACATGACTGGGACTTGAACCCAAGTCTCCCACTTTCCAGGCAGGTATTCTAACCACTAAACTACCATGCCGCATCAATCCCACCTCTGTTAAAGGAATGCTTTGTCCGCAAGGCAAGTGGCACTCCTCACAGTGACACCGACTACTGCCAAAGGTCCTCACAGAGGCTGACAAAGCAGTGTAAGGGAATCCTCCCGAAGGATTGGAAATAAGGAATGAGGATAGGAAAGCATCCCTTTATCCTTCTTTGATGGTAGTTTAGTGGTTAGAATACCTACTCCGAAAGTGGGAGACCTTGGTTCGAGTCCCAGTCATGTCGCTATTTTTCACCTCTGTTCATCATTGGGTTTCAGTCGCACAACTTCATGTGCAAAGTTATTTCCTATCCTTATTCCTTATTTCAGATGGATTTTTGATGAATCAATTTTTACCTCATGGTGCTGACTAGATAACAAAATCACAATTCTGCGTTCTTTGAGTGTGAAGCCACAAGCATAAATTAATTCAAAAATACCAATAAACTTTGTTGACTGAGCATCAGAGATATGCATCTCTCTGGGAACATCTTGATTATTTTTTCGGATGGTCCCAACTAATGTTAGATTCTTCCTAATTTGTTCCACTGCTATACCTACTCTTGTGAAAAAGGTATCAGTTTCGATACCCCTGCCAGATCCTTCAATTGATTTCACTAAATCTAATAAAACTCTTTTCCCTTGTTTTTTCAGTATGGTTACCTACTTTACCTTCTAAATCCTGGAGGTTTTTTATTCCATGCCTCATTCCATGCCCCACCCTTTCTTATCGGACATATTTAAACACACATCCATTATTTCGTTTTAAATACATTCTTAAGGTGACTTTGAGAGACTTTGTTTTATGGAATATGAATTGTAGCAAATTAGAATTTGATGCATGGAATATTTTACTTCTTTAGTTTCATTGTGGTCATTGTTTTTAGAGATCACATCTAATGCAGTTTTCAAGCTGCTCCTACTCGTAAAATATTACCGTAAATGTCCGAATGTAGCCCCCGTGCGAATATAAGCCCCCCCCAACTTTTGAGTCTCAATTTTGGAAAAAATTTAACATCTACTATTGATATATTCCTCTACTGGTAAAAAACACTTTTGTGTCAAAAATAGAATATGTGCCTGAATTTGGGACATACATACCAGTTTTACATGATTTTTTTTATATCTAAGCATGAGAATGAAATACAACTACTTTGAACTTTTACAAATGTTATATAATTTTGAGCCTTCACATATTTTATAAAAAAATGTTTTCCTCTATTCTTTTCTCTGGAATAATTAGAATAAAGTATATTTTTTAAAATTAACACATTCGCGACGTCATGTACCACCGGTGGTACACGCCTATTCTTCCCCGTGGCCGTAGTGTACCACCGGTGGTACACGGCTTTTCTTCTCTGTGGTCGTCGTGTACCACCGGTGGTACACGCTATCTCTTCTGCTAAGGCTTCTACTTGGCTCCAACGGCCGCAAAAAAATTATTTCCGGGTTCTCTTACAAAAATTACCAAAAATATTAATAATTAAATTCGAGGGGCTATGCAACCCGTCGAACACGGAAGTAGAAATATTTTTTTTCGTTAATTCATTTAAAAAATCGATAATTAATCAAAATGAATTCCAGGAAAGCTTCCTTTAAGACTCTTCCTGAGACAGCGATACGTGAAAGAGATTCAGGTAGCGCAGGACGATCCATACATAAAGACGATTGTAAGTGCAACATATTTTTTGGTAAAGAAAAGAAGACGACGCTTCCTAGTTCGATCTTGTAAATGTATTCTATCCAAAACACTTGCCTACCTAGATCGATGGCATTCAAATATATTTCAACTGATGAAGGTTACTGAACACTGAGAAATATTGAATTTAGTCACGTTTTAACAGTCAAATTTATTATTTCAAGACACGTTGTAAATAAAAAATCACACCAAGCATTCCGTAAGTAGAAACATCACTTGAAAAACACTACTTTTTGCTAAAATACTAATAAAAATATAAACATGTAACTCTTTAAGAAATAGATAAGTAATAAATAATGTAAATTTAAAATAATACACTGAAACTAAAAAACTATAATATCACAATAGAAGCAAATTATCGTTTGAAAAATATTACTTGATATGAAATTAAAAATACTTAAATGAAAAATATCTAAATATTGTACTGATTGTCATTTATGTTTTTTGTTAAAGCATTCAATACACATTGCTGGCTGACCATTACACTCTTTACAATAGGTGCGTACTCTTTTCGCTTTCATTCTAGCCATTTTGGAGCCCTTTTCACTTTTTATTTTGTCGTAACACAGTGTGCACCTTTTACGGATCATTCAGGCCTTCCCTTCAAGTTCGGCAAAATGATGTTTTCGTATATCATATTTAGTAAGTTTCTTTTCCTTTGGAGAAGTATAAACTATTTCACCAACACCAGACCGCTTCTCCAACAAACCATCAACAATCAATTCTCGGAATTTCAAAATGCTGACAAGTTTTTTCCCCTTACGATTGTCATTAAAAATCACCCATGCATTCACAACATATGTCCCCAAAATAATCTCGAATGCTACCTTCTTATACCACTTCGTACTTTTTCGAAGGCAGGTATAATAACCTGACATTTGGTCAGATAAATCTACTCCCTTCTTTGCTTTATTGTAAGCAATAATAACAGGAGGCTTCAATATATCTTCACCATCCCTATTTCTTTTTCCAGTAGGAATCAAACTGGCTCCGTGTTCAGATCTAGTGGAGATCATAATTATTTGTCTTTTGTCAAACCATTTCAGCACTCGTACCCCACTTTTATTTTCTTGGCCAAAGACCTCCCCTTTCTTCAATCTTCTTTCGCGAACATTTGATGGATTTCCACGGCGATTACTACGCAGTGTTCCACAAGCATATGTCTTCCTTTTCAATAGTTCTTCACATAATGGGACACTTGTGAAGTAGTTATCCATATAAACCGTTCTTTCCTCATCCAACAACCCATCTACTAATTCCATGACAATGTCATGCCCATGCCCATACCCAGATTTACGAGAAGCAGGATCTTTCCCAGTATATACTTTCAGATCGTAAGTATAACCTTCCGGTGTACACAACTTGTATATTTTCACACCATATTTGTGAGACTTGCCAGGGATATATTGACGAAACATAAGCCTACCTCTCCATGGCACCATTGTTTCATCAACAACTACACTTTCACCTGGTACAAGCGTGGTTTTGAACTTACTACGAATTAGATCTAAAAGAGGTCTAAGTTTTGATAATCTATCACCCTTTTCAGCATCATTATTCTCACTCAAATGAAAGCACTTGAGTAAAATCTCAAACCTCGCACGGGTCATAGTTTTACAAATACGTTCGTTTCGATACATGTCGTTTTTAGACCAATAGAGACGTGTATTAGGAAGGTGGTTAATTCCCATGATGAAAAGGACGGCTAAAAACTTCTGTATCTCGCTATTGTCTGTGTCCTTCCACTTACGCATATCTGAGCGAGGACGTAGCTCTTGTGCGTTAATAATTTTCTGAGCGTATTTATTAGTTTCTTGAACTATTAGGTCCAAAACTTCGTAATCAACAAATTGTCTGAACAAAAAAAAGGGATCCGACAAAGGTAAATCGCACTGTACACCATCACAGCCGCTAAACTGTTTGGAACGCATGGATTTACGAAATGGGCCCCACAAATCAGATCCTCCTCCATCTTCAGAATCACCAACTCCTTGAGTTTCATCCTCCGAAGACTCCGACTCATTATCCTCTTCTGAATCAGAAATTTCGCAAGATTCATCTGAATCTGTTAAATCTGAAGAGGAACACTCGTCTCCTGTATCCATGGATTTCGTTTCTTTCGCAAACTGATGTATTCACGAAGATGTGATATGAACTTACTTTCTGAACCGCGTGTAGCACTCAAAATCTCAAAGAAAAATAAACTTAGAAAAATGAGAAACTTCTCTGACGCAGATACTGCAATAAAGGCTCAGGCACACAGCGCGATCTGTCGTGGCGATCGGTGTACCGGCTATCTATTTGCATGATGCAATATTGCATCATACAAATAGAGCGATCTTTATCAGTCGAGCGATAAAGGCTAGAGAGGCCATCAAAACGCAGCTGCAGAGGATAAGGAGGGAAGAGGTCTTAAAAGATTTGCCAAAACACTCACTGCCTAGAGAGTTTCTTCTTCACCCAACAAGTTACCATTCGCATTGCAGCGGCAAAATTTGACGCGAGAGGTCTCTCGAGAGGAGAGGACGCCTACATTACAGGAGAACTGCAAAATCTACAAAAAAATATTAAATTATATTTAACCCATAAGAATTGCTGGTGTAAAAGCGGCGTAGTAGTATTAAAAAAATATTTACATGCATCAGTAATTCAAAAAGAACGGAATCTTGGTAGAAAATGATTATTTTCCTAAACGGTTTTTTTCGTATATATACTTAAGCGTGTTGCATACCCTCAAGGGAAACCTGCAAAATTGAGGCTAACGAGTGATTTTCCTCCACCGAATGTATAAAAACATTGATTTTCAAGACTATCGCAATATATTTTGACTCAACAAAACAAAAAAATCGAGCATAAATTTTAGTGAAAATTTACGGCCACAGGGAAGAACCCTGAAAATCACTTACGGCGTCAACGTGTTAATTTATTTTTTTTGTATAGTTTTCCCTCTAAATGCAACAGTAATAATATGGAGGAATGCATATTTATATCTTTTTGTCTGTGATTGCTTTCTCTATTCACTATCACCTGTCACATCACTTTTTTCTTGATCACAAGGAGACCAGTCTTTATAATCATCATTATCATCTGAGTCCATCAAAATAATGTCATCCTCTGTACCATCAAGTTCATTAGATATGCAACATTTTTTTAAACTCTTCATCACAATATTTTCAGCAATTCCATTCCAACACTTTAGCACCCATTGATTGATGAGAGCAGGTTCTTTATTTTTCCTGATGTATATTTCCAGGAGTATATTCCTTTTCCTCCTCCAGCATCCACTCAGCATAAGTTGCCTTCAACCTGTCCTTAAATGGCTTATTTATGGACACATCAAGTGGCTGAAGCAGGCTCATCATTCCTCCAGGGATTATAGCCATGTCAGAATTTCCTACCCCTATATATAAAAAGTAGTAGTAGTAGCTGTATAAATATCTAAAGAGATATTTTGAGCATAGATTTGCTTCATGCAATACGTTGAAACTCTTTAGGATCCCGAATTAGTTTATAAACAATAAGAAGCAGGGTGACCAACATCTTCGGCTGCAAAGTCAAGGTACAGAATAAAATATGTGTAAAATAAGGCCATTTTCGATAAATACCTGATAAATTGTTAGGTTTTTCATGAAGATCTGATCGCTACCTTGACTTTACAGCCGAAGATGTTGGTCACCCTGCTTCTTATTGTTTATAAACTAATTCGGGATCCTAAAGAGTTTCAACGAATCACATGAAACAAATCAGAGCTCAAAATATCTGTTTAGTTATTTATACTGCAAACGCATAACTCTCTGTATAGAGATCTTATTTGACGGTTGGCAGCCCTGTTTCATAAAGTGCTTCCTCAAATGAATTCTAATTATTCAAGAAAGGTAACTGAATTTAGATTTGAGATATAAGTTTGATATTTATCTGAAAAAATAATTGGAAGAAGATTTTATAATGATAAAAACTTATATGTTGGTAACCCTGCTGAAGGTGGTTTTATGTATTTTTAAATGTTATAAAACGATTTTGCGTGGACGAAAACCCCAGGTTGGAATTATTCATGACATAATTCGAAAAATTCTACTGCTATCGTATTCCCTGGAGGTTTTTCCCAAGGCACGAACGAGTGGTTTTATCTGCTTTCCGTCAGATGGCATAGCAATCTTGGTGTAACGCGACTGACTTTTATCAACAATTCAGACCTTCTACCACTTATTCCAAAAATATGAGGTTCAGTGGTCTAGTTTAAGTAAGAAAAATATTGCAGAGTATAAAACTCTGCATATTTAGGACATCGGTCCGCATTTTGTTTAATTAATTAGAATTTAAACAAATTATGAGGTAAAGCATCTTATCAGCACTTGCACAAAAGTCACATTATGCATTTCTGCAAAATATACCTCTTTGCGACTTAAAATAGTATTTAATTACGAATTTTAAAAGTCGGCGGTCAAAATGACCGCCGCCGTCCTTCTAGGTATAACTTTGTGTAAAATCTAACTCATAAGTATTAACAAAATTTTCATTATATCGCATTGAATTTGGGATGAAATTGAACAAAGTCAAAGAGTTTCAAAAAATTCAAAAAATTTTTAGTTGGAAATTTTTGAAGTTAAACTCTGAAAACGGTCAAAATGACCGCCGCTGTCCTTCTAGTGTTAATGTTAAATACCTACTTTGCTTTTAAAAATGTTATACACGTAACAATTGTAGTTGCATTTTATAGTAACAATCGCCACCCAGATCCTTGATTTGTACGGAGGGTTGACATATAACATAAAAAAACAGAAATTGATCCAATTAAATCAAGCCCCTTTAATAACTACAGTCATTAAAATCAGCGGATCAAAATACCTATGGAAATATTTGCAAGACACAGCAAAAATCGATAGAAATATTTAAAAAAATCTACAATCAATTTCAAAATCAAAGAATTTTGAGAAACAAAACACCACAATTGCACAGCTCAGAAACGAGGACAGTCCAACTAATCCTCTGGCTATCTCCTTTTCGACTGCCCTTCACCTCTCCTCACTTCAACTTCGACTGCCGGTCTTCCTTTCTCACCGCATATACCCCTCTCAAATAGAGTTCACTCCCCCTTAATTTTGTCTTTCTTTTGTCTGAAATTTTCACTCACTTTCTCTAAGTCCTCTGGCAGCAGGACAGTTGTATTTCCCCTGATTCTAGCATTTCCTTCTAACATTGTGAGGAAGAGAGGAGATTTATCAACGGATAGGATAGCCAATAATGAAAAATAATTTTCAGCGCTACGTAAAAGAACTAGGGGGTTCTGATCGGGCTTTCGGTGAAAGTAGGTTTCGGAGCATGACCAACTGGGGTGGGCCCCATCATGCACGTGGCATGACCCAACTCAAACGTTCCTTTCTGGTCCTTCACATCAGCGAATATTCTGTCTTGAGTTTTAATTGAGTCCTTTATTCTGATAACTTTGACCTCTATTCTATCGCTACTGTCAACTTGTAGATTATCCTTCATCTTCTCAACCCTATTGCCCAATTCCATCGCAGACAAACACTCGTTTTTTTGCTCTATGTTCACCCATGTCCTTGACAAGAGATTCGCATGTATTTATGAGCTTTTAAGGTGTTCTGTCTTGCGTCTTCTTTTCTATCCTTTCCTCCCTTTCTAATTCTCCCATTCCTCTTTCTCCATCAAATATTTCACAATTCACATGATTTTGCTTGGAGAAATGGACTTAGTCGTTGTGGAGTTATCTACTGACCACAACTGCATTCTCCTCTAGAGTTCGGTTCCTTCATTGTGTGCTCCGATCTGACTGGTATCCACAGGCGAATTAAAAGAACTGCAAGATCGGCTACCGCAGAGAAAACAACCAATGTTTTTTGAACTGAAAAAATGTACTAATTGTTGCATTTCCACTACGATTTTTGTGAACAAAGATGAGTAAGCATCAGTGATACCAACAAAGTTTTACAGAAGGCTGTGTCATTTATGGAGATGGAAGAGTAAAGGCTTAAACAAAGGGGGCCAATATGTCGACCCGTAGAATTTTTCGTATATATGTACCAGCGTAGCAGATAGATCAGCCCCCCAGGCACTCTAGGTTAACACACTTTTTTCACCTTTTGCATCCTTTTTACATCCTCTGCTAAGGTTTTCTTTCCTTTCCAATTTCTTTCCTGAGTTGACTTTGACTGATGAATCTTCTAATACTGAAAACATACTTTAGAACAGACATTTCAGTTTCCAGAAAGGTTTGCAAACACACTTTGTCGGACCAATCTCTCTGCATCACTCTCTCCAGTTTTTTTAACCATAAGCTTTGAATCAATTGAATTCCTTTTTATGAAAGTATGGAGAAAGATCTAAATGGTATGATAGGAGTATATTGAACTGTAAAGGTTGTTTGCCCCAAAATCAAAGATGAGTGATGTATGGTTTATTTCAGGTTGATACTCTGTGTGAGGATAAGAAAGGAGAGTTGGGTGCCGTTGAGGAGTGTTTGAGAGAGAATTTAGTGGACGGACATATTGAGGCTCATGACTGCAGAGTGGAAGTGGCAACGTATATCCGTGACTCTTTTGGATCTAGTCTGGATTTAGATCCTTTATTTCAGCAAGCATGTGCAGCCGATGATGCCAAATTCTGCTCTAAGGAAATCGAAAATGGAAATCGTGAGTATATCTTATGAAACTTTTTTTAAATTCTTTAAGAAGGTGTTTTTTGAATGCATTTTATTACATAAGATACATTCATGCTGTTTTTTTTAGAGGTGATAACATTATTTATTTTATATATGTTAGAGATAGATTTAAGATGTAACTGACGAAGGACACTATAAATTTCAATTTATGTACAGTAGAAGTTTATTATAACGAGAGCTGAAAAGAATCAGAAAAGTATTAGTTATAGCCGATTTCTAATGCTTCCTAACATCCGTCCTCTTGAATCCACGAGCAGCGGCAGAAAGGAACTGTAGGGTTTTTAATCCTTACGCTAATGCTTCATAATGCGTAAAAAAGTACTGTATCTACTCGAAAATAACGCACACCCTTATGGGTCTTTTATTTTGGCTAAAAAATCGGGTTTATGGTTAGTAACGACGCAACGGCACAGTAGATTCGGGTACAATACTACTCGTTTGCACGTACCATAGTGCAGGGCCGGCCGCATCTTTAGCTTCATATAACTTGTCAATTGTTCCAGGCCAATAGTTTTTTATTGAAAGGGAATTGGTTAGCCCATCAAACTTTTTTAAATGAAAGATTTTGAATTGGCACTTACATAGGACTTTTGGCATAGTAGACTACCAGCATTTTGTATACAGTGTATACTCATATAAATATATGCATATATTAGCATATGCCTATGCAGTATGAGACCTATAAGGTGCAGCAAATGGCTAGACCACTTATCTTATGGTGTGCATTAATTCGCAAACAAATGATATTTCAATGTCCAACGCTTGAATTTCAGGGCGCCCATTACTTTTGATGCTGCATTATTTTGAGTAAATACTGTATTATTTTATTGATTCATGAATCATTACGTAACTGCGTCCTCTAATATAAAATGTGGAAAATATTCCTCAATAATTGTTGAAAATAATGGTGTCTCTTTAGATAATCTTAATTCAAATCAAATTGCTTTCTCGAGATATTTTTCATTCGCGCTCTTCCTAAGGGAAAGAGGTTACCCTGGGAATCCGAATCTGCACTGCTTTCATCTCCTATATTCCCACTGATCCTGGGTCAGACGATTTGGTGCCAAGCTTCTTATGAAAACAAATCCCACATGTTGATGCCAATATGATGGGAACTCAATTAAAAATTCTGGCGCTGACCAGAGCGCTCGCCGCCGAAAAGAAACAAGATACAAGGTGATAATATGTACGAAGGGATAAAGGGGAGAGTGAAACTCATGAGAAGTTTCCAATCAAAGCTCCTTGAAGCATCTTTGCCAAGGAAGGGTGAGGCGACTCATGGAAAACAAATGCATGAATTAGGTGATGATAATTTTTACATGTAATATATTTCTGCTGTTTGAAGAGATAACACGCCTCAGATACTGTTTGTTTGTCGGACTTTGTCTCTCACGTCAATTGACAATTCCGATATATGCCTCCTGCAAGACAAGCATGGCACTAGTTATAACGATACTTCAGAAATGACCACTCGTTATAATGGACGTAACTCCCTATCCTTTCTGCATTGAGATGGACCATAAAACCACTCGCTATATCACAACTCTCATTATATGCCGTACTCATTATAACGGACGTCTACCGTATATGATATTCCCATCCCATAAAATATCATCATATTTTGATTTATCTTTGCAATTCATGATATAGCATCTATGAATGTTGTCTTAGAAGTTAATACTAATTATAATTTTCATATTGTTTTATATATTAAAGTTGGTTGGTGATTTGATCGCTCTTTCTTCCAAGACTTTTGGAAATTGAAACATGAATCAAAACTTGGTTTCAGATGTTCAATGCTTGCAGATGGTTTTAGCTGAGAGCAAGAAGTCCCTTCAGCCCATGTGCCGTATAATGCTGCTTAAGAGGATGAAAATGTTCAAGAGTGCTGATTTGGTATGGCCATCCTAATGAAGGGGATTTCATTCTATGCTAAATCCTGTTCCATTCACAGCCACACTACACTTCTCTGTGTTAGAATGTCCTTAAGCTGGTTGCTCATATCCTAAAGGTTTGGATATCTTCAGGCCTGAAACCAAGAATAAAGATTTGGTGTACATTTTCCCCTTGTTTTATAACTTGGAAGATGTGAAAACTTTGGCCGGTTAATGGTAGTTATGCAGGGGTTACACCGTTACTTTTTTCAGGTAGAAATTTCGAGGGTCACCATCCTAATCTGGACCCTTACCTCGGCTTCCCAGCTCGGGAGCACTTGGTCGCCACAGCAGGGGGGACCATTAAAAAACTGACTGCGTGGAATACGATTTAAAAAGTTATAAACAATTCAAATGAGCAACAATATATTGTCTTTGTTGTCTCACTCATCCTAAGAGATATACAAGCGTCTTTTGATTGACGTTTTACGATAAAATTAAGATTTTTCGTTATTTTGCAATAAATTACTGTTTACACACGGCGAAGTTGCTGTTGGGTTGGGGTAGGGATTTCTATCAAAATTTTATAAATCTAGAAATCCTCCCCCCAACCCAACCCAACCCCCATTGAGATATTTAAAATACCCGCCTATCTGACTGAGCAACGTTGACATGTGTAAACGGGTAATTTCTTGCAAAATCATGAAAGATCTAGAACGTCGATCAAAAGACGCTAGAGGTAAGGGTCCGGATTAGGATCGCGACCCTCGAAATTTCTACCTGAAAAAAAGTAATGGTATAACCCCTGCATAACTACCATTAACTCTTTGGCCTTTGCCCAGATTGTTCAACATGCAATACCATTTGTGCTTCTGTACCGCTAGTACTGTAGTACCAAACATACATCCACTCACTCCACAAAGGCATTTAAAATACAACCAGTTTCATCAGCTGTTAAGGGTGACCTGATTTTATCTAATCTGTGCCCAAACCGGTTGTGTTTTAAGTGCATTTGAGGAAATAATATGATTGTAATTGTATTCTTACTATCCATTTCATATCGATTCCAACTCCATAAAGCCTGCCACAATCGATGTTAAGAGTCATATAATTAAATTTATGTTCTTGAACTCACTAATATGATTGTAAATCATGCCTGATTTCTAAAATGTTGAAGAAAACAGAAAATAAGCTATTATTGAAAATGCTTAGGTGTACTTCTATGGTATATTTAAAAGTGTGTTTCCACAAACCTTGATTTAATTATGATTTTTCCTCATTTTGTAGTAGAAATAAAGAATGTGATACTAAACACAGATTTATACATTTCCACATAGGTTTTTACTAAGGAACGGCTTCGGTATATTAACATCGTTAGGTTCAAACAAAACTGAATCCTCAAACTGCCAAAGCTTACATTGTAATTTGGGTGACAGACCAAAATTTAAGATGGGAAGTTTACAGATGACTAAAGGATGTGGGAGAGGGCGGAATCCAAGATGTGGGAGGGAGAATGAAAAAGATACTCGTTAGTAAGGGAACAATGGAGGTAGGAGAGGTGACGTTTAATATTTTGAACCTGACGATACCGAAACCGGTAGTTCCTTAATAAAAAACTTTGTGGAAAAGTATAAATCTATGTTTAGTTATGTTTTTCCACAACATCTTGGCCGAATCGATCGATTATAAGAATGTGATAATTTTTGTTTCAGATCAATGGCTACCCGCCGGAGACATTTGGGGAACTCTACTCCCAAGTGTCCAATTCTCCTTCTTGGAAATACTTCCTTGTCATTGCTCTCTCGTGCATAGGCCTCATCTTCATACTCGGACTTTTCTGTGGACGCGCTTCTCGGAGGAATGTTGTGCTAAAGAAGAGGTAATCCAGCTTCCGTCAAAAGACACAAGTGGGACCTTATGTGTATTGGTGTTTTTCCTTGCATTGCCATGGAAGATGTGATGTTCTAACCCCTTCCATGCTCTCTTTTCTTAAGGCAGGTGATATTTTAATTGCTATTCTTAAGAATGAACTTCAGTTTCTTCTCCCCTATATTCTGATGTTCTTTAAAATGTACAGTTTTTCATTAAAAAATGTTGCCTCATAGGTACAGGTATGTCTGGTGATTTAATCATGAAAATGTGTCCCTTTTATTGGTTGCGAATATTTCCAAATTTCAAACACAAGATGATGTAATCCCCTGGTCATTGCTGCCTTTAAAATGGTGAATGGAGGATCTTTTATTTGTGTATACTTACCTAAATTACTTATGGAAAGAATGAAGATGCCACTGCTCCTTTTTAACATCACTAAGTATTAGGTATAGAAAAGCAACATTTATGAATGACTTGGGTATTATCTCTTTTTGAAAAATCCTAATCTTGTTTTATAGCAGATTACAGATGCACATTTGTAAATTTTCTCTTCTCTTGTTCAGAGGAGCAGGCTTAACAACTGGATCAAAGAGTTAATTACTAATACCTCAGAGAAGTTTTAAGTGTAATTGTGGTTTAAAATATTAATTAAATTTTATTTATGTCGAACGAGGAGAAACCATCGCTAAAATATATCTTCTCTGTTGTTGATGTCTCACTTGTGTGGAATCCAAAAATAAAAAATCTGATGTGGCCAGCACGCGACTTTTTCTATATCTAAGATGTAAGTATTTTCAAACTACCGTATTTGACGGCATATAAGACGCACCTTTTTTCCTAAATTATGTCTCGAAAAATTTCCCTGCGTCTTATATGTGAAGGTTCAACCTCCACAGGTTAACTTTCAATACTGAATGCTATTTTAAGCCCAGATGGTCTATACTACCTATTTCATAATTGCATTCAATGATTGTGTTAATATTTGGCTTTTACGAAACGTGACAACTAAAAGAAACAACATTTTAAGTTGCTGTGGTACCGCGCTTTCGCACGAACTATTAAAACTTATTTTCCTTGTGAGTGGCCAACTTAATGAGGGTGCATCTTATATGCCGTCAAATACGGTATATATTCAATCTAAACTTGGAAGATAATTGATTAATTTATATCATATTAACTTTTACGTCGCAAACATTATAAATAATGTTTTTTGGGACATGTTTGATGAAAAATGGTGAAATTGGCCTTCTGAGTCTACTTCAAGCACCAATATAGGATGAATCACAAAACTGATTATATATCCAACTCAGTATAATGGGCGATGAAAACAAAATCAAAATACGAACGAAGAGCAATACAACACACAAGCAACACAAACTATTAACAAAAATCTGATGTGGCCAGCACATAACTTTCTCCATATATGAGATGTAAATATTTATCTACGACAGTAATTTCGAACTCTATATTCCATCTAAACTTGGAAGATGAGTGATTAATTTATATATTATTATCTTTTACGTCACAAACATAATAAATAATGTTTTTTCGGACATGCTCGATGAAAAACGATGAAATTGGGCTTTCGCCCATGGAGCCCAGAGCGCCCGCAAAGTACATAAGCAGCAACTTCCGGTTTATCAGTATTTCATGAATTACTCCTAAACCATCAGTGATACAAATATATATTTCAAACTTAAGTTATAGTAAATTACATTTTCTAAAACTTTTATAGATATAATAGTATATACCTAAATATCATATTTATGGAGATATTTTGAAAACCGGAAATGAGCTCTGTAGAATGAAGCTCGACTTCCGGTTAAGCGATTTACTCCAAAAACTAATCAACTCTAACGACAAAATTTAAAATTCTATACATGAAATTTAGTGTTGATACAATGAATGGTTTTCATGTTAGAGCGCACACAAAGTACATAAACAGCTACTTCCGGTTTATCGGTATTTCATGAATAACTCCTAATCAACCGGTGATACAAAAATATGTCAAATACAAAAGTTATAGTAAATTACATTATGTAAAACTTTTTTAAGTAATACAATATACCTATATATCATATTTATGGAGATATTTTGAAAACCGGAAATGAGCTTAGATGAATAAAGCTCGACTTCCGGTAAACCAATTTACTCCAAAAACTAATCAACTCTTACAGCACACACTAGAGAACTATATATGAAGTTTGGTATCGATACGACCAATAGTTTTCACGTTAGAGCGCCCACTATCACACACACACACACACATATACACACACGCACACACACAGACATCATTCCGAAAATGGTCAAAACGTGTTCTAGGGACCCCAAAACGTGTATTTCTGTTGAAATCTCGAAGTCGATTTTTTTCATGAAAACAATACTTTCTCTATACTTCGTACATGGAGAAAGTAAAAATAAATACTACACATTTAAACAGTGGAAACTTAAAAGTAACAGTGAATGAAGAATATTATACATAAAAGAAAGTGAATAAAGAAGACAATTTGAGTAAAATGACAAAGAAGAAAACCTTCTGATTATTATCAATCAGCCAGAGTGCAATCTATAGCAAGAGACTGAGCGATGGACGCATTGCATTGTAAATAGTTTTCATGTTAGAGAGTCCACAAAGTACATAATCAGCAACTTCCGGTTTATCACTATTTCACTAATAACTCCTAAACAATCAGTAATACAAAAATATGTTTCATACAAAAGTTATAGTAAATTAATTTTCTAAAAAGTTTCTAAAAGTTTATAAATCTCTGCTGTGTTTCAACACAGCAGAGATTGGGTCGAATGTACAGGTAGGATCAAAAAGCAGTAGGACTGAATTTCTGTAGTGAGTCGGACCACCTGGGCGTGGTAGTGGGGAGCCTTCCGAAAAGACCAATATTTTTTAAAGTCACCTTCGGGCAAGCAAAGAGTAAGCACGTCAATTTCCGTGAACCTCTGTTAAGAAGTGTTGTCACGATCCAAGATGGAGGAAAATCTCGAGCAGCGCTACGCATTAAATTCTGCATCAAACTTGGGAAAACCACGACGGAGACCCTCAGAATGATTAATGACGTCTACGGGGATGCTGTCATGAGCAGTGTTCAGAACAGTGTTCGAGTGGCATAAGCTGTTCCAGGAAGGGTGGGAGCTGGTCAAAGTTGCCGGTTGCCCATCAACTTCAAGGATTGATGAAAATGTGGCCAAAGTGAAGGCGCTCCTGGACTCTGACAGACACACAAGCATTCGTCTGATTGTTGATGAGTTAGGGATTTCGTACGGTGGCATTCAAAAACTTATTACTGAAGATTTGTCCATTTGAAAGGTGTGCGCCAAGTTTGCGCAAAGAGTCCTGAGTGATGAACAAAAAGTGAATCGTGTGCAAATTCCCCAGGAAATTCTGGACGTTGCCCAACCCCCCCTTCAGCCCAGATCTGGCACTGCCGGCATTCTTCCTCTTTTCTCGGCTCAAGCGGGACCTCAAGAGAAACCGATACAGCTCCATAGAAGACATCCAAGGGGATCCCAGAGAGCGAGTTCCAGAAGGCATACGCGCAGTGGGAATCGCGTTATACGCGATGTGTCGGACCACTAGAGTGCTACTTCGAGGACTGCTAAGGATTTCTACAGAATAGTTCAATAAAAAAATTTACATTTATTTAGTCCTACTACTTTTTGATCCTACCCTGTATGCCTTAGACAATTTATATTTATGAAATACATTTATAAAATTTGTTCACCCAAGAAAGAATGTTTTCCTTTTAATTTTGTTTCCCCACGAGTTGTTGTCAACGGCAGTATAAGTCTCTAGGATCAATTCAGTGCCATTTGAAAGATTTGTTTATAGTTTGCTTTATCAGGAGAGAGAGTAATACTTTTATTCATTCATATTTAGTGGAATATTTTCCATTTGTCTTTTGGTACATGATTAATATATTTGATTCCATTTTATTGTAGTCCTGTTCATGGCTGTGTTAACTACAGAGGCATGGTGTGCTAAAATAGTGGCAGTAATAGAGTCAAAGTGCTTGACGTACATGCTCTGCTTGCACCATTCATTCGGTGAGGAAAGCACGACTCCTCATCCTGTCTAATATTGTTTATTCAATATTTCTTCTTAATTTAATGTTGCAATTGAAACAGAGCCTGCGAATGATACATGCACATACTTCTTATGGGAATAATATACTCATTTGGGATCATAACGGAGATCAATATATAATTAAAAAGAAGTCTTTTCATCTGAGGAGAGTCGATATATCTGCAAGTTCTTCTGGTTCTGATCTGTTAAGCAAATATTTCTTCATATTGCCCCAACTCCACCTTGATTTTTAACGGGGATAACTACCATATAAATTGCAATTGGGAGGTTGACAAGATATGTCATTAATTTCTGTAAATTGTTTAGATTTTGCCCTCTCAATAATTCCTTTTCAGAAGATAAATAATATTTTTCTGTGGTAATTAATCTAAATCTCCTTACGTTGTTTTGGTAAAACTATGATGTATAAAGCAGAAATTTTCAATTCTTACTAGGATCCTAAACTGGACATATACCTATTAGGAGTAGATATAAAATGTTATTTATTTGCTCACTCAATTTATTAAGTTGGTATG
This sequence comes from Sympetrum striolatum, assembly GCA_947579665.1. Taxonomy (NCBI): domain Eukaryota; kingdom Metazoa; phylum Arthropoda; class Insecta; order Odonata; family Libellulidae; genus Sympetrum; species Sympetrum striolatum. The sequence continues at coordinate 1,950,813 of OX388349.1, forward strand.
CTCAAGTGTAATTGTGTAATCAATTATTTGATGTTTTCCACACAATTATTTTAAAATGAGCTTATCTGTTACTAACTGAAACATCAATCTCATGCAAATTATTTTTATGATGTTTTAAGTGCGCGCAAGACAATTTATATTTTTAAGTTACTGTGTTATTTGTGTTATAAATTTAGTTTGCAGGAGTACATAGACATTTAATCGAGTTTACATGCATTTCTTATGAGAAAACCTTTCCCTCATCTGGGATCGAACCAGAGACAATTAGGTAAACATAAATTAGACAATAATCTGCCTATACGAGATATTTAACCATCTTTAAATTTTGAAGGCCGTGTCTATTGTGGTTCTTGAGTTTTTAGCAGTCATACAAACTTTCTCCTTTATGTGCAAGACGAGCAAAGGTTTGACTACAAATTGCAACACAGTTTGTTGATATTGAAGCAAAGTTTACAGTCAAACTCCATTTTAACTCCATATTACAATAGTGGCTGTAAATCTACTATTTTTTCTATCAAGAAGAACATCTCTTTTTATCAGAATGTTAACATTATCAATAAATTATAAGATAAGTAATTAAGCATGAATGTGGTTGTTTATAGTATCTTTTTCTGGAGTATGAAACTAGCATCAAGTTTTTATTATTTACTTTCATGATTTATAGGAATTCACATCTTAATCCTTAAAAAAATAAGTGAATTTCTTCTTCTGGAAAATGAAGAGGATCTGTCAAAAGATCAGTAATAGACTCAGACATTTCAAGATCTTGATTTTCTTATTTTCATCAGTGTTGTCCTTCAGTTCTTATCAAGCTTTGAATTATAACGTTTTCACATTATCTCTTCTGATTGAATTAAAATCCATTCTGATGATGTTGAACTCATAAGGAGTTCATGATCATTCTTAAACCTTACTTTTCAATGAAAGTCCACTGTTACTAGAATTTTATATGACAAGTATGTCTATTCATTACCATATTTCCCTGCCTATAAGATGCACTTTTTTTACTCCAAAATAAGCTTGCGTCTAATGCCCCGATAGTATACGGGTATAACTCCATCCTATAATAAGCAAACCGATTCGCCGGGATAAATGCGTACCGTTAAGTATTCTTTACCGTTTCAGGCATTGAAAATAGTTCAGTTAATTACAAATTTCACTAATAACACTTTTTTCATGAAGTAGTAAGGAATACAGCTTTAATATTTCGATGACAGAACTTCTTTTAAAGAATTCAAAGTTAAATCGGAAATGCATACCATGTAGCACGTTTAGTTTAATCTCGCATGTGGTGCTGCTGCAAAACTTATACACATTGGGCTAACGGAGATGTCATCCCTATGCTAATACATTGTATCTCTCGCGATAAAGAGTTTACTGGCACTCAACCTTACGTAACAAAGTATGAGTATTTTTGTAAATTCTTACCTGAAAAATCAAGGTGCGCCAGTGCGTCTTATAGGCCGGGAAATACAGTACATTGTATGTCCTCAAAAATTGAATAAGATTTCCCATAAAACTTAAAGAATATCTCAGCGGTCGTTTAACGGCAAGAAATAAATTGAGAGAAATGTTTTTTAAATAATGTTTATTTATACTTGTCTCATAATACTTGAACGTCGTTATACAGTTGAATGCTTAATAACATCTTGTCATTTTATGTTGGTGATCCTCCTGGTTGGCCATTGAGAAATCCTGCAAAAAGAGGTGAAGTGTATTAGTTTATCATTTAGAAAGGAAGGGCTTGATAAGAACTTTCCTTAATGATTTTAATCTTTTAAGTTAATATTTCCTTGGGCTTATTTATGAATAAAGTATGGGGAAGTATTGCTTTATTATGATTGATGTGTGTACATTATCTCAGTAAGACGAGCTTCATTCATTTTTTTTAGAACTGGTAAAATGTTAACGATAGGGACAGGGTAGTAAATAACTTAATTTACAATTGCGCTCTCCGAATAACCTGTGGATAAAGAGGCCTTGGGATTGATTACTGGTGAATGCGATGCTGTTTGCAAAGCATGTGATTAGTTCCTGGTAACAATTTAATGGGAACCCAGGGCTGATGGATGCTGATTTTTAATTATGGGCTGTGTTATGAAAGCAGTTACAACAAATGAAGTCGGATACAGTAAACCCCTAAATCTATACTTATTCATCAAACACAAGGATCAGAGGTTACATGAAATCTTCGTATTTCCAGCATTTTTAATACAAGCCAATAATTTTGAATCTCTCTGGCATCTTGTATTTCAATAAAGGCTGCATTACTCACAATCCTGAATTTTTCTTTTAATTGCAATATGTTAAACATGCGTGATTAAGCTCTACTTTGAGGAAAGGTGCTATATCGTCTGACCACTAACATTTACATTTCCTCAAATAATGCTACTAGTTCAGTCTAGACTTCTGGCCATGGTCTCTAGATATGGATGAAATTAATCTTTATTATGGGCAAAATTGCCCTCTTACAACAAGTAAATGAAATAATTTTTCATCAAAAGTTTTACAATTAGGTACATAAATAAAAGGATAATAATAATACAAATTATAAGGATATTAACATAGTTTAAATTGAAATTAATGTATAGCAACTAATATTGTAAGGTAGTTTAATTTTTTATAATTTTATATTGAGTAATTAGTTACTAATATATATTTCTGTGGAAACCCAAAGGTTGTTTCACTGGTTGTATTATGATGAACAGACGCAATAGAAGAGTTGATTTAGAGTAGCACAAGTCAGAGGTAACAGTGGTTTGAAAGTACGAAACATCCGAGTAAGCTCCATTTGAACCATGCATCATAATCAACGAATAAGTTGATAGTATTTTTACTCTTGTGAAAATCTCTCTCTCAAAGACGGCCTAAGATTACTTAATTTAGCTTTCTTATGAAAGATAGGAAGTTTTGGCATTGAATGTTTTAAGAATCAGGAAATTGTATTTTCACTTATAAGTATGATTTCATTAAAAAAAGAAGAGTAAAAGAACTTCGTAAATTTCTACACCAATATATTTTATCGACCGAGCAGTTTCGGCGCAAGGCCATTCTCGAGGTACAGAGCAAAGAAATGCAGCAGTATATATAACTGAAGGAGCTTTGAAGGGAGGGTAAGAAGAGGGAAAATCATTGGAGAGATCTTCATAAGAAGTAATTTCTATGATTTCTAAGGCCTCCCTTTTGGCTCCCTGTGAAGCAGTTTTGCAGAAGAGGAGCTCTTGGTGTCTGCTATCCAGTAGATGGGCAGCAAAGGCTGAGGTTGAAACATGATAGAATTTATATGATGTCATTGCTCCGAATCATTGCCTGTCATTTTAGACATGTTTAAATTTCTTTAGGGGTCCAAAAAAATAACAGCGAGTGCTTGACCTACCAGAACTAATCATAGCTATGTATCAGTGCTCTTACCTGTTTCACTTGGAGCCAGAACCTTTAGATGATGAACAGGAGCAGTTGGTGCAAGTACAGCTGGGACCACAATTGCAGCCTCCCTGACAGGCTTGGCCGGAGCCTAAAAAAGCATTTAATTTTATATTTAGAAGCTGAAACAAATTAAGTCTAGCTTAAGGATGTAATTATATAACTATTAAACATTTGTTATCCCAATTCATTACCCTACATCGTATCTTAGAGCTTTCTGTAGTGTGGTAGAAGCTGTATCATAAACCTAACTCTTCTGTATTTCATCATTTAGCTGTCTAATTAAAATTAATAACTATATGATTTACTAGTTTCATCCAGAATAACTCGGTAACTCCTGTAGGTGAATGCCTTATTAAGTTATTAAATTTTATAATCAGGTCCTGAAGATGTCAACTCGTTGACGAAACCGGTCGTTTGAAATAAAATTTTGGAAGTTACTAAGTGTTTGATTACGATGGTTTATATTGAATTCCACAAAGTGAGGATAGAACATATTAATTAAATTTTATAATTTTCTTGGTGAATATTTTAGTGGTATCTTTGCTGTTACTATCTAATTATGTTATCTTCTATACTTATAATTATGAAATATAATCTGGATTCTCAATTCTGTTATTTATATTGGTTTATTTATAGGCATTTTATTGTTATAATTGGTATAGAATAGCATTGAAAGTATTCCTCTCACCAACGTCACCCCGAGTTAGTGATCGTCCATTAATCACGTGAGGCTCGGAAAAGGGGGGGGTGGAAAATATCACAAGAGGGAGGGGCGTGCAGTGAGATATCACGTGTATTTATTTTTTCGTCGAGCGCGCGATTTCTAAACCGTAAAATGGCCGCCCGGCTCTGCTTTCCATTCGCCAGTAAGTCCGTGATTTTGGTGCCGAAAACATGCGTTAATCGTTGCCGTGTATATTTTCCCTTACAACAATGTCTAAACTAGGTGATCTGTATAAAGACCTATTTGCATAATATAAGAAGGGGAGAAAACCTAGTGTGGCTCAGAAAGAATTTAATGATCCTCACACGACGATCGAGAGAGATTCTCTGCGTAGTGAAAATGATGACGCCGAGTGGCCGACCGTCGTTGACATAGATATATACTAATAGTAATATATATCTGTGGTCGTTGATCTTCAAGAAAGCGCAGTGCCAACAGCTGATTTGCAAGATGCTTATCCACTTGTTGGTGTTGAAGAATGTCTCACTAATCCGTGGTCCGAGGTCAATTAAATATATTCATGTACCAGTAAAATTGTATGTTTTTCACATGATTACACCATTCATTTATTATTTTATGCCAGTCAGAAACAACCTGCAACCGTAATGTCTGTCTGGAAATTTTTATCATGGTGCTTAATTTTCCAGAATTAAATTAGATTATACCTGTATTTAAAGATAATCTTCTGAAAATTTTAAGATACTTTGTACCAAAAAATACTCGTGATTTTGGGTAGGGGGGTAGTTTAAAACCTCACCAGGGGGGAGGGGGGTTAAAAAGTTGCAAAAAACATCACGTGATTAATTGACGACCCCTTTGTCGCGTCAAAAAAAGTTCCATAATTAGTCTCGTGGGCTCAAAATGACCCCGAATTTTTTTTTTATAATTTTAAGACTCCTTTAAATGGTAAATCAATTAATTCATCATAGTTCATCAATGATATAATTAATAACAAATACAGTATGTAAATATAAAATTAAACAATTTCCTGCAGTAGTGCTATGTATTTTTTGTTTGTACCTAAAGATTCTTTAATTTTAAATATTAAAATAAATTTAAAATGGTATGGTATTATCTGCTTATCTAATTTACTCCACCTTTGGTTGGAAAGGAGATTCGAAAATTTTTATATTTGAACGAAAAATAATTAAATCTAGAATGTGATAAACTTTGCCAAGGTTTTATTTCTGCATGATAAATAACTGTGTAAATCTTAAAAACACAAAACTTGTGTTTTGGAAATTATTTTATTTCAGGTGGTGTGCGTTGGTCTTCGTTATTCACCAGGTACTTAACAATTAATTACTTTATGTATGGGAGCATAAAAATATTGAAATATTCATTAGATAATTATTTAAATTTATTTTTGTAAATTTGGTAAAACTTGCATACTTTTTATTACCTGAAATTGACGAAATTCCCAGATAATCAATATATAGCAAAAATTAGGTTGAAATATCTTCTTCTGTTCTACCGAAAGAAAAATACCGTCTCCGGTCATATTGACTAATTGAAGGTTAACTTGTGCATTTCAAAAACAGTTTTTTAACATTAGATAATGAGCGCGTATGTATTTGGGTTAAACGTTTGTTTTTTAGTTAAGAGAGAACATTTAGTGTGTCGAATGCGATACGCTTTGTTATGGCATATTGTGATAATATCCATTTACGTGCCAAGCAATAATTTACTATCTTGCTGGGTTAAACTTCAAATAGAATAATTTAAATCACTGCAATGCTTTTTATATGGGAAATATCTATATCTGGCGGAGATCACCCGCAAGGAGATGTCTTTCCAGTTTACGTTAGAAAAACTCCTCCATTAACCACATAATTTCAAGTTTATATTTTTCCGGAATGTATTATTCATTACTAAATTAGTTGCGATTAATTCTTGTTGGAAAAGTCGCCATGTCAGAGCCTCCTGAAATCGGACATTAATAGGTAAGATCGAAATCTTAATTAAACACAGTTTAATCACAAAACTTGTACAATTCCACAAGGTATCTTACTTTTCTGGGATGCTCAAATAGAGCAAAGTACGAATTCGGATTCAAAAATGGGCTTGATCGTCAAGACGACGGGTTGTTTACACCCTCTAAATATCACGAAATTTTCGATTATTCTATCGAAATTCTCGCAACTTTGGATCGAAAACAATCCACGACTAAAATTAGAATCCACATTTAGTTTCCTTTCTTTCAGTGCTTATTTCGACTTAAAGCTCGCAACGTTGAAAGTGTGCCTTAAGGGCAATGGTGGGTGCCCCCTATACTCATTTTTCTAATTACGCGCGCATGATTTGAGATTTGGAATTCCGGTTTTCTGCGCTGTAAAGATATTGTTCTTAGCAAACTTTTGGGAGAAAAAAATTTTCCTAAATTAATTTAACAGTTAAAATGCATTTCTTATGGGAATAGTTTGACCTGTCAGGAGGCGCACTGAGGGCTGCAGGAAGATAAAAAGTAACCTGCGGTCGTTGTGAAGTCGATTTTTAATATTTCTCCAAGTTTGAAAACTGCGCGACCCATGGCTCTCGAATTTTAGGCGAATATTTGTCAACTGAATCTTTTATTGTTAAAGATTTATACTCTTTCGTTGCCGGCGAATACTTCGGCGCCGAAAAGATCGATTTGCAGATTTTTAATCGCGAGATTATGCAAGTTTTAGCTGAAGAGTAAATTTCGCTGAAATTATCTTGAGCAAAAGTATAAATCTCAAGCCAAGAAAAATCGGCCATTCTAAGATATATTTCACTTGTGTTAGGAAGAGTATTTTCCTAGATCATGAAGAAGACGGTCTGAAAAATCGACTTTGGAGACATCCTCATTGGTCGCTGTAGTAAGTTAATTTAATTAAATTGTTTTGTGAAGCAAGTATGACACGCCGTATAGACAAATTGCACCAGGATTAAACTTAGGGAAATTTTTATGTAATGAAAATTGGTAGAAACTCACCCTTTCCACCGCAGCAAGGATCTGGCATGTTGAATTTCGAGAACGGCTCTGTTGTGATTCCCACGAAATTGGTTTGGATGACCTCGGCGTCCTCAACTTATATGCCCTTCGATGGGGCCGTGCGCACAAGTACCGCTTGCTGCACGCGACGTTGCCGATCTCTGACAGGATGTGAGGCTTTGATACGTCCACTCTACCGGAAATTTCCCTTTCTAGGCTGCTATTAGCTTTGTTGTGTTCTCCACGCTGTAATCGCTTATTCGGTGGAAGTCGGCATTCCATTTCCAAGTTTACAAAGTTGCTGAAACTCAGTTCAGTGAGACTTTTTCCCACTGGAAAGATGAAATGTCAATTTTAGGTGGAATGGCACGATTTTATGGAACGAAATTGTTATATTATACTCCCGTACAATATTATTATTATTTTCGAAAGTAATATTTATACTATTTACTAGAATTACTTCATGTTCCGATCATTTAAATACCGAGAAATAGATTAAGATGTCCGAGAACAAATCCATTTATTTATCACAACAATCATAACTATAAACAAACTCCAAACATGACAACGCCAATATCCTATATAACGAAATCATTTCAATAAACATTTGGATGTTCGCAATGAAGAGCAATGTTCTAACATCTTAAGATATATTTATCTTAAGTCATATTTGGGACTTGCGTCCTTAAATAGGGACTTGCGTCTTCGAATACTCAATGACAGGCATCAAATTCAATAATGATAAGCACGACATTTAGCGGTGTATGAAAACGGAGGAGGACTAAGAAATTAAGCTAATTCAATGACGCTGGAATATCTGCATGCATTCCTGAAGGGAAGAGAAGTGAATGCGAAAGAATGAATACGTGCGAATTCAATGGAGATTGGTGCTCCAGATTAGACAAAGGAATGCGCTTCCTTTGTCCGTGATGAATTAAACGATTGAAATGCAAATGAGGAAGTAAATTTCACTCGTTTTACCAAATTCAAATTTTGTGATATTTGAAGTTGGGTGAGCTGATGGCTGAGTTCACTTTTCTAATAAAAATAATAAGACCATCGAGCGTCTCGATGGTCCTCACTTCTCCATAATTGCCGTATCTTTGGTAGAAATCGTCTGAAATCCGCGATTAAAATTGAAGGAATACAATTGATAAAATTTTAAGGAATCTATGTAAGAAACGAAGTAACGTTGGATTAAGAATGGCAAAGCCAGTCGAAAGAAAGAAGATTTCATTGACATAAAACGGCTAGGTACGATTTTTCTCTCGGATTAAAATGTGACAATCATTATTTTGTGTATGTTTTCGTTTAAAATCGCATGCTTGAACAACAAATATTTGTGAATTGCTCTTAAAACATATTTTAGCCATACTATCTAGAAATGTCGACTTTTTCTATTCCGTAGAAAAGTAAATAAACAGAAATTGAAATGACCGAGCGTGGCCTCGTGGAATTTTACGCCACACTTCTATAGTAACTTCCACTACGGAATCGCCGGTTTCGTCAACAGGTTGACTTCTTCAGTTGGCAGGAGAAGGGAAACAAAGAGGAATGGGTGAAGCAGGTAGGGTCATTGGGAATTCCTTAATGATGTTAGAAGGAAAGCGACGAGTTGGGAAGTCGACCGGCCAAGTCCTTGTTGCCGCGCGATGTTAGGAAATCTGTATTACTTCCCAGTCGATGTATTTAGCTGGTCAATCGTTGTAAGAAAGTTAGTCAACCTCGCCGAGGAAGTCCAAATCTCCGTCGTAAAATAATGCGTATAATAATTTCTGAGTTCTAGGAGTAGGAGGAGAAAGGTGGACGGATGTTGTTTAGAAATATTATATCCAGGCGATAGAAAATAAACTTCCTCCAAAGGAAATCATCTCCTCGAGATTTGTAGTTTGTTCAGATGAAGACAGTTATTTTTCTGGAAGCGATTCTTCTCAGTTGGCGTATGTTTGGCTAAGTTGCAGTATGTTTGATTGTGTCCTCTTCGAAACAGGATAAGGAAGGATAAAGCGGTGAATCATCCAATGGAAGGCAATGGCTTATTTTCTTCTGACTCCTTATTCCGGCCTTCGACATCCAGAGGCCTCTACATCCTTGGAATTTCTAGCAAATACAAGCAATTACTCACCAATGAATATCCCAACCCTCCTCCTTTCCCAATCTGCAGTTCCCCCCTCATTTTCTTCCCCCCTCTCTCCCTCAAACCCTCCTTTTCCCTTCCCATTTAAGTCCGATGTCGAAACCGGCCATTAAATATACACAGTGAGAGCCAGGGCCGGCTTTATGGGCAGGCGAATAAGGCGGTCGTTTGGGGCCGCCAAATTATTACATTACAAGATTATTATTATTAATTGACTCTCAAATAACTCACAAAAACAATAGATAGTAAGAATCATAATAATAACAATAATAATAATATAATAATATTAAATAAGTCTATTTATGGTCGGAAACCGTTTAATTTATTTAATTATATAAATGAAATTTAGGCAACGTCTCATAACCCTCCATAACGAATTTTTCTTACCACTCCTGTGACAGTGGAGAACGAAACTTCTCAAAACTGAAACCGATTAAGACATATTTGCGATGGCGCAAGATAGATTTGTTAATCTATCTGTGATTTCCCTCGAAAACAGCATTACCCGTACCCTTAACTTTTCCGAACTTATTAACGATTTTGCTACCAAAAAGACTAGAAAAGTTAAATTTTAACATTTTATATTTCACTTTGTATTTGATATGATTTGATAATCATTAATCAATATTTTTTTTTCATCAGTATAATTTGTATTAAACTATATTAATCAAAGAAATGAATAAATTGTTACTAAATCACAGTTGCTTTAAATATATACCGAATACAGTGACAATTTTATTATTTCATATATTTTATAATTATTATTTATTGATATTTCATTGTAAAACATTTCATAGTTTAAATTATTTAGTTTATTATTCAATGTAAAAAAGCCTGTTGTGATATTTTGTCAGGTTTACCCCATTATTGAATTTACAATATTACAAACGCGAGGGCCGCCAAATGCGTTTTGCCTGGGGCCGCCAATTGTCTAAAGCCGGCCCTGATAGTGAGAGCTATTAGTGTTTTTCCTTAACGTGAGATCTCATTGAGCATTTAGTATCACATCAGTAGAGAGTCACAGTAACATTTTAGTATTTCAAATCTTCATTTCCTCTCGAGGGCCCTAATTGTTTATCAATTACATCAGAATCAATTGGATTATCCACTCTTTTTTAACCGACACTCAGCCAACTCAATTTTCTATAGCTTTTCACCATAAAAAGACTGCAAACACGAGAAGGTCGTCAAACCTGTCACACACTGAACCAAAATCGGAAAAATCTGTTCAAAAGGCTACTCATAAATTTTTTTCTTATGGAACCTGTAACTTCGCATAGTTAATCATGGAAGATTGAGGTTTGCGTTTCTGTGGCGTGGCATTGTGTCAACATTGACCAATTTCCACAGAATAGGATATAGTTTCGGGTTTTTCGGTGAACAATTCAAATTCTACGAGACGCTGTTTAAGGAAACTGTAGGGAAAAATGACGATGCAGTATTTTATTATGATTCCTTATCTTTTGATTCGTCACAGTTTTCGTGCTCAAAGATGAGTGTTTGCTCACATTGCGTAACGAAATGGCGGGAACCTCTTTCGGCTGATTGTTGAGGAAATTGAGCAAGCAAAACTTCCAAAGTTATTGCGCACCAGAGAGTTTCCATATTAGCGTATTCGAGGGTCATACTAAGCATACTCGAGTCATCCGAAGCTTCTCATTGAAAAAACACGTATATTGGGTACTTTTCCCATTTTGTGCGTTTATAAATCTAAAATTAAGAAGGGAGGGAAAAGAATTTGGAGGATCTCCATCCAAATCCGGACCCTTAGCTTCCCTTCCCAACTACAAATCGCCCAACCTTCCCATCGGGGGGGACCATTAAAAAGTGACCGCGTGGAATACGATTTAAAAAGTTATTAACAATTCAAATGAGCAGCAATTTATTATATTCGTCGTCTCACTCGTATAATGAGATATACAAGCGTCTTTTGAACGACGTCCTACGATGAAAATTAAGATTTTTCGTGATTTTGCTAGAAATGACCCGTTGACACACGGCAACGTTGCTCAGTCAGATAGGCGGGTGTTTTAAATTGCTCACTGGCCCAATTGGTTTGGTTTGCTGTCTTATTATCAACTAGCTGAGGTACCTGTTGAATCTCAACGGGGGTTGGTTTGGGTTGGGGGTAGTGTTGCCAGATCCGTTTTTCTAAATATCGCGACCTAAAAAGCGGGACAGGGACGAAAAAATCCGGACGTAGAAGAAAATGCATAAATTTGGTTACACAATCTTTTATATAAAAACTAGAGAATTTACTGAGATCAATCAAACCTTAAGATGAAACAAAAACATTATTTTCATAAGGAAATTGCCATGTAAGGAATCAACGATATTAATTATTTTTATTTTACATAAATATTAATTATCTTTATTTAACATAATTATAAATTATTTTTTATTTAACATAAATATAAATTATTTTTTATGTAACGCATATTTTGTGCTTGAATCTGCTTCTTGTAACATTTTCTTTTCTTTTATGACAAATATAGAAAACTCTTCACGAGACATATTGAAATTTACCTTTATTTGAACCTCCGCCTTCACATGCTCTATTGATAATTTATTGCGTCTGTCAGTCCATGTTACATTCGCCTGCGAGAAAACCCTTTCATTCGACACAGGTATCGATGCCATAAACGGGGTATAAATTTAGGAGATTGGGCACGTTTTGAGTTTTAAAAATGTCATGCCATTTTTCGATAGGTTTATTATTGTTATCCTCAATAGCAGCTTTTAAAACGTCTTCGATTTTATGAATTTCTTAATATAAAGCATCCATATCTAAATCAGCCGTAATATTTATTTTTTCTATAATTTGAACCACCATCTTATAATCAAAATTAGCATTCAGAGCAAATGGTTGAAACATGTTCATTGAATTGCTTTCGCCGAAATCAAACCGTGCCTCTATATAATGTAACAAGTTTTTGAAACAATATGCAGTTCGATTTGATATTGGAACCAGTTTCAGCAGGAATTTTTCTTATTAAATTGTTACATGTGAATCCTAAAAATTGGTCTTCGATTCTTTGGTTTATTTTTTTCTTTAGATCAGTAAGTTAAACGCCTCAAAGCATAGCAGTCTGTCACTCTCCAGCTGCAGTGCGGTGTTATTTTCAATGCATTCTGAAAAAAGACGAGATACGCCTGTTCATCATTGAAGTGCGCCCAAATAACTATTGGACACTCGCCTTATCCCAAAGTGATGAAAACATTTTTTAATTTCACTAAACGCTCTATGGCCGGAAGAGGGGATAGCCAACGTGTGGTAACATGTCGTAAAACAGGAGCAAATTCGGAATCGTATAATTCGAAAAATCTATCAACGCCTGTACTCTCTTTGCGTGGTAGGAAAAATAATTATAAACCTTGAGCACCATATTTTCCAGGTCAAATTTGCATTTGCCTATAGCATATAACATACATAAACATTTTACTCAATTGGTTAACTGAAGTGAGTAAAATTCGATTATTAGTTGGTTACTATAGTTACCTAACTTCGATTCCGTAGAGCGATCGTGCGTAGTGGTGGCGCGCACAACTGGTGACTTTCTTGACTGGTCAAAGGAGCGGAGTGAGCGAGATCGAACAACGGCCTCCACTCCCGCGCGTCGCCCAACAAACAACAAAGTATGTACACACGTACCGCGCTAACTTGGCTACTTATTCTCAAATCAGGAAACTCCAGTATTTCGGCCACATTGTAAGAGGTGTAAAATACGAACTGCAAAAGAATATCTTGCAAGGAAAAATAGAAGGGAAGTGGAGCAGAGGTAGAAGAAGAATATTCTGGATGGATAATTTAAAAAAGTGGTTTAACTGCAACTCCACTGAACTCCTTAGAAGAGGAAAAAAGAAAGATGAATTGGCCATGATGATTTCCAATCTCCGATAGGAGTGGCACCAGAAGAAGAAGATTGTTAGATGAAAAAGCGGGATTTTGGGCGTCCCGCTCAGGGTACTGGCGGGACGTGTCCTGAGAAGGCTAAAAAACAGGACGTCCCGCCAAAAGCGGGACATCTGGCAACACTACTGCTCACCCAACTCAACCCATCGGCTTTTAGCCACTGCTCCCACCTAGGCGGTTAGGATTAGAACGAACCAGCTACACCTCTCACGAAGCTCATCCAAAAATTATGAGCAGCCGAGATTTGAAGCAGCCATGGCGGTAATGCAACAAAGTTGTGATATGCTAACTACGATACAATAAGAATAATAAGATACATATTGCGACAATGTAATACGCGTTCGTTCGAGAAAGTAAAGGGCATTGTATGACGCCCAATTTGGAAGCATTACTTCCACCAAAATGAGTCATCCAAAGCCATCCAATCAGGAAGCAGTATACCAAACATTTCCTTATTTGGAAGGGGTAGCGTTTTTGCTTTGTCATCATCGACGTAATAAAGTCTGTGACGTCAGGTATTACTTTTTCAACTGCGCAATGCGCAGTTAACGATTCTGCGTGTTTGCGTCTCTGAGTCATTGTGACGTTCACTCTACCTAGGAAGCCCATGTTAGAAGCCACGCTGTCGTTTGATCTCTGCACTGACTGGTTTTGAGATATTGGGTTTTCCTTTGCATTCTTCTTATTGTGAGTAGTTCTGTACTGCTCACTTGCTCTGTCGTCGAAACGGTCGATCTCGCATCCGTGGAATCCCAGTAGAAGAGCCCTTGACTTCGCCTTGCGGTGAATCTTCATCTGCACTCTGGGAAACCTGATCGGGTCCACTTTCAGAGAATTTTAGGACATTAACCTCCCGCCCTCCCAAACCCCACTTCACGTCGATCTGAGGTATCTTGGACGTGGAAACCAGACGAAAACATCAGGAGCCTAACTGCCGTCTACGGAAGCGTAACCGGTGCAACACCATCAACGTGGAATTCAGTAAGTCTCATATTATTTGAAACTTTTCCATAACCTCCACAGAATCGAAGTGAAAGATGAGCGCAGTGATTGATATGTTACCTTTATCGGAAGCTTTTCTCAACGAGGTGAGAGATAATGGTTATATTAGTAGCGATCACGTGAGCAAGTTTAACGAGATTTTGCAAGAAATTCTGATTTTCAACCCCAGGAAGCTCTTTTAATGAGGAATTTATTATCGGAAGTTAGGCCTGTGTTCAAACCACACATTCAGATTAAACATGGGCGCTATCATGATTTTGGTCAGCGGCGGAGTTGGGGGAATATTATACCTAGTTTGTATGAGATGTGCAGGAAGAACTCAAAGAGACGTATCCACGCATGTGGGGATGAAATTCCAAACTGTAAATTTTCTTCAATTACGTCCCTCTTTCTAACTTTGTCGATATCTTTGAATTCTTTCAATGTTGCCTAACACAGGTGACAACATTGAGAAGAAGATGTATTTGTGACAACGTTGCAGACCTTGCCATCGATCATCGTCAATGCAAGCTCGTAAGTTACATTGATTTTTTTGTCGTACATAAATATTTCCCAAGGGACCAGTTTACTTTTCTGTGTATGAATGTCCTGCATCTCCTTAATGGTGTTTTCATTATTTTCACGCAAAAATTGAATTCTAATTGCTCTACAATAGCGTGGTGATGAAGGCTTTGGATTCTTCCACACAACAACTCGTGCCTTGGTCACTAGATTCGTACTCACAAGCTGTAAGGGTACGAGTGAAGTAAAAAGAATAGAAGGGTCTGATTTGGTTCCGTCATCGTCACTAAATATTTGCTTTTATGTACTTTGTCCAGATGTTCCATCACTTCCCCACTTACAAATCAAAGTTAAGTTACTAAGTGATCAAGTGATTTTCTGTACTTTTGAGCTTTTGTTGGACTACCGAATGCCACATCCTTCGCAGCGTCCGAATTTCCAGCAGCTCGAAAACTCATCTGGGCAGCATAAGCCAGTTGCTCTGTGCTTGCTTCTAAGCGCAAGGTAGCCGTTTTCCTTCGCTTTGTTCTGTCACTGGAGGCTAAAAAATCTGAAGCAGGGCGACCGACACTTGGAGATACATCTGAAGTGGAGACTGTCGTTGCATCTGAACATGAGGATTTCGTTGCACCCTTATCATTGAGATTTACGTGAACGTTTATCCAATTTCCATATCTCTTTAAGAAACGTAGTTCTACTTTATTAGCGCCATCCCACTTTTTTCTGAATTCGGTCATTAATGTGCGTATGGATGGCTTCACTGATTCCAGTATTTTGAAAGGAGATTGCAATTTTCGACTTATAACATCTTCGATTTCTTCATATGCTACTGTCAAAATCATTTAAATGTTTTCGCATCAAATGAAAAGTTTCTCTTCTGGACAACCAAGGTGTGACATCGCTATCAGCATCTGAAGGCTCTGTAACATAAAAATTTTAATTTGAAGAATATACCAATGCAGTGGGGCAGCCAGGATTTGCCAATGGGGGGGGGGGGGGACAAGGCTGGCGAGAAACCGAAAAATGCCTAACTTACAGGGGCTAGCTTATTCAAGCCCGCTTCTTACTTCAGATATGTCAAATCTTTCATAAATTAAATACATTGAAATGAATTGAAACTGAAGACGTCAATTTACAATCATTTAGACTAAGTAATAGTTTGGTGGTTACTTACGTTTTTCCGATAGAGGCCTCGAGCTGTTAGCCGACTGAAAAACATTTTTGGATGTCCATCTGTACCTTATGAAATCCAAACTAATCTTTCCTTCGAACTGTTCACTGTGAATTTCTCAAAAGCACTATTCACGAGCCTAGCTTTGCATTCACAACCTAAAAACAGTCACATGCAACAGATCTAACTGAGCGTTTTATCAATCTGTTTGTCTTTCAAACGTAATCTTAATCTCTGTTTTTACGAGGAGTGAACGAATCAGCACTTTCGAATTTTTTCATGGGAATCTTATCTTATGGTGTGAGTCATCTAACTAAAGGATAGGCTTAAAGTGCACGCGTTGAACATCGTGCGCAAAACACTCGTATCGTAGCGTCCCATTGATATCGATGTCGGCTCTTGGCCTATTCTGCTAAAATTGTTACATGTTATTACATAATATTACGTATTGTTACATATTATTGCGTAATATTACGTATTATTTCGTATTATTACGTATGTAATATAATAAATAATACGTGTTGAAATAGGGTGACTGCATTTTTTTAACTGACCATTACAATAAATAAGGCGGAAATGATTGGCCAAACTTTGCCTTGTTTATTCTATTCAATACTGATATACACTTCAAAATGAGATTGGTTTTGTCGCGCAATTGTGCTCTATTTATAAACTTTTCTATAATTTTCACAAATTTTCCGTCGCAATTTTTGCACGGTCAAATGGGGCTTTGCTATTATTATTGAAACCAATAACTCGGACAACAACAAAATTTACTTAATATTTTTTTCATGCGTATACTTTTTACAAGAGTAGTATGACAATATTTACAAAGCTCCCAGGAAGGGCTACTTCCACCTCCTTCCGAAGCCGAAACCTTTTTTGCCATAGTGCTATTCGACTAGAAAAGACTGAATGACTGCAAAGGCCTAGTCTAGCGCGAAATAGAAGGTTTTCTTTCTCACTCTCGCATAAGCGTCGCATCGAACCAAGGACGTGGTAGCGAGTGAGGGAATCAACTCGCAGGGGTTGAGACCGTGGTAGGGGAGGTAGGTTGCCACAGGCCGAGTCCCGTGGCATTCCGTGGCGCCACAGCCACTGTGGCAGTGTTTGTGCATGCCTGGTCTAAACGGTCGCACCTGCGGTACCGCGGAAGGGCTATAGGAGGGATAGGACTTCGCCTCGGCAGGTCTCCACTTGCACTTAGTGCAACCCGGCCAGGTCCCCACGCTAGGGTGATAGGAAATCCTCCCGCCCGCCAAACTCTCACCGAAAAATGTTTGCACTTGAAAAGGGCCTTTTTTCATCTTCTGAAAAGTTTTCGACCTACATTTAACGATTGAAATTTTCAACTTTTTCAACGGAATCAAGTGTCTCCTTGTGAGATTCGAAAGAATCGACTTCCAGAGAACCGCTCCGCCGCACCACCGCTGCAGTACAGCAATAAAGAAATTGGGTCTCGAAAAGAGCCTTTTTTTCGGCAGCACCTCTTTAGGGAGCCTTCCCTTGCAGAATGGCTTCCGTCTGCACCTCGATGGAAGAAGACGAAGATGAGGACTGCCCCTAATCTGATGCTGCATTACTCGCAGAACAACCAGCCACACCTAACGACTCCAATTTAGACCATGAAGCAACAGTGCAAATTGTGGACTCCATCATCCATGCAGCCAATTCACTTCAGAACATCAGAGCCCTGGTTGGCGCCGATCACTGGAAGCATATTTCACAAGACTACCTCAGGTGGAACCTCAGCAGCAAAATATCATCAATAATTAGGGCGGCAACCCTCCCTCCTCTCCTTGCAAACGCCCCAGTGCTGATAACGAATTAGTAACAGTAACCTCAAAAAAGCGTGCTCCTCGCTCATCTTACTTAACGGCTCCTATCCCTGCCTCCAATTGGTTTACCCCATTATCAAATCTACCCTCTTTTGCTTCCTCAGCATCTTCTAAATCTGCTCCCTCCTCCTCAGCAAATCCTGCTCCACCGCCCTCTTCCTCAAACAAAAAAACCTTAATCCCTTCGATTAAGGTGCGAATTTTTCGCGATTGGCAGAAGCTGGTCCACCAAGTCCGATCAAGTACTTACAAATCAAAGTGTGCATTCACAGCTTATAATATGTCCTGGATTCGACACAAGGCGTCTCTACAATCAGTAATTGATCCAATTTTTAAGAATTATTTTGAACCTTTTCCCGATAGTATTATACCTTGAAATTTGGCATATAGATAGAGATCATAGATACATTTCAAAAACATGTTTTAGATTTCCTAGATCGTCCTTGGTTCGAATCTAGAGAGCCATTTACATTCGTGAAAAGTAGGATGTCCTTTGAGGCAGTTGCAACCAATATTTCTACTTATACTGCACTTATCGAAATAATAGGAAGTTCTTGCTTAGATAGAAGATGTATATTAAGACTTGGTTTAAGAAAAAAAAATAGATAAGACCATACTATTCCTGGGTTCGATGCCAGAGCACATTACAATTTCTCACATAAGGAATATATACCTCTACCATATCCTATGTAAATACCACATATATGCCGACGATCTTCAGCTAAATAATGCTATCTTTAAGATGAACTCTGATATTGCTCAGCTCTTCAACTGGAGCAACATTAACCAATTAAAGATCAATCCAACTAAAAGTAACTCCATCATAATAGGACATAAAAATCTCCTCCATGGCCTAAACAATAAAAACCTACTTCCGATAAAAATAGGTGACCAACTTGTCCCTCTCGTCAAATCACTCATTAATCTCGGAGTGGTTATCAACGAAAATCTCTCTTGGGCAGATCAAGTTAATAAGATCTGCAAAACAGTCTATGGATCTCTGTATTCACTCGTGCGACTGAAAACATTTCTTTCCTTTCAACTCAGAAAGCAGCTGATCTCCTCTCTTATTATTCCTCACTTCGATTATTGTGATGCTGTATTCAACGACCTCTCTGAAGAACTTGCACACAAACTACAATTAGCGCAGAATTCCTGTATTAGATTCATCTGTGATCTCAGAGAAAAAGATCATGTTTCTAAATACTACTACCAACTTGGATGGCTCAACCTCCAGTCAAGACGAAATCTTCACCTTCTCACTCAGCTCTTCTCCATAAGAACCTGCCTCAGTATCTATCTGGTCTTTTTCAAACAATGCGCAGCATACATTGTCTTCCGACTAGAAATAACCAGCTTCTTTAGATACCAAAACACCGAACCGAAATTTACCATAATTCCTTTCATGTCTCCGCATGAAGGCTCTGGAACTCTCTCCCCACACATATTCAAAACTCTCCTTCGCTATTGGCATTCAAGAATCGCTACTACCAATTACTTTTTCTTAATCAAACCTCCACTGACTCAGATAAACTTTAGCAGATTAACTTATTCCCTTCACTGAACATCTTTTTTTCTCCTTTTCTTCTTTCCTTTTATTCCACATATCCTTATCGTTCTCGCACACTCTCACCCCTACTTTCCTTCAAACGTTATATTCCTTTTTATATCGACTGTATTTACTTGTATCGATATATGTATATATATATATATGCACATACTTGTATATATTTTCTTTTCTCTTTATGCTCATTTGAACTACTTTAACAAATTTGTTTTTTGTTTTGACTCACCAAATGTTTATTTTTTTATTTATTTATTTTTTAAATTATGATTATCATTGTCTTTTTATTTTATTATTTATTCACTTTTTTGCAACGGGTTAAATGTAAGATGGGACTAATCAGTCTCAATTTCGCCCGACAATAAAGACCTTTATCTATCTATCTATCTATCTATATGTGAAAAGTAAGACGTCGTTTGAGGCAGTTGCAGCCAATATTTCTGCTTGAATTTCCACACATAGAGATGGTGATCTTCTGTTGTGCTGCATAGTAAGTTCACCAGGAAGACCTGGGTTCGATGCCAGACGATTAAATTGAAAAGTAAGATGTCGTTTGAGTTAGTTGAACCCAATATTTCTGCTTGAATTTCCACACATAGTTAGAGATGGTAATCTTCTGTTGTGCTGCATAGAAAGTATTACCAGAAAGACCCGGGTTCGATGTCAAACGATAAAATTGCAGCGAATTTTAAGAATATTTTCAATCCTTTTATTTTTCTTCTGAGGAACGTCCCGATATGATGCAGACATGAAATTAGTGTTGTCGATCTGCTTGCAGCATGCAAGCTACATTTTACTCGTATATATGTGTATATTTACTCCACATGTACTCGTCAACGTCAAGCTCTTTCGTCCTTAATATTTTTACCCAATCTTTTTACAAATTCCCTATGATGTTTCGGGAAGGGCTCCAAGACTAGAGAATTAAAGAAATTAAGATTAGAGAATTTACTAATGTTTGTTTGCTGTTTTATTAATTTAACATTATGTCTATGGTCTTTTCTGCCATGAAAGTTTTCCTAAGTGGTTTTATTTAATAATTATTCTAACGATTTAACTCCTGTGCATACTTTAAAAAATATTGCTAGCCTTTTCTTGAATCTCCGCTCCTCTAAACTTTCCCAACCTAATTCTTTTAGCATCTGAGTAAAGCTATCAAGCCTTGCATATCTGCCTAAGACGAATCTTGCTGCCTTTCTCTGTACCTTTTCTATTTTTCGCTTTAAACCTACCTCATGCAGGTCCCGAGTGGGAGTTGCGAAATCGAATGATATAAGGCATTTAAGTCTATATTATTTATTTCACCGAAAATTACTATTTTTGGCAGTGTCCTTTTCGAGCGTATTGCGTAGTTGAAGTATAAGAGATCATATATTACGTCTGCTGTTGAAAGTTATAAAAAGAAAGTAAACTGATGTGGGACAAATACGTATGAATGTTATAAGTTGGAAGATTGTGTCTAAAAATATTGTAATTTATATTCCGAAAGTGGAATAAGAAACTGAACAAAACTAGGCATATCTCATAAACAAGTGTTTTGGCTTAATCTTGCGGAAAGTCATATAAAACTCAATAACCCGTATTTTCCATGAGTTCCATCGTTATACCGATTAGACTTCATTTTAATCTGGAGATGAACGGCTCCTCTGCGTTAGTTCGTCTCCCCTGAGGTGGCAGAGCGATAACAGCGATAAGACCGCTGAGGAAGGCACATTCGCCTCTGAGAGCTGGAGCAGCAGGTTGGTATCATTAAATTAGGGCTGTCCACAGATGCTTTTATAATTGCTCATTAATTGGAGTGCTCTTTTATTCCGCTATCGGAGTCGTTACGAGAATCGCTTTCAAAAAGCTGAATCTGTCTTCTCCTTCCTTCTTTTTTGGTTTTCCTAGCAGAGAAATTAATTCGGCAGTACGCTATTGTCATGTTTATATAGTTGTTCTGCTGTGGAAGAAAATTTCTTCTTTTGATTTCTCAGCCTTCTCTTCTCATTCGAGAGATTTATCGGATTTTACTTACGTCTACACTTGCATCATATTACTCTATGTTAGGATACGTTCGTCATTAATGATTCGAACTCTCCTCTTTTCAGAGCACACATCGTAAATTTGCGATCCCACGCCGCCCTCAAAGAGAGGGAAACTAAATATCTACGTAAGTATATTTTGTCCATTCTTTGACGATATTATTATTATTACTATTATTATTATCATTATTACCAAAATAGCACTACAGTTAGGCAAAGAGCCAGGTGGCAGTGCCGTTTGTCATACAATATCTTACATTAACAACAATAAATTATAAAACAATCATAAGATAGAAGAAAGAGGAAAGGTCACAACCCGAGCTAAACATAACAACTCTACGTAAGAACAGCTAAATTCATAATATGTATGACAAAACAACAATTCACTTTTCCCTAGCAAATACAACAAACAAATAAGTCTTTATGCCTAATTTTATTTAATATTTTCTTAAACTTTTTCTCAGGAAAGGGATTGAAAACTTCTTCAGGTAATAAATTCCACTCCGCTCTATTCATAAAAGAAAATTTTCCAACATCTTTTCTTTTTGTGTACTTTGTAGCCATGATCATTTTTGCCAAGGTAATGTGGACATGAACAATCATGTTTTGATATTTTCCAGTTTTCATGTTTTTAGTTAGCATTCGGTAGAGAATCGATAAAATCGTCCAATTCGTTTGCTTTGGTCGCAGTCCATCGAATCGTAATGTTTTCCGGTTCGTCTTCGGATTTTGGTTCAGTTTGCCTCCGAATGCCAACGTCGAAGCGGTGCTCCCCTATTATTAAATTATCCTTCTGAAACAAATTATATTTACCATCGTTTTCGGGAATATATTAAATAAAAATTGAGATTGTAACTTATATAAGTAATAATGATCAAAATATCAGATCAGATCTGTCAATCCTACACTTCAGTTAGTTGAATGTCTCTGTCACGCTTATATAATAAACATTTTTGTATTAATATATGAGCAATTGGCGTTTAACCGAAAATCCAAACGAAAGAAATAACAGTTCGGCTTCAAGAATTGTTCAATTTGGATTCGGTTTACGTTCTGCCGAAGATAATTGTATTGCTTTATGAAGTGATATCTAATTCGCTTCGAGAAGAGCGGTGGGGAATCCCTTATCCTCTCTTCTGATCCTCAGAAGAGCGGCTAATGGTAAAGGGCGACCTCTACATGGCCTGAAAAGAAGGAAGTTAACGTTTAATTGAAGCATTAAAAACCCTTTCAGCTTTACATCGTGCTGAGTTACATTAAGTTTCTTTCTTCGAGTCCAACTAATTTCATGAATTTAGAATATTTTTGATATGCGCGAATAAAATTCATTTTAATCAAAACATTTTGACCTCAGGGATAAGATTGAGAATAAATTGTCCACTTTAGAGCTCCATAATTATCTGTCAGAAACAAGCCAACATAAGAAAATGAAAAACATATCCGCACCGCTACTCATAAGCACTACCCATTATACCCTTTTTATAACAATACAACGATTTCACGTTTTCCGCTTATCACATCATGACTAACTTTTATTTTCCTAATTTTTCAACTGAAAGAATCATTATACTATTGAAGCCTTCTCCTTGCATCAGTGGTTACCGGTTTCGAAAACCTGCTGCGTTTAGTCCCTCATCTTTAGCATGTTTAGTCCTTGTCCCTCATCTTTAGCATATTTTATGACCAATTGCAAAGTGTCAGCGATGGTTACCTCTTATCTGTTTGAATTTCAAAACATTTTCAGTTGCGTGACATCGAGAGGTTGTCTTTCCCTCATTAAACATCGATATCTCTTTTTATCCAAACGAATTTTCCAGCATTTTCTAATTTTTAATACAGTTGATGTTATCCTAAGTTGTTTTATCTTGAAAATTCCGCTAAAGGCTGAGGAAAGAGTCACAGAATACTCCAAGCACCATCAAAAATGTTTGTTTTAATTAAAGTATCTATTAAAGAGGTATTGAAACCTAACATCAATGCAGTGTCTTTTATGAAACGGTTCTTTGTAAACGGTTCTTTTTAAAAAACAGCATTTTTCAGTGGCAGGTTGACTAATCTGTGAACTAGGTGATGAAAGGCAGCATACTTATGTTTTTGTGGATGAAACGATGAGTTTGGAATAAAATTATTGGATGAAGTTGTCTTTCTGTATATGTCGAACTGTAACTTATTGTTTATCCTAGAAACTGAAAACTCCAAGCACAATCATTTTTGATGGTGCTATTCTGTGACTCTTTCCTAAGTTGTTTTAATTAAATAAATATATTGTAAATAATTAATTAATTAAATTTTGTCGTGTGTCCTCTAGTTGATACCTTGTACATCTTCCGTTCTGGATTCTACTACTACTTCCACTAATAATTGTAATAATTTACTTATCCAAAGACATACACCATCACGAGAGGATGAATGAATGGAAGATCCAATTGTAAGAGGAGATTTTAACATACCACGTATAATTGGCAGAATGTTACATGCTCGAACACGGGTAGAGAGATATATTTACCGCAAATATTAATTGATTCTACCTCGTCAGATGCTCTAGATCAACCGAATAAGACTCGAACGAGCGGTCACGTTATTAAATTGTAATAATTGAATTGCGCTGAAATAGCTCAGTTGGATATTGTTATTGCACGATTCCGATAAGGTGAAGAGGAAGGCAATGTGGAAGCATTCGATTGAGTAAGCACTGAGTGGAACCAAGCGATTGAGAGACTAATATATTTATAACAACATTACACAGAGTTTCCCAAAATGTGTTCCGCGGAACACCAGTGTACCGCTGAACCTGAAAAGGTGTTCCGCGGCTATTTGTTGTCTTAATGGAGAATTGGAGAACAAAATTCATGAAATGCTTTATTTCCTCATATTTTTATGTTTATGTTATAATATTATAGTTTTATATTAAAAAATTACTAAATAAATAATTAGTTGTAATTAAATGATTTTTAAAATTTTACAAATAACCTAAAAACAAGCTAAATGTTCCGTTAAACTTCAACTAAAAATAGAATAAATGATAGTCAATAATCGTGCGGCAAACGGAAGAAAAATTCAAGGAAGAATTTTACTATCGTATGGAAGACTGTTTTCAGATCGAAGCAATAAATAATTTCATTTACTGATGCAGTTATAGGTAGTATGAAGTGTTTTCAGTTGAGAAAGGGAAGTCCTCTTGCGAGGCAAAGTCGCAATTCATGAAATACCATTACAGCGAAATATCTGAGAAGGGAATTTGAGATTTTTCACTTAGTAATCGAAAAAGCGATTCCGGAACAGTCACGAAACTGTGCGGTGCTGGTTAATGTCGTTTTATTTGATGAAGAAGGCAATTTGTACTTTTTCCACTAACTCGATGATGGAGATTATTATTATTATTAGGGGTCTTTATTACAGGCGAGATTGAGACTAAAAAGTCTCCTCTTCCATCCAACCTGTCGTTAAGTTGTTACTTTATTATAAGTATATTAAATGTATCGATGAAAACTTAGAGGAAAATAGAAGAAAATGTAAGAAGGGATTGCGGATGTGAAAAAAACTTAAGTAAAGCTTAGGAAAAAATATCCGATCAGATCAATCTCTGAACCTCTGTTTTTTATTTCCTTTTATTGTTTCAATACAATACTGTGGAAAAAGTACAAAATCTTTCTTGTTCATCATGACGTATTTCCACAAGACATCGCCAGAGACTGTGGATTTTAGTCGTTTTATTTGTTTTGATTTCTATTTTAATAATATTTCGCTGAATCGAAATTAAATCTTCGTATAGTTTTTCTGTTATTTGTCAGCAAACTAAGTATCAAGTTATCCTAGTAGTATTTAATCTATATAAATATAAAATTAATTAAATGTGGCTCTCGTAAATTCCTCTAAAATATCGCTCATTAAGAATGCAATAGTTGTATTGGGAAGTTTAATTTGCCTTCAAACTGGTAAGAATGATACATTTGCAAACTATTTTCTTCATTTGCGAACTATTTTCTTCCTAGGCAAGAATAGACCATCATCTATGCGCCCGAACTCATTTTCCGCCCGACAATCAGAGGGGACTATGATCGCGACAGTCTTTCACAAATAATCTTGAAGAAATGTTGCATTTGTTTGCGGGGATGTCGTCATTGATCGAAATCGATGGTAAGCAAAGTAACGCAATCCACGGCGCGACAGACGAAGTCGAAGATTCGGTCTTCCCATTGAAAAATAGACAACAATGGGCAAGAAGGAAAGTCTGACAATTCCTGTAGTCGAACCCGGATCTTCCTCTATCAGGGCAGCAGCTGCTATGCTACAGAGCCGATGGAACGAGGAGAAAACGAGGGTTCGAAGTGACTTTGATTCGCCGGAGAAATTCTAACGAAAAACGGATGTAATGAGGACGGTGCCGCTCACTCACTTCTGAGACGCGCCTTTAAATAAGGATAATATACTGCTGAAGCGGCGAGCGGGGTGGCTCATAGGATTTACGAGTGTTGTAGGTATTTTTTAGGCTAAAGGGAATTTGTGGGAATGCTTCTAATTTAAGTGCCTCCGATATAGGAAATAAAGTTAATAAACAATCGAATACCTTAAAAATTACTGAGCAAGTTGAAGATGAGCAACAACGCGTTTCCCGGGCTTCTCCCATTGTAAATAAACTATCGATTGCCATTGTTAATTGTAGAAGCATCAAAAAAAAAGTAGCCGATCTTTGTCTTTTCAAAGTAGCATCTCAACCGAAGTAACGACTCCGACATAATTATAGGCACCGAAAGCTGGCTAACAGACGATATTAATGACTGCGAAGCATTTCCTAAAGATTTTAAGATTTATCGTAAGGACCGTCAGGATAAAGTGGGTGGAGGAGTATTTATAGCGGTTAAAAGTTCTTTACGGAGTAGTTCACATACGTATCCTAACAGTTGCATCGAGAGCGAATGGTGTACTATTAGTCAGCCAAATAAACCCAATCTACATGTATGTGCTTTTTACCGGCCGCCCAACTCTTCGCGTCATGTTTTGCGTAACCTAAATGATGAAATAAATTTTTACTCGCGTAAAACAACAATAGCATAATGATAATTGGAGGAGATTTTAATCTTCCAGACATCGATTGGCAAAAGCACGTAGTCAAGAAAAGAGCTAGGGACAATGACTCTTGTAGGACCTTGTTAAATTTAATACAAAAAAATTCGTTACACCAGCTAGTCAAAGAGCCTACCAGGGAAATAAGCATTTTAGATCTCTTTAAGAGTATAATCGGAGTAACTGCTCGGAGGAAGAAAGATTCTTGTTCAGACTTTTTATATCTGGTACGATTCCTACCTCGACTATACGTGCGAAATTGCATTGGTTTGGTCCAGAAACTATCTGGCCTTGAAATTTGAAGAATCCAAATTCATCGTAACATTGTTAATCATTATCATCAGACAAACTGATAAAAATGTAAAAGATTAAACGGTCTTTTTGACTTACGAAACAACTGCCACCGAATGTCTCGCCAGCGTCGTTCTTGAAAAAAATAAGAATTCGGGTCTGATAGTGAGGGAAAGATGTGGTTGGTCGAATATGTTATCACCAGACGATTCGACCTAGTTTTTTAGGATTGAAAGTAATCGTTGGATATCTCATCCCGTTTGAAGTTATCGAATTTGATTTAATTTGAAACATTTTAGGAAATTTAATCTTACAACGCTTAATGGAGTCGGGTAAATAAGAGGTTTAGCATTTTGTGAATGTCAAAGATTTAAATAATATAGATATTTGATAAAATTGTAATCGGCTTTTCCTCTGTCCTTCGCCCCATCTTCGATTGGGAAATAAGCGTTGTATTTTCTGTTGCTTTACCTAAGTGTGATTTCCTTCGGATTACACATCTATTTCGAACGATTTAAGACATGACTCCAAGATGGAAAATAAATCAAGATGTCTAATATTATTAATTAGTGTTAGCGTTTGCGCTCAATAGCAAAACTCGTAAAATTCACTCCCAAAGCGCTTTGGTTTCCAGCAGACGCCTTTACATTCGCGATCTCCATTCAACCTTAGAATTGATTATATATTTATAATTATTTCTGTCGCCTTTATCTTAAATCGGAAAAGCAATTTTAAAAGGAGTCTCCACATGAGGCCTCGTACTTCACGGAATGAGGTTAGATTTTCGATTTTACTTGATATTTACTATATTCTTTAAATTTGAATGCCATTTAGTGCCATTTAAATACGATAAGCAACCATGGGCGTACCGAGCTTTTGGCCTGGGGGGGCATAAATAAAAATAAAAAATTCAACATAAATATAAATTTGTATTTACATGTTCCATTGTTTTTGTGGTGTCTAAAAATAGACGTATTTCTCGGAAATTATTTGCAGTTGCAACTTCTAAATGCCCATGGAAAGTTCGATTCCTTCCATGTGATGCGTTTGTTTACGCACTCGATGTAGGTCAAACGGATGTGACGTCTGCATGTGAATCGAAACATACTTGCCTATAAATTTTACTTCATCTACAATTTCATAAATTCAACAGTACTTCTGCATATGCACATAATTAGCCAGCTAAATGTATGGGAGCTAGATCGAAGGGTCCGGTGGTGGCTGTGCAGATGGGGACAGCTGCCCCCCTCTTGGTGCGCCCATGTAAGCGACACTTAAATTCTTTTTTATATTCCGGAATGTAATATGAAATATTTAGTATTAAATATCAGCATTGAATACCTAAAGATCAATATTATCGAAAATTGATCAGAATAATTTAATATTCCTAGAAATAGGTTTAGCCCTAGAAATCTATATATTAATACGTGAAGAGAAAACTTTAGATCCCTTTTTAAGGATTTTGCGCGAACGGAGGAGTTTGAAATTTTGCAAACTTAAAGTTTATATGGAGAAGGAGTGCAGAAAGCTAAAGTCTTTGTCCAAATATCCTTGGTTCGACTCTGGACCAGTTTAATCGTCTCTCATAAGAAGTGCACGTAAATTTCGTTTTGATCGATTGCAGACATTTTTTCTTTTGCAGAATCAAATCAGAAATAATGGCCGTAGGAAATCGAGATAAGTACCAAAATAATGGGAATTTAATAGAGACTCATATTTTGGTCGTAGAATATAGTATTCGTGTCGAAATTACGAGAACTCTGGCAAAATGAACGAAAATGTTGTGAAATGTCTTCGTAGTAAACAAACCAAGGCGAATCCGAGCTTATGCGTTTTCACATTAGAAGGGGATTTTATCTCCAAACCAAATTAACGGTAGGGACTCAAATTATGAAAAGAGGGCAATTAACCGAGATGCCAACAGTCGCTAACTGATTAATAAATAACAGGGATATAATGACGGCGATTTTACGGATGTTTTTTTGGAAATCAATCTTTAAAATTAAAAATGGCAATGAATTGTATCAAAAAATAAATAAAGCTACAAGCTGAAATTGTGTTTTATTTATTTTTTTAATATTAAAATTTTACATTTATTGGAGGGATTTAAGGCAAACAACACACCCTAATGACGTATTTGTACACGCTCACAGCTGACGTAATAGAAAAATAATGAAATAAATTATAAGCAATGATTATACAGGTATAATCTTTGACAAAAGAACCTCAATAACGTTCAGACTTAAAAATTCAATGAATTATGGTCAAATTTCGACCACTGGGCGATCACTATGATTAATTCGATCATAGTGATCATAGATTCGATACGATCAGTATGATTTAAAGTTACATCGAGGTCTGTCCAAATCGTGACTTTGGTCGTTTTACATAAAAAAGTAAAGAAACATTTCAAATTTTACTATTCTGTGCATACACTCGGGAGTTTATGCGCGATAATTATTACTTTATAATTAATCAATTCCGGCGATGTATGTTGGGGCTTATCCGTCATTAGTAGAACGCAATCTGACTATGTTTATTGAAAAAATACTTACGGCGACCTTATTCGAGGCTTCCCCATCAGCCTCAGACCTGAAAGGACATAGATTATGTGAAAAGATCAAATTCGCGATTTGGGCAGACGTCGAATGCATTTTCATATATATTTCTTGCGTTAGACCTGTTTTTAGGAATATGAATTTATTTAGATCTATTTTCGATAATATTGCTCTTTAGGGGAAGGGTAAAGGGTAAATTGCACATAAGGGCGTTCACCCAGGAAAATTCCTAGGAAAAACGGACTTGAAAAACGTCTTAACTGGGCTGGGAATCGAACCCGGGATCTTCCTGTATCCGGGAGGCTGCCTTAACCACTAGGCTACCGAGACAGAACATTTCAAGAAGCCGTTTCTGGGAAGTGTGTGCAAAAAAACGTTGCAAAGAAATGTTCTGTCTCGGTAGCCTAGTGGTTAAGGCAGCCTCCCGGATACAGGAAGATCCCGGGTCAGTCAGACGTTTTTCAAGTCCGTTTTTCCTTGGGATCGCCCTTTAGGTTTTCAATGCTGATATTTAATACGAAATAGTTCATATTATCCTTACTCTATGATATTACAATCCGGAATAGAAAAAAGAATTCAAGGGTTGCTTATCATGTTTAAATGATATTAAAGGGCATTGAAATTTAAAGAATATAGATAATTAATACTTAAATTAAGTGCTTCACTTTTTTATTTTAACTAGAATTTTGAATTTTCAGGATGATTACAGACCTGTTCCTCCTTGTTATTCTCCTGTTTTGCATTTGGAAACTGCTGATCGAAAAACCACATGGATTTCCCCCAGGTACTCCTCTCTATTTAAGTACTCATTCCTCTCTATTTAAGTACTCATTCCTCTCTATTTAAGTTTTATTTGTTCTCTTTCACGTTTCTCATTGGTTGAAGAATTTGCTTTCGCTCTTTGACAAAAATAAATTGCAAGTTAACCTGACTAGTAAATGCTCAAATAATATACCGAAAGAAAATAAAATATGAATAAAAACTCATTGATTATTTTACTATACTATCCCTCGAGTACTCGCGTCGGGGTCGAATCGACCCATGTGAATTTTAAATTCCATAACTTTTTATTAGTTATTTTTTACCTCTTCTTTCTCGTAGTAGCTGAGTTTTAGAATTTTCTGAACCAGTCATACATTTTCGCCGGAAATGGAAGTTTAATTATTTAAACAAATTTTTCTTAGCGGTTGTGCCAGGTAGATGAAAGACCTTTACGTAAGATATTGCATTTTTGACCTTGTTTCCGCTTTAATTTTTAGAGATATTATATAAATTTCATACAGTTAATAATTATTTTAAAAATATTAAATTGTATTTTATTTTTAAACAGTTTACTTTTTATACGCAATACTCCAAACTCATCAGCCATATACTCGGCGTCAGGGATATCGAACTTTTACTGAATATTCAAATTATTTGAAAATATTTATTTGATTTTATTTAAATAACCAGGTTAACCATTAATTAATATGACATCATCACTAATGAATTACAAATTTATTCCCTACATTTTGAGACAATTTTCCCGTTTGGAAGATGTCGATTCCATCCAACGCGAGTACTGACGTGACAATTTGGGACGCGAGTACTCGAGGACTGTTAATGCGAAATAGGGAAAATTCTACAGACAAAGACAATTAAGAATTTCATGAGAAACGTTAGGCATGTTTGGCTTCCGAGGCAGTTTAAAAACGAATTGTTTGTTGGATTCCAATTGAATCGTGTGTTTTATCGATAAGGTCCGTTCCGATGGCCGATATTTGGGAATATGTACGAGATGAAGAAGTGGGGCCCTTACCTGTATCAGTCCATGAAGGAGATGGCTCGTCGCTACGGGGAGGTGTCTGGCTTCTACGTCGGCTTCACTCCCGCTGTCGTAGTGTCCGGCTTCGACGCCATCAAGGAGCTCTCGTTCAGGGAGGACCTCGCTGGAAGGCCGATGGTCCTGCGGCAGCGCACTGACAACGAGAGACACGGTGAGTGGACGCATCTGACGGCTCGCGGGGGTGCCCGGTGAATTGGTGCGGGGGGAATTCGTACGAGGGGAATCGATCTCCCGACAGATTGGTACGCGGGGAATTGATCCCCCGCGCTGATGTTTTACTACCAACCCAATCCCCCCGGTTAATTTATTTATAACATTAACCAATAATCAGGGCGTGTAGATTTACATAAGACTGAAAAACAGTAGTACACTCCTGGCCAAAATTAACGCAGCACCTCCCTAGCGATCCTTACGGCTGGTGGTGCGTTAATTTTGGCCAGGAGTGTACAACATCAGCGCGGGGGATCAATTCCCCGCGTACCAATCTGTCGGGAGATCGATTCTCCGCGTACGAATTCCCCCCGGATCAATTCACCGGCCACGGTTCGCGAGATATGCATGAGCAGCCGGTGGCGAATGGCAGGGGGTGTATTAACCACCCCTACCTAATCTACCATGTTAGCCTCTTCAATAGACTGTGGAAAGAACGGAGTATCCGTATTCATGAGAGTATCCATCTTCATGGTAAAGTTTCATCTCCGAGATCACGTTCGATGTTTAACTGAGCTACAATGTCATTTACTTCGTCTAATTTATGTAAAAGCTAGAAAATAGGTAGGATTAGGAATTTTGCGGGAGTCATTTAAATTGGTTGAATAATTTATATTCAATCTTCTCATATTTGTAGTCCCGTGGTGTATACGTTTTCCTGTAGATTCGTGAGGTATTTGTGGACTCATCAAATAAAAGCGAAAAGCAACGAAATGGATCGCGAAAACACAAAAATACTCGAGGATTTATATTTACTGCGGTCGCTTTAGCAAAATATGTTGTGCTCAGAATGAGTTGGTTATGCTAATACCAAAATTTCCCAACTTTGTAATTTCTTGAATAATTCGACCAACTTCTGCGTGTTAATTAATAATCCAAACAAATATTTCATTCCAAAGAAAATGTACTTATGCAGATATTCATCCACACTGGGAGACTATTGAAGAGACTAGTGAGCAAAAATACTTCATTATCAATGATAACGCACTTAGGATAATTTACTAATGATAATGCACTTCCCTAAATTGAAGTACGTTCAATTTCATTTTGAAAGTTATGATGGAAACATTAAATGATACTTAATTGAACACTTAAACACACCACCAAATTCATTTTACAGTTTCGCTGAGACAGTAAGCATTCAGCTTTTCCGTTTCTTTGTTATTGACTTTTAGTGATCGCGAAAAACTGCTTCCTCCAAATAGTGTCTGAGTTATTTTAAATGTTTCCAAAATAAGGCTATCAATCTTATCGAAAATTGGCACGGAAAGAACATTAAATTATGTATAATTAGATTCCAGAACCGCTTTTAAACCAACAGTGGTATACGGAAATGCGTGTTTGGTTTGCGGTACATGAAATAGCAAGGCTCCAGTAAGCGAAGACCGGCTTGGTCCTCTTTCCTGCTGTCAACCGAAACAAGGCTGGTGATATCAAAGGCTTTCTTAAGGGCGTCCGATACCCATTTACCTGTTTGTTCGAAGAGAAAATTCGTGGCAAATTAGATAGAAATAGCTCTGAGCACTCTCCGACTACGAAGAATAACTCATAACAGTAATTGTAAAGGAGTAATAAGAAATATTGTACAGTAAGTCTAATATAAACCTTAGTTTAAACCTAAATTTATCAACGTTTATGAACATCATTTTCTAGTCTATTTAATTTTAGGCATACCAGATACCCGAGAAATAGCTGGATCAATCAGTTTCATCAATAATAAAAGAAACATAAACGAAAAATTAAAATAGTTCACTTCTTTTTTAACGTATAGTTAAGAATAAATGTCAACAATCTCGATGAACCGATATATTTACTTAAATGGGAGAAGTCTTAATGAACATCGAGATATTTACCGAATAAATATTACTTCCTCATTTCCTTAATACCTTACTGTTCTGTGTTCGTGTTGTCCAAATAATTAGGCACCGCGAAAACGTTTAAAATGAAAGTATTTTAAACAAAGAAATGGTAATAATTGGAGGCTGAATTAAAGGGGAATAAATGTGACTGATAAGCTTAATGTAGGATGTTAAAAATAGGGAATATTGATGAAAAAAATGCATCGTTGCACTTCTGTGGATAAGCATAAAAATCCAAAATGAAAACAAATCCCAAAATGCTACAAATATATTCTTAACGGAAACATACCAGATTAATTAGAATATAAAAATCAATTTCTTGACAATATACCGTAGTATAAACTTATTTTTATAAAACTTCGATTTTTTCGATAAAATATTAATGAAACATAATATCTCTTCAGCAATTGCCTTCTTGGATTTTTAAAAACTTCTTAAAGTGATTTTTGTTGCTAAAAATTGTACTACTGCGATAAAAATAATGAAATATTTATTTTTAAAAAACTCATCAAAGAGGATGAGGATATGATAAAGCTTCTTCTCAATGGTACCGGCTTTAAAGCTCTAATTCAGAAAATAACTTTGTAAATCACCATTAGTTATGCTTATAAATCAACAACAAGGTATAATTTGAAAGAATTGAATTAAATTATTAAAATAAATTAAAAACTATTTGTCAGAATATTTGATTCCATTTGCTTCAATAATTTGTCGCATGTTGGACCAAGGGAGGGTCATTTTGTGCCTATTTCTGCTCTCATTACAATGCTTAAAAAAACGTACAAAATGCATCAACATGTATAACATCTTTAACAAATTATATATGACAATGTAATGAAGTTATAAGACTGTATAACACGATCAAGTTCTTAAAATACTGAAAAAGAAAAGTGATGGACATATTTTAGCCCTCCATTGGTCTTTTAAGTGTTAAGACATCGGGGCAGTGAAAATCGTTTCTTTTCCCAGGAATCCTGTTCATCGATGGCCCCAGGCTGAAGGAGCAGCGGAGATTCAGCCTGCGTCACCTGAGGGACTTTGGATTGGGCAAGACCAGCATGGAGAGCATCACTCTCGAAGAGATAGAGTCAGTGATCGAAGGGGTGGAGGAGATTAAGGGCACTGCCAACGAGCTGTGGTCCAGACCGGTGAGTAGCGTTCGGGAGATTCCAAAAACAGTGATTTTTACATTCGCAAAAACGGAAACGGACCGCTGAAACTGGGGAACTTGAAAGATGCGGTGATCAACATTATAAAAAGCAAGTTTTTATCCCCAAAAACGTTCAGAGACCGGAGAAAAGCGGAAGATTGAGACGAACCACGTAAAAATGAGTCTCCGGATAAATGTCTATGTAAGAACCCTGCAAGCCGCCTTTCGGCGTGTGGCAGGGGGTGCGCGCGCCTTGACTCTATTTTCCTAAACAGTTACTTTCGCGTATAGTTCGCGGAAAAAATGAATTTTTGAAACGATTCGTTTTAGCATCTATTTCCTTTATCTTTCGGGCAGTATCAGCACGGCCCATATAACAGGGGGGTCGCATTATATCGGTTACATCATCTGAGAACGTAATTTCTCTGAACTTATTTAATAAATTTATCCTTTGAATTTGTCTTCTATCTTCTAATGATTCCCATCCCGCTTCCTGTAACATCTGAGTGACACTCGCTGTTTTATCGTAGCAATTCTTTACAAATTGTATCGCCTTTCGTTGTACTTTTTCTAAATCCCGAATATGACATTTCTCGGCCCATAAACTAGATGTATACTCAAGTTGAGGCCTAACTAACGATAAGTAACATCGCTCACGAACTTTTTCTTCACTCTTACCGACCATTCTTTTAACGAAGCCGAGTTTCTTAAGTGCTTTTCCACATATATTTTGGATGTGGACACTCCATGATAGATTATTCGTGAGAGTTACTCCAAGATACTTTACCGATTCTACTGTCATTAGGTTTACCCCTCGGAGGCTGTAAGAATAATCATTTATTATAGATTTTCTTTCGAAGAAGTTAACTACCGAACACTTTTCTACATTAAGCTCTAATAAAAATCTAAAAAGGAAAAAGAAAACTGTAAAAGAAGGCAATGCGTGATTACCAAATACTGAAATTTTACATTGCTGTGTATAAAGGACAAACACTCTCGATAAAATCTGCTGACTCCTAGAATCGAACCGAGATATCAATTTCTTCTGGTAGATGCGTTGTTGAATTGAAAACGATATTATTCTGAGATTTTTTATTTTATTTTCTATGAGAATTGAAGAATAGTCATTCGTAGGTTCTCTCGGGGCGTGTTTTTAGGCGAAATCTTTCTTTTTTAATGGAGTTAAAATTCCATAATTTAAATCCAATAAAATGAGTATTCTTATGTATTATAAAACTAAATGGATTTTGAATATAGTTTGAAAGTTTTCATTTCCCTAGTGATTTCCTATTTTCACCTATTCTATCTTAAACAATATTCAATACCAGCCGTGGCGGCTGAGTGGTCAGCACGGTATCGCCCCAACCCCCGAATCCAGGCTAGTCGGATTTTTCTGATAAAACGAAGATAAAAAAAATTCTACATGCACAATGGTAGTAATATTTCATTATAAAAATTATCAAATTCGTCAACAGTGCGTGTAAGCGGTGCCTACGGCACTTTAAAATTTCTCGTAGGTCGTTAAATAACGAAAATGGCAGAGTGTTCTTTATCAACAATTTTTGGATAGTAAATAAATAGTAACGAGGTTCTGCTTCAGCATATACATTTATAAAAGATTGATCTTGCATCTTGCATGAAGTATTATGTTGATAACTTGAGGAGGTTTTGCAAAATTAGCGTTCAAAGCGGAGCTACCGTTTTCTGAGCCCCAAAAACCGAGCTTTTTTCATAGAAAACCAAATTAAAATTTGTTGATACAATGAAAATTTGCTGATGGTTCATATATCGTAGTAATTTTCTTTCATTTTCAGTTTATTTCATTGCATTCGATGAATAAGTTACTGAGATACAACACTTCAAACTCGAGTATCTAGACTTTTTGCATGGACAGTAGTCGGATTTTTCCGATAAGAGTGTGATTTTCCATTGTTATTATATTACAGCACAACTTAGTGGGTTCAGCCTGTTCGTGTCAAAGCAATAAATATATAAATTACTCAATGTAGGTGAACATTAAATTTTCCGTAGAATCTTCCCCTAAATCTTGGCTGCTCAGCTTAAATACTCAGCAATCAGCTTTAATCAACTGAAGAAATCTCTTTCCTATCTCGAATTATCAAAATATAAGTCTAATCCTTAATTGAGATCTGAAATTCACGGGCTGAGCATTAGCGATTGTAGTGGCGTTTACATGGCCAATGCTCTCACAATCCAAGCGATAAATCAATCTTATCTTTAATTTAGCTCACTTCGCGAAACTTCTCATTTTTTCTGATCATTACTTGCTCATGGAAGTAAACTCGTGAAACTTCATGAAAGACAAACGATGGCATTCCGAGAATTTCTGCTGATTATTTATCTTTCGGATGGTCGTTGCAAGCGCAGGCAAATCACGTGATTTAATTTGTAAATATGGAGTCCGCTTGGCAAGGGTACATGCGCTAGATCGGGTTATGAATTCATAAATAAAACGTTTCGAGGAGAAAATCTTTAAACCAAGCCTTCTTAAAGTTACATTGAGGTATTTTAAAGAAAAATCTTGTACGATTTTATGAAACAAAACTTTATAAAGTTCTTCATTCTTAAATTGGCGGTAAAGAAACATTGGATTGAAATCACTTCTTCGATACAATGAACGAGGAAAAAGGCGAGTGATAGCAGGAGAATACAGGGACGGATCTAGAAAAATATGTTGGGGGGGTCCGATCGAAAAATTTAAAAATAAAAGATATTTCGGCTTTCACAAAACATGACGTTAGAATTGTGTTAGACAAACTTGAATTTTTTCGCTAGTGATTGCTTATTAAATTGTGTGTTTATTTGCGTAAATTGAGTTTCATTTTCGAAAAATAGGCACAAGAAAAAAAGTTTAATATAAGTAACTGTCGATTGTGATCATAATTGATCATATTTTTTTATTAGATGTTAATAACACACAAAATAATATTATAAAATATCAAAATGACTTATTGACAGTATACGAATCAAATGACGACATTTGAATATAGACAATCCACTGTCTTGAAAATCAGGCATGCCATTTACAGGGTAATGTCAATTCTTCTCGTTTTTTTTGCAATAATATCCAGTATTCGATCACTGGTAATATCCACATCTCTGTGAATGTTAAGCAGCGCCAGTCCATTCAGTCGTTCTCCTGTTGCACAAATAAGTCTTCAATCTTCGCAAAGTGGAGAAGGACCGTTCACTGGAGGCTCAAATAATTACTCGGAAAAGAAAAGACTCTTAAATAAAGTTAACGTATCTTCCGTCGTCAGTGTAATTCACAGTACACACTACAAATAATTCGTGATTAAAATTACCTGTACAACACACCGTCCCGCAATTAGAATATCTGGGCGTTTTAAGGATCTTCTCTTGACGGTCTACAAATAGTCTAGTCCCTGGGAGAATATACTATCTCGTAAAAGCATATAATTTATGAATTCATCATCTCAGCCGCAATTCGATCAGGTTTTTTTAGGATGTCTATTGTGACGCATTGTCTACAATATGATATTTTTTCATGGTTAAACATGGGGAATGAACAAAAACAATCGAAGAACTGTATTTCTGTGGTTTCGCCGAATATACGGCATTTTTTACTTATATAGCCCTTCTTTTCTCAATTTCCACGTCTTTCTTTATAGATTAGTCATGAAGATCTTACACCAGTGGAATATCCCTGTCTTACTTTTCTGGAATATGAACTCTCATTTGGAAACCCTCGGAGCTCGAATATGTGTGTGCCCATCGCGAGGAAGAGGTTTAATGACATATCCGCACGAAACTGTTCCCCACGCTGATAAATCCCCTCATTGTCAAATCCCCTTTGGTTATTGCCTTTAAACGAAGTATGATGTCAATGCACATTTAGAAGTGAAATGTTATTTTTGCCAAACCAAGTGCTATTAATGTTGTCGCATAAAAAAACTTTTCTTCCGTCTTCAGCTTCAAGAGAAAATGCTACAGTCATCTCTTAACCATACAAAGCAGAACTTAAATCGCACGGAAACGCACAACTCCATCAACTGATTGAGATCACAATATTTCTTGGCTTTCCTACCTCAATTTCAGAACATGTCTCCTCCTCATCTTATCCACCGTCCAAACGAATATTTTTTATTGCAATTTTATTCATTACTCTATAATTCTCATTGTATTTTCTCCTTTGTATTTTTTTAGTGTTTTGAACCGTTTTTACTTATTTATAATCTAAATACTTAACGAGCTTTTACCAAGCGAAATTATGTTTATAATGTTTGTATGTTCAGTATGTCTATTATGTTCATATAATTTAACATGTAATTGACAAAACTAGTTTAAGCTAGAACTCTGATTCTGGTTGATTTCTTTCTGTTCTCAAATGACAAAGGGTAAGAAGAGACTTTCTAGTCTCAATCTCGCCCTGAATAAAGTCCTCTATTATTATTATATACACCTTACTATTAATATAAAGTACATGATATAAATAGTATTACCGTATATTATGCATGGTTTTATTACATTACATTTTTAATAACTTATAATTTATTTGAATGTTAAAATTCGTTTCTTTTATTAAGGTTTTGATGCAAAATTTAAAACCGAGATTTCGCAAATTAAACTAGAAAAATAGTTAGTAGTCTTGAATCTCAATACTTTGAATTTCTTTAAGGTGTTAGTAAGTGTTAGAATTTCTAAAAATTTGAGAAAATATGAGGTCACCGTTTCAACGTTACCATTTAAACAACCTACTGGTTCCTCGGGTGGCCGGAATAGAATAATTTTGGCAAGGACATTTAGTAATTAATGACTCTGATAGACGGTCTTTATTATTCCCCACTCACATGATTACTCTATGATTGTTATCTTTATTTATTTACCTATTTTCAAATTTACTTTCCATCCAGTGTGTTATGGTTTCTTTTATATCTGTTTCGGCGTAATCTCAAATTCAAGGGAATTAATCCTCAATAGGCATCATTTTACAACTGTTTAGCCAATATTATAAAAACCTTTGCTGTCATTTCAAGCTGAATTTCCAATGTCCCAGTAATTTTAACTTTAATAATAAATAAAAAGAATAGTATTATTTATGTTATAATTATTTATTATATATTTTATTATAAATTAATTATTAATATTACTATTAATTCTGTCTTTCAGATTGTGGTCCACGACATCCTTGGTACTGCAGTAATCAACATTATTTGGCACATAATTTCCGGGAAGAGATACGGCTTCAAGGACCACCAACTCAATCAATTGCTGGCCTATGTCCGATTCATCATCGCCCATAACGAATTTGGGCCTACCTTTGCCATGGGCTTCCCCAAACTCGCTACTTTATTTCCTTATTTATCCAACGCTCGTAGCAACCGGCCCCGCTCTAACAAACTGCTGTCCTTCATCACGGTAAATGATGCTTGCTATATGTGTATACTGCAGGGTGTTTGATCAAACCAGTATTATTCTTTAGCCGTAGTAGTACTTACGATTTTGTGTGAACGGAACGATTTGGAATACTTTTACTTCTGAGTGGATTTTTGTTGTCTTTTTCTGTTGAAAGGAAGAAATTCCGTTTCCATTAATATTACGCTGTTACGTAACCGTGAGTTCGGGGATAAGTGAGACTCGTTTTTAAAAGAAACAACAAACTTTATTTCCTAAACTCAATCAAGCAAAGCCAAATATCAAATTACAACGCGTCAAAACGATCCAACCTTTCGTTCTCTGTCCCTCTCAACAATCCAACGCCGTCGCTAACACAAACTCCGTTGCCAACACAAGTCCCCCACTTTCCAGCTTCGTAGCGATATAATCATCCTTCATACAGCTGTACGATATCGAAAATATGTGAAGATATGATTGAACTTATTCGACGCGTGAAATCACAATGTCTAGAAGATGATCAGGTATTCAAAGACGAATCGTACTCCGTTTCCTTATCATAATATTCGCAACGTTGATGAACGAAGTTAATCTCCCAGAAGATTGGCAAATATCTAAAGTCTGACCAGTGTTAAAAACGAAATTATTGAGCGATTTATAGGCCTATTTCAGCAACGTCATTGGTCAGCAGAATTAGAGAGTAGACCATCGCTAGTTCTTTGATTTGCTTTCTTGAAACTCCTCTCTTTTTAAATAAGAGTTTATTTTTCGTGTCACGTTCTTTGTAAGAAACGGTCATGCAAGTCTCAGTTGGCGATTTTTATCCTAGATTATTAAAAGCTGTCGAAAATTTGAAATTATATCATAATAAACGATACAGATTCAGGGTTAATATTGTGGTACTGTATTTCCCGTCCCATAAGACGCACTTGTTTTACTCCAAAGTATGCTCTAAAATAAGCTTGCGTCTAATGCGCTGTTAGCATACGGGTATAACTCCGTCCTATAATAGGCAAACCGATTCGCCGGGATAAATGCATACCATTAAGTATTTTTGCCGTATTAGGCATTGAAAATAGTTCAGTTAGTTACAAATTTCGATAATAACCCTTTTTTGATTAAGTAGTAAGGAATATAGTTTTAATATTTCGATGACAGAACTTCCTTTAAAATAATTCCTAGGTAAATCGGAAATGAATATAATGTAGCACGTTTAGTTTAATCTCGCATGTGGTGCTGCTGCAAAACTTATACACATTGGGCTAACGGAGATGTCACAATATGCTAATACATTGTATCTCTCGCGATAAAGAGTTTACTGGCACTCAACCTTACGTAACAAAGTATGAGTTTTTTTTGTAAATTCTTACCTGAAAAATCAAGGTGCGTCTTATGCGCCGGTGCGTCTTACAGGCTTGGAAATACGGTACTTATTAACTTGTAAAACATCCATGGTAAACAAACTTTTACTAGACCACTAATTTATTATAAAAATAACACGACCCAGGTTTCATAGCGTCGCTATATCATCAGGTGACAAAATATAAACACACTTCCGAATATATACACTCATGAAAGGAGGAGGGGAAAGAAGGTAGCAAGTAACGGAAGGAGGAATAAAGGGGGAGTAAGGTGGAAGGTGGAAAGGAGGGGGTAAGGAATGAGGCAGGTTACATAGCAAAGGTTCTCAATCTCAATTCGAAGAATTGCAATACATACAGAGTTACGAAGTAAGTAAGAAAAGCATGAGTTAAAAAGTAAGGCATGGTCATTTAAAATCACTTAAATCCATTCAAAAACCAAAGAAGATGCAACGAGTTGAAGGTGAAGAACAAAGGGGGCAAAGGGCGGGATGCTAGGAAAGGTGCACGGAAATTAAGGAATGAGGGTTTGCAATATGGGAGAAGGGTTAGGAAACAGAGATTCGTTGGCAATATTCGACGAGGAGTTCCTCGCGATTTATAAAGTCTCCAAAGCGTCTCTCACTTTTGTCACATAGGTGGAGCACCGTCATATCAGATTCACTTGTATGCCCTCTTTCAAGCAAATGCTGGCTGAAGTGCAGACGGATTGTTATTAATAAGAGCACGTTTACGTTCTTTTTTCCGTTCTGAGAAACATCTTCCAGTTTGTCTAATATAAAAACAATCACATTCATTACAATTTAATCTATAAACACCACTTCTGTTAAACACCTCAACGGGATCTTTGCACTTGACTAATAAGTCTTTCAGTTTAGAGCCTCTCTTGAAGGAACATTTAAATGTAGCGGGAAAACTGTTACTCACTGAGTAGGAGATTTTACCGAGGATCTTAAGGGAACACCACTTCATCTCAGCAGACTT
Source organism: Sympetrum striolatum (assembly GCA_947579665.1). Taxonomy (NCBI): domain Eukaryota; kingdom Metazoa; phylum Arthropoda; class Insecta; order Odonata; family Libellulidae; genus Sympetrum; species Sympetrum striolatum. The sequence goes on from OX388349.1 coordinate 1,992,747, forward strand.
AAGCACTCGGAAAATATCGTGCAAAGCCATTTTATTCCTCTTCTTCTCTATAATTTGATCTACTATCACAGGGCAGAAACCGTTTTTAACTGCAATACTTTTAATAATGTTCACTTCGTTAAGAAAACTATGTGTGGAGAGGGGTACACTCAGTAGCCGGTGGATCATGCTGTTGTATGCGTTTATGGGAGAGGGGATGAAAGGAGTCGCTATTGATGGTGCAATCAGTATAACAGGGTTTCCTGTAGATGGAAAACTCATGCCGTCCGTTGGAAATGGAAATTAAAAGATCCAAATAAGGCAGACTGCCGTCGATGGCTTTTTCAAAAGTAAATTTAATCTTCTCATGGAAAGAATTAAGGGATTTGAAGAAAAGGGTGCGTTCAGTGCCTCTCCAAACACAAATGGACGTACCTATACCGATACAGAATGTGTTTAATCCACTTGGAATTAGAACTGAAGAATTTTTTCTCAAAATTGTCCATACATATATCTGCCATGAGAGGAGAAAGGGAGCCCATGGCTAAACCGCTGTTCTGTGAAAAAATTAAAATTTTTTGTGATTTTGCTAGACCCCGGGGTTGGGTTGGGTTGGGGGCGGTGATTTCTCGCAAAATTCTAGAAATCCTTCCCCCCAACCCAGCCCCCGTTGACATTCAACAGGTATGTGCCTCCGCTAGTTGATGATAAGAAAGCAAACCAAACCAAGTGGGCCAGTGAGATACATATTTAAAACACCCGCATATCTGACTGAGCAACGTTGCCGTGTGTCAACGGGTAATTTCTTGCAAAATCACAAAAAATTTAAATTTTCATCATAGAAGGTCGATCAAAAGACGCTTATATATCTGTTTGGACGAGTGAGACGACGAAGATAATAAATTGTTGCTCATTTGAATAGTTTATAACTTTTTAAATCGTATTCCATGCGGTCAGTTTTTTAATGGTACCCCCTGCTGTGGGAGCCGGGCGAATATGAGCTCCGAAGGCGAGCGAACGGTCAGGATTAGGACGGAGGCCCTCCAAATTTCTACCTGAAAAAAGTAATTGTAAAACCCCCACATATATCTTCCATTAACCTTATTGTGTTAATAATCCCTGTGGTTCTACCCGTTCCGATCCAAATACGTTTTCGTTTGAGAGTGATGAATGTCCCTTAATGAAATCCATTTCTGGAACTTCTTGTAATCAGAAATATGGTTTAGTCCTGAATATTTTCTCCGACTGCTTTCCAGTTTTTTTGTTGATGTCCAAACAAGAGCGCAGTTTCCTCTAGATGTAGTGTCTGATATGAAACACTTTAAAATTCAACAATTCCTTTTTTATGTTTATATTCTTATTAAAAGGGTCAATGTAATTTTTCCACTTCATAGATCAATTACTTTTATTAATGAAATAGTATTTTTAATTAAAGTGGTATTTGATACATTCGGGTTTAAGTACCTTCGTATTATAGTTATAAAGTTTTAAGATTGAAATTCCGCTAACGGTTTATTAGATTAGACTCAGCATAAAATTAAGGAAAATTCAAAGCTAATGTGTGATTATTTCTCAACTCATTATTTAAATAGAGCATCAAAATATGCGATTCTTCACTTAAAAACATGATAGCAATTATCGGAAATCAGGTTTTGATAAATATATGTTAAATATTTTCTATCAAAACTCGACGCTGTAGAAATACGTTTCATTTAATTAAAATTGAGGTACAAAAATTTCGTTCGCAGTAAATTACTGTTTTCTTGCAGAAATTAAAATTTTCTATGTAAACCAGAAGAATGACCATTTTCAGGACGAGATGGACAAACACAAGGATTTGCTGGAAGAGGACAATCCAAAAGATTTCATGGACTCTTACCTGCTGGAGATAGAGAAAAGGAAGGACCAACCGGAGCTTACTTTCAACGGTAAAGCGGCGATTTATGATTATCTCATTTTTTCGGCGGGGAAAATTTTCTCACGGAGGATATCTTAGATCTTGAATTAATAATTTTTAACGAACGAAGGCTAGTTACACACTCACCGGTTTCGCTCGTCCGGTCGGTCATAAAATGGTCGTGAAACCGGGGTAGGGATGCTTTCACACACAAGAACCGGGCCAGCCATAAACAGCCCGGTTGCATCTCCGGCGTTGGTGAAAAATCAATTCTCTTTGGAATTTTTGGTTCAAATAACTTTAATTTTTAAAATTAAATGCTAATTTCGTCTACATTCAATATGTCATTCGGCACGTCCATATTTTAAAGCAATGTTTTTTACTGGCAGCGGCCGCATGTCAAAAAGAAGGAATGAACCTTACTTATCGGTGAATGATAAGTGATTTATGATTACATTCAGCAGTTACCGATGAAAAAGTAATTGATACTGGTGGTTTTAAAAGGTCAAAAGAAGCAGGAAAGCAGCAAGAGATGGGGGAAGGCACCCGGCAAAAACCGTTCAATGTGAAAGTGCTATTTGACCGACGTGCATTACTACCCACACCCGGTCTTAAAGGTCTCGGTGTTGTCCTCTTCAGTCGTTGGACCGGCTGTTACCCGGCGACTACGAGGTCTATAATCTATTCTCGGCTAGTGTGAAAGGCTCCATTTACTTCCATTGCTTACTAACCTTGTGACCCAGCTTAAAAACCGGCTATGGTTTGCCGGCCGGGCGAAACCGGCGTGTGTGTAAATAGCCTAATAGACCGAAGCGGCGTCTTTATTGTACATCGTGTTTCTATCCTAATTTAAGTTTAAAAATATAAACCCGGTTTTCTACAGAATAAACTTCTTTATTACTAACTTTCATTTTAAAATATGACATGGCTCTCCTAAAGAAAGAGTTAAATTGGATTCACTTTTGATCCTGCAAATTCTACAGTCGAAAAAAGGATACACGCTCAAGTGACTCTAGTTGTATATTTCGAAAACTAATCTCCCATCTTCTGTAATTCTACTGTACTCACTGATGGTTAAATAAGGAAAATTTGGTGTGGAGTCACAATTTCTTGAGCAACTGTTTCTATTTATGCGCAATTGGCCATCTGATTATTGGTGATTCCAATTTACTGGTAAAATAACTTTTTTGCTATTACGTTTCTTTTTTCTTTTTGTGATACTCAAAGGAATCAAACTTAATTTTCAGAGAAGCAGCTCAGCCGAATATGTTTTGATTTATTCGCTGCTGGATATGATACGACTTTCAACACCATCACTTTCTCCATCTTGTTTATGATCCTGAACCCAGGGGTACAATTAAAGGTGCAGGAAGAACTGGACTCAGTAGTGGGCAAGGATAGATTTCCTTCCTTTCAGGACAGAGACAGGCAAGTCATCGTGACAAAAAACATATACATTATGTACAATGTACATTTACCTCTTAATATAAGCTAAAAAAATATGTAATGTGGCCAACACATGACTGTCTCCATATTTATTGAAAACAGAAGCCTATGCCGGTAATAAATAAATAACTCCTAAAACAATGAGTGTTACAGGAAAATGTTTCATACAAAAGTTGTAGTAAAATACATTATCTATAACTTTTTTATGTAATTGTATACACCTACATTGCATTCTGACAGAGATATGTATGAAAAACTTCCATTTCTGGATAAACAACAACTTCCGGTAAACCATTATTCAAGAATAACTCCTAAACAATCAGTGTTACGAAAAAATGTTCCATACAAAAGTTGTAGTAATGTACACTCCTGGCCAAAATTAACGCAGCACCGGCCGTAAGGATCGCTAGGGAGGTGCTGCGTTAATTTTGGCCAGGAGTGTACATTATCTATAACTTTTGTAAATAATTGTATACACCTACATTGCATTCTGACAGAGATATTTAAGAAACAAAATGTTTTTCCGGAAAAACCGCAACTTCCGGTTAAGCATAAAAAACTAATCAACTCAAACTAAACAAAAAACTAATAACTAATTGTTAGGAAAATACTAAATATGAATTTTGGAAATGATCGGATAATTAATTTTTAAGATAGAGCGCCCACAAACGTTTTTACCACAGATAGACGCACATACACACAGACAGACATGTTCGGGAAAATAGCGAAAACGAGCTCTATGGGCCCCAAAACATCTATTTCCGTTGAAATCTGGAGGTCGAATTTTTTTGCGAATACAATATTTTCTCTATGCTACGTATAGGGAAAGAGTAATAAATATATTGTATCAAAAGATCGTGGATGCGAGCTTGGAAAGAAGGATATAGAGGAGGTGCCATCGCAGGTGATGCTCATGTCTCCCTTTGCTCAACCTAACGCTCCTCTGAACTGTCGCTGTCCTCCTCTGCCCTAAGAAGAAAGAATTTCAGTTCATACCAGGGATTTGTGGCAATTAAAATTAGAGTAAAGGGAAGGTATTATGAGGTGACCAAACATAGACAATTGCCGAAAGCAAAAAGAGCAATGAGTCAGAGCCAGCTATGGTTCCATTAGGGTAGGTCAAGTGAACCCAGTTTGGCCTTTTTATGAACGACTTGGGCAACAGATAAGGGTGTTGTAACAGACGCTGTTTTTCTTGTTTTTAGGAACGCTTTAGACGCATTTTCCCATAAAAAAACTGATTCAATAACTGTTTGCCTTCGCGATCAATGAAGAGGTGTTCCGCAGGGAAGTGTCTTAGGGTCGATTTAGTTTCTTATCTTCATTTACAAATTAGCGGATAGTACAAATCGCAGGTTAGATTATTTGCTGACGATACATACTACTGAGAGATTGAGTCAGAAGTTGATAGTAGTATCCAACATAATGGCTACAATGTTCTATCAAGTTTGTATAGACATTGCCAGCTTGATTTGAATAAATGCGTTGAAATGAATTCACGCGTTCCATCAATGCACTATGCCAAAATTCAGAATGTCCATCAGAGTTCATGTTTCACAATTAATGCTAATGAGTTACGTTTAGCAGTAGGTTTTCGTTCATAGAACGTAGTCGATGTGACAAAAGAAAAGTACGCAACGATCAACAAGTGGAACGCTGAGAGGATGCCCATCCTGAGTCATAGAACATCTTATTTTTCTCTGATTCGGAATATTTAGTCTCGATTTGGGAATTAGTTTCTACGAGGTTCCACACGAAGCACGTTTTATCCGAGATCTACTCATGGTCCATCTTAGATCAGCACACAAAGAAAAATTGGACAGAAAATTAAGTGAGGTAAAGCGGCAGTTGATAAAACTCTGATAGGATGAAATGGAACAAACCAAGAATCTAATTCGCGTTGAAGAAATCGTTTAGTGTACTCGAAATATAGGAAAATCAGAAATGGAGATAATATTTTAAGAGTAGGGTTCGCAAGCAAAGTTTCCTTTTGCCATTTTTCGCAATCAGCCAACTCCATCTCTACAGATAGCCTTTCTCAGCTCTGAATTCCTTAGTTTCGAACTTACTTCTCTTAAGATTTCTTTATTTATTTAGGTTTCAATCCGAATAATACCCTTATCTATTTACTTCTCTATTTACCCAGAATTTACTTGCTTTGAATTTTGTGTGAACCTTATGATTCCTAATTCAATAACTTTTTGCAGGTTGCCGTACACCGAAGCAACCATCCACGAAGTCCTTCGATGCAGTTCTGTGGTCCCTCTTTCAGTCCCCCACGCTCCTCTTAAGGACACTTCATTCAGGGGCCATGTCATTCCCAAGGTGAGGAAATATTTCAAAATTAAATCAGCGCGCTTTATCTTCATGGGGTAATAGGAATTAATTAGTTATGACCTAAACACATTCAGTATATATACAACCAGTGGCGGATCTAGGATCGAGGGGGGGCTTGAGAGTTGGGATTAAAGATTCATTTTCTATTTATCGATTTTTGTAAGAAATTTTATAAAATTAAACTCAGTATACATATTTGAATTATGCTTATTATTATCTATCGTTGTAGATAAACATTTTTTTCTTTTTATGATAGATATGCCAATATCAATTGAGTTAATTTTTTCTGTAAATATCTAATATATTATTTCAATGTTTTGATGAGATATTTTGCTTTTCTTTTACTGTGACTTCTGGGGGGGCTACAGCCCCCATACCCCCCCTGGATCCGCCACAGTATACATATATACATATATATAAACCCTCAGGGTTTGAACCCTCGCAGACAATAGTCCGTGTATCTTAAGGTACATGGTTCGATGAAGATTACTCAAAGCATTCCCATAAGGAACAAATTCTTTTTTAACGATCGCGGTTTTTATTCCTTTTTTTAAATAACTTATTAGTAGAGGTGTTTGTTTTTCGCAATAAGCGATAAAACCAACAAATAACGCGAATTTTGGCCGATTTAGCGAAACAACGCTAATTTCGACAGTTTTAATAAGTAGCACGGATTTTGGTGATTTTCGTTTCATTCGTCATTTGTAAGAGAGGGAAATTTAATTTTGGTATGATTTAAATAAATTTACAATATTTAATTGTATTATTTACGTATTTTTTGTCGTATTTTTTATCACTCATGACATCTTTGCTCACGCGAATTCAGCTTTGATCTTTTGCAATAAATTCACTAAACTTTCTTTCCATTATCACAAAATCTCGCCTAATTCCTCGTATAAATATGTTTTGTTTTTCCTAACATATATCGTGTCAATATGTTTTTAATGAAAATATCATGTTTTGTTGATCTGCAGCTGTGAAAGCATTTTCCTTAAGTGTAAACAGCACAGTTTTAAATAAATTTAATTTAATATTTTGTATGATTTACAGTTAATAATATTTTCGATGCTTTTAATGTTTATGCTAAAGTGTGCCTAATATTATTCCTTTGCTTAAATGAGACTCTGTGAAAATTAACAACACCAAATTTAGGAAACATAATAAAAACACCAAACACCACAATTTGGTTTTCAAGTCAACAAATTTCAGAAAAAATAAAAACATTTTCAAACACCTCTACTTATTAGGAATTATCGGACAATACGGTACAAGTGTCATGGAAATTCGATAAACATGTTTCGTCATGTCCTAATTTAAATTCCACAATCACGCGATCCTTAATGAATGATCGTTTTCAAGAGCCGTTTGTTTGAAAGCGTTTCTTTATTTTGTCGACGCTTCCATGAGTTAACTTGTAGATCTTAACGATATCAACTTCGATGGGTGCCCGAGTTTAGTGAATAAAATTATATTTTTGAAGATATTACTATTTCTTTTCGCAATTATATATTAAAAAAACAACAAATTGAAGATTCTGCACCGCATCTCGAGACAATTTAGTATCTGTGGAAGTTCCTTTTCGATTGTGTTGCACGTAAAGAGCTCATACGCAAAATCAAGAATAACAGTGAATCATATCATTGCAGTTGTTATGAGGAAATCAAATTAAAACTTCATTCCATTCTCCATTAATAATAATAATGCTTTGTTATTTCTTGCCACTACCCCACCATTGGTTGTAAATGAGTAGTTTTAATCAAAAATTGTAATTTTAAGAAGTTAATTAGTGTTCATAGAACAGAGATAGTGAACATTTTCTCGGAAAATTGCCATATTTGATAAGATGAAAGCGTTGCATGCAAATGAGACATAAAACGGGGAATCCAATCAATGCCCTTAAGATATCGCTATTGTTGCAATTAAATATTATCCGGTTATGGAAGAAAATTTAACACCCGGTCGAAAATACATTCAACAATGTGGAAGTGCGTTCAATTCTTTTTCAATAACCTTATAACGTCCTTCCACGAAGTACGACCTGACATGATAGAATTTAAATACTATCCAATTGTGGAACAGACGTACATTTACTTCAAAGCATGAATGTTTTGGTGGAGGGTATGATTCTGGTCAAAGTACAGCGCACCACAATTTTCTCCCGTGTTCTACTTTGAACACGCCATTGGTTCGCCATAAGTCACCCGCTCTGCCTCTTTTACGGAATCCCAAAGTTTGGGTCCATATCAGTTTAAATTTCTATCGGAAAATTCCAAAATATTTTGAGCTTACTGTCCTTAATTGGCGTTTAACATATGGCCACAAAGAATTTCTAGCCCATCGGTAACCGTTCCGTAAATATTACCAAAAATCAGCTAAAGCAAGAAAACTGATTTTAGGGCTTTCTGGTATCGAACACAAGATTGCTAGGAACGTTTTCAAATTTCTTACTGTAGATATCTCGAGTGCAACGAAGTCCAATACAAAAGGTCAGAAGTGGCGCTAGAGTCTAAAGTTGGCTCGCAAAGGAAATACTTTGAATCTCACAGGGTGTTATTATTGTCCACTTTAAAATATTAAACCTCTTTAGGTATTTATTATTAACTAGAGGAGTGCCCGTTGATTCTCAACGGAAAAATGTCATAGATTGTCTCTGCAACGAACACCAATAGAAAGAAGATGTACCAAGAAGAGCAAAACCAATTGTCAATATAAATGTAGGAATGATTCAATTTTTGTCAATTCTGTTAGTCATTTGCGATTGTTTTCGGTGATATCGGCAAATAATTGAAATTCAGGGACATGATTCCTATAGTTAAGATGATATTTTCATGTATAGAGTAACATATCTGAAAAAAATTACAGAGTTTAATATTGGACTAAAGGCAAACCATATACCAACAATACTTCTTTAGAGGGAATTTCTATAGTATACTAAGTCCTCGAGTAGAGAGAGAGAGAGTAAAACCGTTTTAAACTCTAACTAAATACTTAATAAACAATTACGTTGCTGTAAATAAAACTTGGTTGCTACTGACGTTTAAAAAAAATTGAAAAAAATGAAATTTTACCGTTCGTACTTTTTTCCGTGTGATCCTTCACAGGATATTGTTCGTAACAGCAAATGTTAAAATCTCATGCAATCTTTTCTTCTTCATTAAGTGTACCACTTATTATCAGGATTAATTTTTACTTGACTTATATCCTTAATGCATTTTGATGGATAAATACATAAAGTTGGAATCAAAAATCGCCTTCGTTGTCAAGGGGGATGGGTTGTATACAACCTCGAAATTTTGATAAAATATTCACGCATTTTATCAAAATTCTCAAAATTTCGATTCGTAAACGATATTTCACGAACAAATTAAGAATCTTTTTTCTATTTCCCTTCTTTTGGTGCTTGTTTCGACTTTGTACGACTATTATTTCTGGTTTAAGTTTTCAAATGAAATAAAGCCTGCAGAGTGAAAAATGGACTTAACGTGCATTTATTATGGAAATGCTTTTTCGATTTTTCTGTTATTCCTTTTGAGTTTTTTCTTGTTTTAGGCGGTGACTCATACCGACCTTAACGTGTTTGTGTTCTAAATCCTACGGAAATGTATCCTAACTGGAATGCAGGTATCATTTTGTAGTAATCTCTCGATGATTCAATTCGTCGTACAATTACAATTACTTTTTGGAGCCAGCGGCTTATGCTCTCATCCTGTGTAACTGAAGAGCTAATAACAATAATTTCTCAGTAAAGATTCTTTCGTACATTTACTTTATTTTATTACCTTTTCGGAAAGGGGTCTACCATATTCCTGAACCTGTATAACCACCACCGAGATCCTAAGATTTGGGGAGATCCAGACAACTTCCGCCCGGAGAGGTTTATCGACGAGAATGGGGTGTTTAAGAGACACGAAGCCGTCATTCCGTTCGGAATTGGTGAGTGCACAACCTGTGTTTGTCTTATGAAGCGAACTTCATCACTACTTGATCAAAAACGATTGTTTATGGCTGCTTTGACAATTCAGAGCGAACTTTCCCACAGCAAATAACGAATTGCTTTCCTTCTCTTAGTCCCTCACTCTGGTACATATTCCCAATTGTAGACGATTCTGGAGAGCTAATAGCAGTTTCTGTCTTTGCGATCACAATAATTATATAATGTAAATTGTTTCCTCATGGTTTAATTTTGCAGTTTTTCCTGTTTCTGATTTTATTTTGTTATTAATTTGTAATTTAGTTATAGTACTATTGCTTTTGTAATCTCCATGTTATGCACAGCTTTCTTTAACATCTTTTAACTTGTGCTATCAGTAGGTTGTTTTCACACCCCCCATCTCTGTGGGTGTTTTCCTTCTGTGGATATTTTTCCTAAGATATCACCTTAGGTTTTTTTTTTACTTCCACTCCTTCTAAAGTTTTCCTCTCTATTTCTATTCACACATACACAATCTTTTATGCATATAATACCATTGACGAAAGGTTAGATGGAAGAAGAGACTTTTCAGTCTCAATCTCGCCTTTAATAAAGACCTTAATAATAATAATAATAGAAAAAAGAACCCAGATTCAAACCTGGATTCTCCACTTCCAGGATCGAATCCCGGTCCCGTCAGACTTAACTCATTTCTGTTTATCCTTGGGAATCGTCCTAGGGAATTATCCTTGGGAATTGTCCTAGGGGCACGCTTTTTGGTGCAAAGTTACCTGTCAACCTTTGCCTCGCAATAGAATAAATATTACGACTGCTGCAGTGAGCGTACACACAAAAGACGAATGCAGGCAGATTGAGGTCAACCTAATGCTACCGAAATCCATTTTTTTGTTTCGATATCGCGCCTTAATTAGCTTCTTTTTTCATTTAGAAATTACCCTTTGGATTGATCCCGAGTGCTCTTAGAGTAATTTCCGACAGATAATTTATAATAGATTAGATACTTATTAATAGACTTATTTATTCGTGGAGAAAATATCAATCAATCAGTCTGTGTGTGTCTTCGTTCTGTGTGAGAAGCGACGTTTGTCGCAGAATAGCAATGCTCATCATTAAGGTACGGTCATTAAGCATACCTCAATATAGAATGGAGTCTCTTTTATAAAGCTGAAGATATTCGTATTGAAGAAGATATACAAGTGAGTGAATTTTTCCAGAGAATAGAACGATGGCCTAGTAACTAAATGAGCTTTGGATGTGAAAACTTTCAAGGAAAACTTCACGGAAGAAAATTAGTAACGCATTTTGTTTGAAGAGGGATACCGCTTTCAAAATTTTCGCTAGATCAAGCAAAGAGCAAACGAAGCTGAGAAAGTTTCAAGATATTATGGCGTGAACGGATGGTTTCTTTCCTTCCCAGTAAGGTCTCTCATTTATTTATGTATTTAAATATACATAAATACACATACATTTATATATATCGTTGTCTCGTATATAAATATTTTTCATTCATTAGTCACTCGACGGGTCCTTTCATTCGTGCTTCTGCTTTCCTTGTCGCTGATCACACGCTGCTTCATTCTCTTTTGTCCCATTTTCGCCATTCTCCCGACTCCGCAGCCTACCGTTTCATCCAATTTTGCTTTCCGTTAATTTCGTCCAACTTTTCCATTCACTTTCTTCTTCACTGCCCGCAATCTGTTCCGTTTCCATGTTATTCTTCTTCGTCTTTTGTTCTTCTGCATCCTATCGAAGCTCTTTGCGAAGAAATAAACGAACGACGTTGTGGTTTCAGGGAAGAGGGCTTGTTTGGGCGAATCATTGGCGAGGAACAACCTGTACTTGTTCTTCACGTGCTTGATGCAGAAGTACAGCTGGAGGGTCCCAGAAGGGGAGCAGAGGCCTTCGGACGAGCCAGTGGGCAACATCACCATTGTCTCGCAGCCATTCAAGGTGCAGGTGCTTGCCAGGAAGTGAATCAAGAAAAGTGTCTACCAATCCCTTTTATGAAAAAAATCAATTTTGTAACGGTCTGTAAATATATGGTTGTATGTTGTCACGATCTATGTATCATTGAATTTTTTCGTTTAGAGTCTGCAGATTATCGTAGCGGCGTCTTAAAGGATTGCACTTTTAGAGTGAGAAATCTGTTTGAATCGCTGTTTCACTGTCTCAGCTTGAGAAAAGGAGAAAATTCACCGCTGCGACCAAACGTGTCCACTGTTGGAAATTCACTCACGCAGTGCCCTTCTATTTCGCGATCTCCTTCCAAAGAAGAAAATTTTTATATGATTGTATTCTCTGGAAGAGGAAGTTACGAAGAGTAATTGGGTGAAAATCCTTTCCAGAAACCCATTCTCACAGAAATTGCTGTTCTTTTATCGCAAAATCTTCGGAAATTTCAAATGATGAACGTTTCTAGGGTCGCCATTTTTTTCCTCAAATCTCCGTAATAATTATAATAAATTTATTGTTCCAAGGACATACAAAATATGTATAGGAAAGGTCACTGTCATTAATTGCATTGCAATCAATTAAAACTACATATAAACTGATCACTGAGTACATTACAAATCATACGTCTTATCACAATGATCACATATACACTTACAACCATTATTCAACAATCACAAAAATGCTACACTTCCATACATTTTATTACAATTTCAAAATTTAAATTTACTATAGTTCTCATTGCAATATAAGCTGATCTAGCAAACCACCTAACCTAAAAAGGAAAATGTAATAACTTTCCTTTCATTAAAAAATCATCTACACTATAACTTACAATGACTTGCAAAGCAAGTATTGTTTCAGTCTCTTAGAAAACAATTCACCCTTAACATTCTTTAGTTCACCTGGTAGCATATTTTTAAAGCCATTATCTCAAAGCTCCTAACAGTTAATCCTAGCCTATGTGATGGGGTCCTCAAAATAAACCTACCTCTCGTACAGTGCTCATGAATATCTTTTTGTTTTTTATATTTTTCTAGGTTCTCTATCTTTTTCGTTAGTTCTCATAACAAAGAAAATCTGTAAGAATAAATCGGACGGATTGATAGCGCCTCCATTTCGCACTCTCCTTCAGTTCTAACAGCCAAATAAACGGGCACAATATTCAATGTGCAAAATTTTATAAACGGATATCCTCCTTCGCAAAATTTGTATTTTTATTCAACCAAGTTGGAAGATTCCTATTTGCTACTGGCTCTTGCCTAACTGATAACCTAGATGGAATCGCGACTCTGTAAGACCCCTCCTCGAGGCTCATAAAACAATTTCAGCTTGATTTACGACCAATGAAAATGCAATTCGTCCATTACGTATATTTCCAAATCAAACAGCGAAATACTCAACCGAATCGCAGAGCAATTTCTCAAACTCTTATCACTTTGCAAATAATGTCGAACGACCACAATTCTTCTGTTTTTTCATCTTTAATTTTCTTCAGCAAAGATTTTCGTTGCGGCGTAGAATTTTACTTTTACTTTGCTATTGAATACTCGCGATTGATATCAGCCCCTTCAGTAGTGATGGTCAAATCTAAAAAAAAAGAGATCTTCAGCTATCATGAATTCGAAGACGCCGATTTGCGAAGTACAAATTGACTGTTCAAATGGAATATGATTACTTATTTGCGAGATATTTTTATTAATAGGCCATGCTTTCTTAATTTCCAGCAATACTTTCTCATGCATTTCTCATATACTCTCCAATTCCCTCACTGATACCGCTATGCTAAAAAAACGTGGAAGCAAGGCAGACAAGAGGTTGAACTGCATTTTAGATACCTACTTTTTGTTTTCGGAATTCGCCGCTACATGGCAGCACCTGTGTCAACAACCAACAAAGCGTCCTTCAAAATGAATACTAATTGTAAGCTAACTTTTAGGTAACTATAGAATCCTCCTCTATGCCGCTCGAGACAGAATCGAATTGTGGCTAATTAATCTACCGTTTATAATGTCTGTTTGGTCATCACTTCGAAGAAAAGACAATCTTTGTTGACGACCTGTTCTTTCCCAAGCTTTTGCGACCCATTACTTTTATTACCACGAAGAAACCTTTGCTCATTTTCGTACTCTTACAACCTGAGCTACCGTGTTTTGTTGATAGATGACTTTAAAAGGAGCCGAATTTCTTTCAAGGCAAACACTTTCCCTTGAATTTTATGTACTATCTGTTAATTTTTGCCGTCGCGAATGAGTCATGCAAATACAGTCGAAAAGAAGTGAAGAGATGTATACAAACAGCAATATCCGAGTGTAATTTCGATCGTAGAGCTGTTAGACAAACTGTATAGTGTTTCTAAAGTGCTGAAAGCTCCAAAACACTATTTTCCATTTATGAGAAGGCTCGGATACGAACCAAGGAGCCTTTTACATTAAAAGTGCACATTAAGTTAATTTTCATTTCTTACAGACTGTTCCTTTTACAAAATTGAATTAGCGATTCCACGAAATCGAGACTAGTTTCAAAAGAGAGGAGCTGATGATAAAAATTTCAAAATTTGATTCCTATCGTGAAATACTGATAATTGATAAAATTATCCAATATTTTGCGAACTCTTGTTCTTATTTATTTATTTACATATTCAATATTACAAAGAGAATAAAACAGGTTGTAGGATTTAAACAGACACAAAAACATTGCAATACTTTATAGTAAGTTAAAACATATATTCCTATTTTCTTTTTTGCTTTTCAGGTAGGGTTTAAGAGCCTCTTCAGGTAACGTATTCCAATCTTTGATCCCTCTATTTTTAAAAGAATACTTCGCTATATCCGTTCGTTGTTCCCTAAGCTTAAACTTAAATTTATGGTCCCCTCGATCTACGTAATGTGGTTCCTCTATCCTGTTCTTCAATTCTGCCCATGCCTCGCCTCGTTTATAACCTGGAAGATTCCTGCTAATCGGTTTATCCTTTTTTCTAGTGGTTCCCATCCGAGATTCTACAACATCTCAACAACAACATACAACATCGTAACGCTGTCTTCCTTCTTATGTCTTCCTTATGTATATAGTGCAACTTTCCGTTGCACTTTCTCTATCTTTTTAATGTTGAGTTTACCACGATGATCCCATACGTTGGTCGCATATTCTAATAGCGGTCTTACTATTGTTTTATATGCTAATTATTTCGCGTTCCCACTACTACCCCTTAGATTCCTCATCATGAAATGTAAATTTTTAAATGCTTTAGAAACAATTTTGCTTATAAGAGAACTCCAGTCCAAATTTTTCGTGAGTATGACCCCCCATTCATTTACTATCGGAATTTTCTCTCCATTTAACTCATATCTAATCTCTCTCTTTCCTTTTATTTGTGAATGTAATTTGATTACTTTTCTTCGCACTTATCCCATTCATTGAAGCCCACATTTCGACTCTTAGAATGTCGTCTTGCAGTATTTTACTATCTTCCTCACTATTTATTTCTCTGAAAATGATGCAATCATCAGCTTAATGCTTGATTTACGATTTTATTCCCTTTGCCAAATCATTAATATAGATTAAGAATAGTAAGGACCCGATTACGCTTCACTGGGGTACCCCTGCCGTTATTTCTATCTTTTCTGATAACATTTCTCCTACTTTTACTCAATACGATCTAATAATTAATAAATTACGTAACCAGTTTTTAATTCACTTGTCTTTATCCATTTCGTCTATTTTTTTAACCGACCGATGGCGCGGTACTATGTCAAAAGCTTTGGAAAATCTATTACAATGGCATCAACTTCCTTGTGCAGATCTAATGAGTCTGATATATCTTGACGTGAACTCAGCAACTGCGATTCGATATTCTAAAACCATGTTGATAATTGTACAGCCACCCTGTATCCTCCCAAAATCTTCTCAAATAACCGGCTACCAATCTCTCCATTATCTTTCATGTCACTGACGTCAAACTGATCGGCCTGTAATTTTCCACGTCTTGATTCCTTCTTTCTGATTTATAAACAACTTTAACAACAACATGCCGAAAGGCGGCTTGCAGAGTTCTTACATAGAAATTGACGAACAAAGTGATTTTTTAACTCGAGCTCATCCATTATTTAAATTAAACTGAAAGAAAATTATAAGTCCAAATCCAATTTATGGTAGACATGTACTAACGTTGGACTTTCTGAAGGGGAGAAAATTTTCTGAGATTTCAGCATATTCCAACTATGATGTATAAATAGCAGGGAAAAGCATACGACCACGTGTTTCCTAATCTACCCGATGGACCGAAGGACATTAATATGTTAAATTGTTGCGATCAAGATGGCGAAGAAATTTTATGCTAAGGAAAAGGAAATATTTCGGGAGATGAACGAAATTTTGACACGGCAACGTTGCCCCGGGTTTGGGTTGGGTTGGGTTGGTGGGGGGATTTCTAGCAAAAATCTAGAAATCCTGCCCCCCAACCCAACCCAACCCCCATTGATATTCAACAGGTACTTCAGCTAGTTGATAATAAGACAGCAAACCAAACCTAGTGGGCCAGTGAGCCATTTAAAACACCCGCCTATCTGACTGAGCAACGTTGCCGTGTGTCAACGGGTCATTTATAGCAAAATCACGAAAAATCTTAATTTTCATTGTAGAACGTCGATCAAAAGACGCTTGTATATCTGTTTGGACGAGTGAGACGACGAAGATAATAAATTGTTGCTCATTTGAATTGCTTATAACTTTTTAAATCGTATTCTACGTGGTCACTTTTTTATGGTCCCCCCTGATGGGAAGGTCGGGCGCTCAGTACCTGCGAAGGCGAGCTAAGGGTGCGGATTAGGACGGAGACCCTCCAAATTTCTACCTAAAAAAGTAATGGTATAACCCCCAGATATCTTCCATTAACCAAAGGAAGCTTTAAAGCTGTGAGTTAATTTGGTTCTCAGGAACTGCATCATGTTCAACAAAATCGGACTTGCAATTTTTCGGAACTCTTCTCATACTCTTATTTATTTGTTTTTGTTATCATAAGTAAGGTTCCTTGATGCGTGACGGGAGAGTTTACAAGTTGGAATTAGAAACAGGAATCACTGATCGGAGAAGAAAAACGAAGTACCGCTTTCTTAATTGATTAAGCGGTGAAATGAAGTGAATCCAAAGCTATTACGTAAGATGCACTAGATAAATTTCTGTAATCTCGCTACTCAAAGAGTGCGTGTCATTGAGTTGATATCTCCGTTATGCTTGTCTAATTTTGATTTCATTTTCTTTCCAATTTTACTTCATATATAGGCCGTGGCGCAATTTGTTAGGAATTTGTACTGTAACGAATTTTTATTCGACGTTTTTACTTTTGAATCTGCAAAATCATATTTTTTGCCGTTCATTCTTATCGCGTTTTGTGCATTTTAGTGGATTCTTCTTGCTCAATTACTAAGAGATTAATTTATTGAAAAAATATATTCATATTAATGGGAAGCATTAAAAGGTGTTCGCAGACGGCTTATATATTTTAGCGTACACAAAGGGAAGAAATTTGAATTTTGGGAGAAATAAGAGTTGATCTTGGTTTCGGAATAAATAAATACCACGTTTTAGAAAATTTAGAATTTTGGAATTCATCTCAACATCGTAACTAAAAGTTTTTATTGGAATTGTCCAAATTTAATACAGATGGTAAAAAGATCGAACATAAACTGAGGTGAAGGGACTGCATGAAAATGTTTTTCGGTGACCTAATATTCAATTTTGCCTTCGCCTCGTGGTAATCAGTTTCATCTGATTTATTCGTCGTCGAAAAGCTCATACAAAAACTTTACATAATTTTTGGAATTCTGAGAATGACTGCTTTCCTTCAAAAGTCCCTGTCGTCATCGCCTTCTGACGTCATCGTGTTCAGACGTCATGACGTGACGCGACAGCAGGTCCAAGCCATGAGAGCGGTCGCCTTCACGTCTGCAGAAGCAATTTCAAAAATATTTCTCCTCATTATAAATTTGTGAGTCACATACCATGAATGATTTAAAAATTAAAATCTTAAATGATCACATGAGTTTCAATGGATGCTATATTTATTTATTTAATTATAAGGGCTACAAGTAGGCTCTAGGCCAGATGGTAGTCATCTTTTCTTAGGGGAATGCATTACCCTGCCTCACCCTAGTTGAGAGGAAAACCCCCAAAATCCTCCCAAAGGCAGTACATCGTATAATTTACAATTAGATTCATACAAGTAATTACTATATACAATAATGCAATTAAAAACATATAAAACTAAAAGTTACAATATTGCCTATAATATTACAAACAATTCTAACTATGCAAGAGATGATACATTTAAGCTGTAAACAGAATATACGTAAAAACATTGCTGAATATATACTAGGGATTTATAAGCTATATACTACGGATTTTCTTTTTGAATTGTTTGTAATTTTTCGGCGTTGGAATGAGAACAGGCAAAGCATTCCAATCTCTTATTAATGAAGGAGGACTTTGCCAAATCGGATTTCTGCTCACTTTATACTTTGATTAACCCTTCTACGAAGCGCCCAATCTATTTGCATCTCAATAGATCTTCGACGGTGGAAGAGGAGATAAAGGAGAAAGTTTTGTTCTCCTGCGTGTGATAGATGCCGTCTTTATTACAGCTGAGGCTTTAAAGTCTCCATTCAACTGTTAAGGCGTACCGCTGATGGCGACATAAGTGTCACGAAGTACCAAAACCATCGAAAAAGGACTTTAATCGACTATCATCATACCTACATCACCTTTTTGATGGTATTCGTACTTTGTGACACTTATGTCACTAACCGTTAATAAATAAATAAAGGGAATCAAAATGAATGTGGAATGAAAATAATTTAGATTTGGATTTAATTTGGATTAAAAACCTAACCGAGGCTTAGGACGAAGAATCTACAGAAAACACCAAAGGTGATCGCACCACTGGGAACCAAAGACGTCCTTGCTACTCAATTTGCGGTTCCGGTTCTCGAATCCCAAAGCTTAGCGAGTCTGACCGAACTAACTATTAATGGGTGAGATCTAAACAGCTGTCTAAAAGTCTTTGAAAAAGAGAAGTCGAAAACACAACTACTTACTACACTTACTGCCAAGTATTCTGCGAATGAATTTCTCGCAAATTGAATTAAAACGAAAAGTTCGGAAAAACTACCTCGCTGTGAAGATTATAATGATGCAGATGAAAAACCACTGAAGTGATTTTAAAGCCAAAACCGAATCCTTTTAAGATAAATAAATGGTTTTATAACTACATATTGGTATTATAGAAAGCATTATTTATATTTTTAATAATCCTCTAAGTTAAAGCTAAGATAACATATTTGTTAAATAAAAATATTATAGAATATCTTGGGGCAGGGAAATCATAAAAGAATGTATGAAGATTAGCAATAAAAAGTAAAAACTTAGTTGCGATTCCATACGAAATTGAACATGCGGATGGATATTATTGATGAGGAGATCGCCAAAATTATGGGGAAAATATACGAATAACGTGATTTTAAAGATTCATCACAGCATATATCTAATGGATGAATAGGAGTGGTAAATAATCAACATGAATGGAAATTACCAGAGAACATAAAGCCAAAAACTATTCAAACTAATTAACTTAGGTGTACATAAAACTCTAGTCAATTTGAGGAACCCCCCTCGCGAAAATTGGTTGAAAAAAACATTTCGTTGTTTTATGCTATTGTAATTTAGCAGTAATACTAAACTCTTATCGAAGTATTATATTTTTCTAGCATTTTAATGCTGCTGTAAAGATTACGGACAGCTAGATAAATTTGGCTCCTTTAAAAGGATTTATTTACTGACGAAACGAAACAGACTCAGGTTTCACTTCGTGGTATTCGTAAATACAAAACGGCTTCATGATAAAATGCTTTTACTACAACACAATAAAATTACAAACACAAGATGATACCTGAAGATGTAGCTTGGCTAAGAAACCTGATCGTGTTTGTAGTTTTATTGTGGCGTAGTAAAGGAATTTAATTATTGCTTTTTATTCATATTTGACCGTCAGTAAGTACATAGATTCGGCATCATAGGCCCCACAAAAGCATAAAATATGATTCACAAGCTACAATTTATGTACACTGTATTACAGGATTCAAAAAGTATCTGATTCCTGCTCAATTCCTGACTTTCTCAAAGAGCTATTGTTACTTTTAATGCAAGAATGTGTTGTCGTTTGTTTTCAATTTTACATATTGTTCGTGTGAATTTGTGAACACTTTGCATTTTAAGATATTACGCAATTATTACACGGGCCGGCGCTAATCTGCAAAGTACTCTTTCCTGTACAAAGGTTTTCAAACTACTTTCAAAACCCCTCATTTACTTGGATGAATTCCTCGTTTGCCACTGAAGAAGCAAAAAAAACTTGTGTCGTCGTCCCATTGCAGATGATAGACGTTTCCTTTGATGGAGAAGATGTCGCAGGTGAGGAAGCCGCAGTGAATAATTTTAACGTGAAATTTGACTTGGCGATGGAAAGAACTTGCAGCCAATTCAGCTGTACTTTGACGCTTCTGGAATTTAGTCATTATAGCGATACGGCTAGTGATGGGAGGTAAACGTTTTTTTTTCATGCGAACGTTTTAAAACGTTGAATTAAAAACGTTTTTTTAATAAAAAAACGTTTATTTACATTTCATTCCCATTTGGAATTGAAATTAGACATTTACGTCTATATTATTCATGTACAATATAAACTAATTCATTATCTGTTCCAAGTAATAGTTTTTCAACAAAAAATTGAAATATATGATTTAAGATTATTACAAAATTATGCACAATGAGGAATATGCCGCGTTTGAATTCACATGTGAATACTCTCAAACACATTAACCACACCAATTAAGGAACCAAATGGATTGAGTTATTTCATGTACTAGTCATGATAAATATAATAATAATAGTATTAGATACAAAATTATTTCAGCCACTTCTAACGTGTTGCTCTGAATTTTAAAGGAAAATATTCAGTTGGATATAAATTCTGAGGAATCCCCCAGTTTTCGCAAGGTAAGGGTGGAGTTAAAAAAATATTAATACGACTCACCTCGAATAGCAGAAACGTCTTCGAAAATGTTTATATCCTTTTAGTATTTCGATAGTGTTGTTTTATCTAATACTATAGAGAATTTATTTAGACTTAAAAAACAGCAGTTACATTTTTTCGAAATTTCAATATAATTATGATGACACATTTTTTGTTTTAACGGTTCTGTTTTCGTAGCTTAGAATGTTTGAAATAAAAGAGTGAAAAAGTTCTTAGGTAACTATAAAGAAGAAGAATACATTTATAAATCATTTTTTAAAATCATGGTCAATATCATCTTCCATGGCATTAATTGCAGCCATACTTGTATTGTTTGTAGTTCAATTATACTCTTTATTAGTTGTAGTTATGTTATAGTACTTAGGGCACAACACTGAAGATGCATAAAACTCGATACCAATGCAAAAGAACAAAAAAGCCCGTCATATATTTTGTAGATTGGATTAGTCTGAATCTGTGTCTTCAAATTCCCCCACTACTCTGTCTACATCTGATTCCTCGTTGGAAATGAGTGAAGAAATGTTCTCATCTACACCCGCAGGTGTAACAACTTCCTCTCCCTCCTCATCAGTTATCGAGAGTTGATCGCTTGAAATTTTTGCTCTTTCGGTTTCCAGTAATTTCAAGTTGTGTTTGATGAAAATAAGTTTCATAGCTGTCTCACTAGTCAAGCGATTTCTTCTTAGGTTATGAATATTTCCGTGATTGCTAAAACTTCTTTCCGTCAAGTGGAAGAATTTCGTGAAAAATCGGAAACTGGAAATTTTCGCAAACGTTGGTCAACTTTGACCCCCTGTTTAATTTTAATGTGAAGGATACAACGTAAATGACCTCCATAGTTGTATGCAGGATTTATTCTAAATCAATCATGCGAAGTTTCTTAGTCCACATGTTGGTCACATCTCTTCTCTTTTTAATTAAATTTATTATTTCACTACTGCGACCATCTGTAATTTCAGTTGTAATCATACAAAAATGATTTACTATTTTAAAGTGATCTAGGAAAATGCAGTACACTTTGCCAATCTGTGGCTTATCATTTTCCATGTCGATTATGTAAGCTTTTAATGGTTTCAAAACGTCTTGCAGATTATTCTTTAAAAATCCATAAGTCTTCGGACAGTATATTTTTATTTGTGTCGTGACGAAGCCTCAAGGACGAATTCTTAGGATTCGCATCAATCGCTATCTGTTGCAGCACACTTTTGTCAGTAATTAATGATTCCAGAGCAATTGCTGTGGATGCGAATCGAATTGCTGCAGGGTTTTTTAAAGCGAAAAAAATTTCTTTGCTCTTTTAAACATCTGAAAACCAAGTACTTAGGCAATTTGAGCTTTTTATTTCGCTGATTATATCCACAGCTGCCTTAACTTTAAGATTTATTTCTGGGATGCCGCAAATATCTTTCATTAGTAACTGAAGAATGTGGTCGATACAGCCATACATGCAGATATGAGGGTACTTCGACTGAAGTTTTGTTTTGGCACTAACCATTGCTGTTATCTGTGACGCAACCTATGACCGTATTAGATCCAATCTTTTCAATAATACGTCCAATTTCCTCATATACTCAGATGTTTGTTCCCAGGAATCAGACTCGTGTACATCACAGGTTGTGGGGTAGTGACAACAACGTTGATAACAGACTCCTTTCTGCAAAACAATTCCAATAATTGTCGAGTGGAAATATCCTCATGCATATTTAGGTACTCAATGACGAACAATTGCAATTTATGTGACAATATCTTTGTTCTTGGGACTTGATTTATAAAGAACTAATTGGTAGAAAATTAAATACCTCACATTTTAAAATGCATCCCACTGAATGCATATGCAATTGGAATTCACAATTATTTCATCTTCCTTTCACTTTTACGTATCCATCTTCTAGGAATTTTTGGCTAAGGTAATTCCGGGAGAGATGCCCCAGTCGTAGTATTTTTAAGGAAAACCACGATATTGCTCTACTGACGATATTCATCAGTTTGTCGGAAGGCACCTTCTCTATCTGCAAGATTATCACGGCCATTAATTCTTTTTACGCAATTTTACAGCATCCTTTCAAGTAGGTAATGTTTTTTCCGCCCTGATATAAGATATAGTATAATGTTTCTGGTTGGCATCAGTTTAAATGTTTGAATATTTTGAATTAAAGGGCGAAAACTTGTTCATCTAATATCCACGTGCAGTGACTGTCCATCTTGGACAAAGTGTAGCCTCACTGGCTGTAAGGGCATCTCTCCCGTACTGAAAGGAGAGACCTCTTCTAGGGATAGATGCCTCAGAGCTATCTTTAGGTGTATGTGCCTTATTAGTATCAAATTAACTTTAAAGTGATACTGATTAAGGCTTTTTTCAAGAAAAAGTTTCTAATCTACATTTTAATTACAATTCAAATTTAAATCCACGGTGGAATGCAATTTATGCACGATCAAAAAATGAGGAATTGTTTAGTAAGCATTAGGGTGAAGTGTTTTGCCACTTTTTCTGATCGAAATGTAATACCCGGCAAAAGTAGCCCATCCACATGAACATTACAAATATAATTTTTTTTGGAATAAAAAAGACATCTCCTGTGAGAATGTTTTCCTCGAAATTTCGGGAAACATCAAAAGCGTCATAATTTTGTTTCGGTTAAAACGACAATATTTTGCGTTTATTCAAGCCCCTATTCATACCAATTGCAAATTTCATTATAATTTTAAATGGATATTATTCTCTAAATGTACAACACTTTTTAGATAAGTTTCTGCAAATGAAACTTGTAAATAGGTTTAAATTCAACTTAAATGTTTAGTTACATCCTAACTTCAAGTTAAATTTAACAATTTTGTTATTTGTTACTTTCCTGATTAAATTCAGTTTAAGCTAATGGGACATCCCTTGCACAGAGGTCTCACCCGGACACTCGGGAGATATGTCCAAATGCATGCAGAAAAAGTTTAATATTTTGGGTTAAAATTAAAAAAAAAATTGTTTATATAGTACTGTTAATAACCAATAAATGTAATATTATATCACGCAGTTTCACATTCTTGTTATAACTGAAGTCATTGTTTTGAACTCTTTTCCTTAGGTGGGGCTTCTCTCACGGAATTACCTTAACTTCTTTTCGCCGATGCAGAGTGAGAAGATACTTGGCGAATAATATATCAATAATAATATAATAATAAATAATCAGAATAGCAAAATTATCGGATAAACCACGAAGAACGCCATCTCAAAATTTGACGAAAAAAACGGTTTTTCAAAGATTTTAAACGTTTCAAACTTTTCATTTTTTTCGAGATTCCCATCTCTAGATACGACACAGCTGTTTAGCGATTCCAGAGCGATTGCCCTTTTCTACTCTGGCAATTTGCCTAGGATTTGAAGAGGAGCTTGAATAAAAATCAAAGTCATCAAATATCTATTACATTTATTCGGACAAAATGGTATTCAAAAAAGTAAATTGGAGATGAGTTCTTAAGGGACTTCACACATAGATTTCCAAATTTCTATTTCAGTCTTTACAGTGGGTTATTTTCAGAAAGATTTTGTTAAACATTTAATCCTAGAGGAAGACAAGGATATAAATGGGATATAATACCTTAATTATTTCTTATACACTTTCCAAATACTGGTGATAAAAAAGCAAGAGAAAACTAGGTCGAGATTCTTTATTCCCTCCAATTATCATAGATTTGGTACCAAAACTTTTGCTTACATGAATTTGAAATAGTCATTGTATTAAACATGTCAGAGAACACAGAAGAAAATTTCAATTTCTTAGAGGAAAAGGTGTGAAATTGTGAATATGGGCACCCTATTTTGTGTTTGACTCAATGGTACTTTATTTTAGAAATATTCTATTCATTATTCATCCATCTTCCATCCTCATGGATATCATATATCCAAAAACCTTTTTTCTTTGGTAAAAAATGAAATGTCTAAGTCGTGACATTGTCGTTGGAAAGCACCTTACTTTGCATAATCCCACCAAACTTCGTATGCATTCATCAGGGGTACTCTACCTGGTGCCCGAAGCGACGTCGTACAGTGCCCGTTAAGCTTCGGTAAAAATATTTTTTTTTATTTGCTACAACATTATTTCTTGGGATTGCACTATCGGGGATAGAGTGGAGGTTTGGCGGGAAAGGGTCACAAACTTGGTTGTCCTGGTCTTGGATTTCGTAAACTTTCACCCCTCTTATCGTCTATGTCCAGATTAACAAGACGCGTAGCTATGTCACATTTAGTTCATTATACGAATGCGAAGATTCAGCTCGGCTCAGCTTATCAATTTATTGATCAATAAATCGGTGTATACTCCTCGTAATCAATGACTGCTGTTTTTCGGAACGCAGCGGTGCACACGAAAACCTTCATACCAGATCTATTCTCCGTTATTAAATCTTCTTCGGAGATAAAGACTTTCTCACATGAGAGGTTCTCACATATGAGATGTGAGATTGTGATGAAATTATATACGTTGTAATATTTTGGATCTTATTTGCCATGGAACGTTCTTTTTTCAAACGGCCATTGGTAACTGATAAAATAATATTGCCAAGGGATGGCCTGAATGTCACCATGGACGGAAATGTTACGTGGTGCCCGCTTCGCTTTCGGAATCGCCCTTTGGTGCCCGGGCGCCAAAAGAGGTTGAGTACCCCTGGCATACATAAATGCGGGAGAAAAAAAGAAAGTTTGTCTACATAATCGATGGTGATTGATTGAAGCGATACTGAGTCGTTGGTTTTTGCGGTAGTGTCTCCGAGTTTAACATTCAAAAAAGTTAAGAAATTTTATATTTATACCCTGTTTAACTTGTTCCATTTGTAACATCACATTTTAGAATTATTTTTGCTAAATAATAATTGCAGAAATAATTCTGGTTTCTGTTATAGTTGTTCGATAGGATATTGTAAAATAGAGGTAGTTATTTTATGAATTGTATTTTGTATATATTGAAATTATAAGTAAATGCAGGATATTATGAGTTACTATTTTCATTACAGCTTCTTAATGCGTCTGAAGAGAGATTTTTTTAATTTTTTTCTATGAGCTGTAGCGTTACACATCTAGAATATTTACATAGTTTTATGGTTAATATTTATCGCTCTACCTTCGGCAACTTAAAGATCCTGTATAGCTTGACTCGAACAGGTCGATGCCGTTTCATTTTACTCGTTTCTTTTTGGTACCCTAATACTTGGCTAAATTATAAATAAATCTTTAAATGGTTTCATTGCCTTTCATCGACGGAGTAAGTACTCGCGAAATCCTCCATTACACCAATCAAGAGCACTAAATCATTGGAGGAAATCTGGTTATTGTAATCGATCGGGAATTGAACATGATCGCCTAACTTCTATACAGGAGCGCCAAATTGAGACATCGAACACAAAAATCAAAATTGAAAAAAATCGTTAAAAATATTCGGGGACCGACTTAGAAAATTAAACTGTAAAAGGTAAGATTTCCGTTGAATATTTTGTTTTGTAGTGATTCCGAAAGTGGAATGAGATAAAGCGAAAGCGTGCATGGAGGGGAGGGGAACGTGCTTGGATGCCCCCGTTTCGCAGTCTTCTGCTTGCCGTCGCCGACATCTGCTCGTCCTCACTGGTGAGTCTTGCACGTTCCACTCAGCTAACAGCAATACGGTGTACTTTTCGTTGCTTGTCTCTTTTCACCTTGTGAATGTTTTCACCCATCGTTCAGTTAGCCATTTTATGGTCAGTCGACGACAATCGGCAACCCGATGTCAAGGTCACGACTCGACGGCGATTAGAACCGGTCACAGTCCTCTCAGATATCCATTGCATTGCATTTTTGATTTGTGGATATTGGATGGTTCGAGATTTCTGTCCAGTGGCATATTGGTGTACTTTAATAGTCTGACTTTAGTTTAGTAGTGACTTAAGCGATTGATCCTTTATGATGCTTAGTCGATGCCTCTTGAAATAGCATGTGATTGATCTTTAGCTATAATGTTACTCGTCCGAAATCACTTCCCTACAAGATGGAAACTTGAAACTCAGCATGCAGATAAACATCATAAATATATTTATGTTCAATTTTTACCGTTTCGCTGATGGTCCTTGGTTCAATCCCAGTGAGTTATTTACATTCCTCAATGCATTTCTTATGGAGATAACGGAAACCAATTTTAGGTACTGCCCGGCATGATATCGACTTCAAACTTTGCATGAAGTAAGATCAAGTCCTAACAAAATATGATGTGTATTCACGGCTGCCAATATGTCCTGGGTTCGACACCAGGCGTCCCTAAAATTAGTAACTGATACGATTTTAAGATTTTTTTTTGAACCCCTTCCCGATAACATAGAAACTTAAAACTTGGCATGTGAATAAAGCTCATAGATATACTTCATATGTGGTGTTTTAGGTCTCCCTGATTGTCCTTGGTTCGATCCCAGAGAGGCATTTACATTGCCCTATGCGTTTCAGATGGAGATAACGGAGTCTTATCGAAATGATAGGAAGTTCTTGCTTTGCTAGAAGATGTATATTCGATTTAAGAAACAAATTTAGATGAGACCATACTGCTTCTGGGTTCGATGCCAGAGCACAATAAAATTTCTCACATAGGAAAATATGTGAAAAGTAGGACGTTTTTTGAAGCAGTTGCATCCAATATTTCTGCTTGAATTTTTCTTTGCTTCGTTTTCTTCGAAATGAAAACAAGTACTGCGACGAAGAAATTTCAGCAAATAATATTCGAATTCTGATTTTATTCGAAATCGTGAAGAAATTCCTGAAAACTTAGCGGCATTGTGATAAAAGTTCTCTCGTTTAGAATCGCCCATGTCGTCCGAGCTACGCAAATCTCTTACATAGAATCGATACAATTTCGCAATCCACAAAATGCTTATAAGTTATAACAAAATCGAGATTTCATTTTGAGTTCTTGAGCATTCATCATTTCGAATCTCTTTCCCCTGTTTAGCGATAAAGCGCAAATGAAAACATTATTAGCGCTATAAAAATACAGAAATAAAACCTTTAAAATGTACCGAGAAACGATTTCCTCCCCTTTGATGAACAAACGCAATGACGCTATTTTTTCTGCTTTATTTTCCTTCTTCATTTCTCTTCCGCCTTTTTATTTTCTCGCATACATATATCTTTTCATACCCTTTTGAGTATATTCATCATACCTTCTTTTCTTTAAGATAGGGACGTTTTCAAGTATGCTATTCGTTTCCCCTCAACGCATCAATTTGTTCACATCAACCACATTTCCTACATTTGCTTTGAAACCTTTCTTTTAGTCCATTCATTTCTGACTGGCATTCTCTTTTACTTTCCTTACTTTCCCTCGCATTCCAGCTGCATTCAAATTACTCCTACTCATTTTACTCTCCTCGTCATCTTCAAACATAGGAACACATTTTTCCAAGCGTACACATGTTCTCATCTGTAGAAAATTCCTCTCCAAACACAATTGAATTTGCGACCGCATGCTCCTTCCATCACAACGCCTACTTAAGATATATCTACGAATGATTTCCGTTTGAATAAACAAAATCATCTAATTCACAAGGTTGAAATCTACTAGGGACGTTCATTTTGGCTTTATTTGCAGAACTCTCATAATTACATAAAACATTATTTTATTTCCGAATTCGATTCAGCTAGGCACTGCAAAGCCTTTTAGTAATTTGAACTGAAATTCCGACAGCATTGATGTTACCGCAAACAGGCTGAAATGTTGTTTAATGAGATATATACAGCCGTTGCTTGGAAAGGTACATGGTATTGTAAGAGCCTGGATGTAATTAATAAGGTGTAATATAATATTGAATTATTCTGTTCTAACTGAATACTGTTTGAACAATCTGCATAGTGAAATTTAATTGCTAGATATAGTTGTTTTCTGATTGCGTAATTTTATAACTTTGTAACGATATCATTATTGTGTTGTTCCAGATGGATAATGATCTATTGTAGCAGATACATTGCGCCGAAATATATTTTATCCGGTTCCGTTAAATATGGAAAAATTTTTCAGTGTATGCATTTCAATTTATCGATTATATTGGATAAAACTTTAGCAAGTGTGTTTTTTTAACTAAATGTTTCAAAATTTTGTAAAAATGGCCTTTACGAGTAAACAGTTAATTTGTATATAGGTACTGTTTATTTTTATGAATAAAAGACTCCCATTAAATATGTTTCGCCGCTTTGGAAAAGTTATTGTACTCAAAATGTGGATACTTTTCCCATTCGCCCGTCACGAAATTCATTCTGAATTTCTAATCGAATTCCCAAGTTTTGGAGATTTTGCCTCTAACCCCTTTATCCTTAATTCTAGTATAATATTTGTGCGTTGCAATTCTCTTAAAATAGTGTCACTTCTTTATTCTGGGAATGTTAATTGCGATTTCGGCCATTTTTATTTATTTTGTAGAAATGCGGAGATGATTGCTGATATCCTTCTTTTGGTGCTGTTGGTGCTGTTGCTGTGGAAACTGTTCTCGTCCAAACCGCCCAACTTCCCTCCAGGTGAGTGCCTTACTAATTATAATTACATCTAATTATTCATTAAGAAAAGGAAAGAATCCAAGATAGAATTTTACTTTTACGACAAATTTTTATTTTTACAATAAACAGTCACACGACCGGTTTCGACGTTTTGTCGTTGGCGATAGATAATACATTCCATTCATTTTTCCGTTGATAATTTGTGGTAAAAGTAAAATTCAATCTTAGATTCTTTCCATTTAGGATTACCGCAACATTTCGCCTGATTCTGCGTAGTTTATTCATGATTAATTCATAATCAATTCGTTATTAATTCCAGGCATAACATACGGAAGTGCTTCTTCACCTTCCCAAGGTGGCGACGCGCTATGAATATTATTACTGCATTAAATTCTCATCAGTAATTCTAATGTAAAGGGCGTTGTCGATGAACATGTGTTTTATGCTATATTTATTTTTTTTTAATTTTAAGTTCGCGTTGCAAGTGGGCCTTCAAGCCAGGTGGCAGCGATTGAGGGAAGCACAAAAATGATTCTAAGCATTCGCCCAAAGACGGGAGGGAAACCCCTCCAAAAACCTCCCATAGGATGTACAATTAAACTACAGTATATATATTAGAAGTAGAAAAATACAATCATAAATCATGAATAAGAACTATCATACATAAATATATATGAGACCTGTGAATTAACTAAAATAATACAGTACATGGTAGTATATCCATATAGCCACATGCAAAAATATAGATCGATGGAATATAACAATACAACTCGATATGATAATAATAATACAGCGGAGGTAGCTGTGAACCACATTTAAAGAAATATTACATGCATCTTGACCGAAGCTTAGTTTTGAAAACTTTTACATTTTAGGCATTGGCATGAGAAATTCACCAGGTAAAGAGTTCCATTCCCTAATACCCCAATTGATGAAAGAAAATTTCGCTATGTCCGGTCTCTGCTCGCGTTCCCTGATTTTAAAACTATGGTTGCCGCGTCCTACATAATTAGGAAGTTCAAATCTGCCGCGCAGTTCATCCCAGCCCTCTTCTGAGTTCCATGTTTTATACATCCCGGCTAATCTAAATGTCTTCCTTTTTTACTCTAGAGATTCCCACTTCAAATGGGTTTCACTTACACTTTCGGCTTTCCCGTGTTTTCCGGCTACGTACTGCCTTTCTTTGCACGCCTTCGAGTTTCTTAATGCGTGGGGATCCCAAACGCTCGTTGCACATTCTATGGTCGGCCTGAAGAGAGACGCTCTTTCCCACTCCGCCTTAGGTTCCTCTTTACGGAATGGAGATTCCTATGACCCTTCGCAACAATATCCTCAACGTGCCCATTTAAGATTTTCGGTTAACTTGATACCTAGATATTTTCAATCAGATACCACTTGAATGACTTTGGGAATTTAGAGAATAATCATATGGTATTTTGGCCTTTCTTCTGGAGAACTTTATGTGTTTACATTTGCCAACATTAATTCCCAACCCGTTTAATTTAGTCCACTCGGCTAGTTGGTTTAAGTCATTTTGCAGAAGTACTCGATCGTTTGCTTTTTTATTTTTCTGTAAAGTATGCTGTCTTCGGCAAATAATCTGATTTTGGATTTTATATTAGTTGGGAGGTCATTCGCATAAATCAGGAATAACAGTGGCCCGAGATCGCTTCCTTCCGGAATACCAGAGGCGACATCTACCTCTTTAGAGAGAAAATCTCCAATTCTAACCTTCTATTTTCTATTTTCCAAAAACATTTTAATCCAATTTGTAACCTGATGGTCAATATTTAGCTTACGTATCTTTGCTATTAGTAGGTCGGGGGGCACCTTATCGAATGCCTTTGTTAGGTCGATAACGACAGCATCTCTTTCGTCCCTGTGATCTATAGTTTCTGCAATTTACCACATTGATACAAAATATTCTACTTAATCCTGTCCATTGCAATGGTTATTTTATGTTTAACGATTTCTTAGGACATGTATGCCATGCCCTTAGAACTTTTTCCGCAACAAGATCTTTTCCGGAGTACGGGTAGTTGTGCCATATGGTGACCATCCGTAGAAAAGGAATGCGGAAAGAGGTCATGTCCGTTGGTCCTCATAATTTTAAAGAAAAGGTGATGATTGGGTGGTGGAAACCCACGCCAAAAAAGACGCGGGCTTCTGGGCGTGTGAGGTGTGAGGAAACTTTGGTGGTAAAACAGTTCAAATGCACAGCTCAACCAGGACGGTCCTCCACCCTATCTCTGGGGACACTTTAGCACCTGGGAGGAGAAATGGAAATAGAAGACTCCTCCGGGTACCAAACCCAGAACCTCTCCTGCTGTGAATAGTGTTCCCTCCCTTTGTATGCTGAATTCCTTCCCTAATTATCCAGTAGTTCGTGCGTGAATACCTATGTGTTATGTGGGCTAGGGTTTTATAGTGTAGTGTAGGGTTTATTGGTCTTGGTGATTTATATTTCATTTGTTCATCTGTGTTTGGTCAGCGTTTGGTTTTCTGGGTAAAATATGTTTCTTTTGGGCGTATGGTTTTCATTAGTTTTTGAGGTTGACTTGTCTTGTAGAAATTGTTTGAATATATTCCTATCGATGTATTAAGAGAAATTATGGGTTTTATTTCCTTCGGAAACCGAGCGACCCTGAGACCGTTGCATCTAATATTTATTTCGCGATGATTTTAATAATTTGTATCTTTAAAAATTGGCGCCCAACTTTTTAGCTTTTGTATTTTTTTAAAATCATTATAACTTTTAAATCCCCCGCGCGGCCCTTTTATCAATCAGTATGGTTAAACTTGGGGGCCAACGTGGGGCCCGTTTTACTAATCGATAAAAAGCATCATGACACCATTGTCTGACTGAGCTCAAAGAGCTGTTAAAAGCCGATTTTTGTTAATATGTAGGATAATGCTACTTTAAATGTAATGCTGCAGATAACCTGTTTGCAGTTAGTGACCATGGTTCCAATGCTTAATCTAATTTTAGCCATTCTTGGGTGGCAATTCGCTTTGTTGATGGCGGCCTCTATTGCCTGTGGTGAATTCTAGATGGTAATTATTTCTTTCTTTCTAATTCCAAGGACGAATAGAGCTATAAAGAGTTAGGAAGACAAAGGCACCAATTAAGTATGATCTGGGAAATATCCCAAAGGAGAACGCTGTTTGTCAGAGGTCAGAAATAGATAGGAATAGATTTGAATCTCTAGTTATAGAAGACAGCCAGAAGAAATATGGACAGAAACAAAGGAAATAGTGAAAAAGCCTGCTGCAAAGGTACATACCTAATGATAAGAAAAGTAGAAGGCAAAGTGGCTCTCTGATGAAGCTATAGAAGTAGCAAAATAAAGAAGGGAGGAAAAAAGTATTGGAAACAGAACAAGAATTTCAGTACTTGGTAAGAGGTTCCAATGATTACCTAGAAGAGATAAAAACATTTATTTAAGTTTACAACGTAAAGAAATAGAAGAAAACAACAGTTTAGGGAAAACGAGAAGAAAATTTGGAGAAAAGATAGGAAAATTTAACATCAGAATGGGGATGGTGAAAGATAAAATGGTAAAACACTTATAGATGGAGAAAAAATTAAAGAAAGATGGAGGGAATAGAAGATTTTCTATTTATAGAAGCCAGATGATAATGAGAAGCTTCTTGCAGAAGCTAGAGAGCCAGAACCTGAAAATTTCGAGAGGGAAATAGAAGTGGCTCTAGAAGAAATAGCAAAAAATAAAGCAATTGGAGATGATGGAATTCCTATTGAACTTATTAAGAAAGTGAATGGCAAGACTGTGAAAGTTCTGCACTCAATATGTTAGCAAATATGGAAAAGTCAAAGCTTGCCTAACGATTGGAAAAAGTCAGTCTAGTATATTCCTAATCCAAAGACAATGCTAAAGGCTGCTCAAGCCATCGAACAGTAACACTAATGCTGGCAAGGTGATGTTAAAAATAATTCAAAACAGGCTTAGGCAATACAAGGACCGAGAATTACCTGAAGAACAAGCTTTGTTCCGTAAAGGCAGAGGAACAAGTGATCAAACAAGAGAAAAACGAGGGAATACCAGAAATAAATGTGTACTTGTGTTTTATAGACCATGCCAAAGCATTTGATCGACACGATCATGACACCTTGTGGAGCGCACTAGTTGAATTAGGAATGCAAAAACACTTAATTTGTATTATGGGAGTTACCCAGGTGAATACTATCGCCCCTCCTTTTTAATTTGTATGCCGAAGTTGTCTGAAGGAAGGCAAAGTTAGACGAACATGGATATGGTTTTAAAACTGCAGGAAAAATACATAAAAATCTAAGATATGCTGACGATGCCCATATAATGGCTGAAAAAGAGGATGAGTTGAAAGAAGGATACAAGGGGCTAGTTAAAGAGCCGGATTGAAATTAAATGTTAAGAAAACCAAAATTGTGACAATTGGACCAATCACGACGTGACAGATGAATGGTGAGGAAATTGAAGTGGTGGAAGAATTTATTTATTTGGGATCATAAATATCCTCCAATGGTGTCTGTTGCCCAGAAATCGAGAGACGACTGCTTCTGGGGAGGAAGGCTAACCCAAACAGCATTTTCAAAAGCAGAGATATAAATATGGGAACGAAATCAAGAATTGACCAGGCTATAGTTTTTCCAGTGAGTGAGTTCCAGATGTAGGTACTAGCAGTTGGCCTATATTTAGGAGGCCTCAATGAGTATCAGACTGTATTGGAACTTCCTACTTACCATATATGCCATTGTATAAGTCGACTTTTGAAGCCTGAAAAAATCTCTCAGAAACCAAGGGTCGACTTATACGCTGAACATAAAATTTAACCCTTTACAACAGGGGTCGGCAACCTTTTAACTATGGTGTGCTAAGCTACTGTACCAATATAGTTCAGGGTGCCGCCTTAATTCTTTTTACCAGAAAGTAATAGTATACCTATGTCCATCACATTAAATAATAGAGTATATCTATGGGAGAATAATTTGATACCAAATTTATCCTTTAAAGATATTTATTTAAAAAAACAACTTAGAATTTCAACACAAATTGAAAAATTTTAATGCGAACCTTGTCCCTGCACCGCTTTAGTTAATATTTCAATATCAGGGGTATTATTTGACACTTTTAATATCACACAAGATTCTGAATTTTCAGTCGTTAAACGACTTCTTTGTGGACTCAAAATATGTTTCATATGAGAAAAAATTTCTTTGCAGAGATATGTAGAACCAAAAGCTGAAAGCAGAGCATATGCAAATATGGAAATACGAAAATATCTTCCAGATATTTTCGTATTTCCATAAATTTTGCTTTCCATAATTCTGAAGATGTTAGTTCGATAAGTTCCATTTCAAAATTATAAACATTCATTCACTCAAAATTTGAGAAATCAAATGGGATTATTAATGGATCTATTTAATCTGGTTTTATGAGGAAGGAAAACATAGGCATATAGGCCTCAA
The DNA here is from genome assembly GCA_947579665.1 of Sympetrum striolatum. Classification (NCBI taxonomy): domain Eukaryota; kingdom Metazoa; phylum Arthropoda; class Insecta; order Odonata; family Libellulidae; genus Sympetrum; species Sympetrum striolatum. The sequence continues at coordinate 2,027,327 of OX388349.1, forward strand.
AGTCTTTGTATCTTTTGAAAAATTCCTCTTTAAGTGCTTCAACGTAGATGATAAGTTCATCCTTGTCTATGGTGAATTTGTTTTAGTTCACTTTAATATTTGGGAAGTATGTATTTGTAGGTACTAGTATTAATATCAGATAAATATTTACTTAATTTTGTAGAAAATCCTTTCCAATATTCAAAAAGTTCGAGCGCAGTTTGGTTCTGTCCTTGCAATCTTAAGTTTAGTTCATTGAGATGTTTAGTTATATCAGTCAGAAACATCAATTTGCATAACCATTCTTTATCGTTTAATACGAGGAAATGTTGTTACTTCTCATTAATAATAATAATAATAATAAATGGCCCTATTTCGGGCGAAATTGAGACTAGACAGTCTTACACCTAACCCACCATCATATGCGAAACAGAAAGAAAGAGATAGTCTGCAAAAGTACACGAAGAAAAGTAATATGTGGATTGAAAAAAACCTAAGCTGAAGGCTCAGGAAAAAAAAATTCCACGGCAGGAAAACACTCACAAGAAGGGGAGTGTGAAAAACCTGCGAAACCTAAAGACTTCACTAAACTGACATTAATTATAGATGAATTGAAATGAACGTTGAACAATGGGAGATAAATCCCAAAGAAATTAAGAAAATGAAATTACATTAAGAAATACATACAAATGAAAGATTGAAAGGTCTAGTCTCTCTCATTAAGAAAAACTTGAATGTGTTCCAGACATAACACGAACTTATTCAAGACATTACCTCGACTAAACCAATAGACATGGCTGTATAAGGGGAGGTCCACATATTCAATTTCCATTTCTTCTAAAAGAGATTTAAAAATCCTGTGTGTCAATGAAGAACGAAACACTATGGAATTAACTATTTTAACAACACTGTTAATTACAGGAATTAAACGCTGTGACGAAATTTTGGCAACTAAACTTTCCTGGTGTATTATACAATGCAAGCTTAATAGTATACGCCCAATATGATTTTCTAGAAGTTTGACAAATCCTCTATCCTTGCCAACCATTGCAGGTGCGCCATCAGTAGTTACACAAAATAAATAAAAAAGTTTTTGCTATCAAAATAATTTATGAATGAGGTAAGAAGATCCTGCCCCGTAGTTGTCCCAGACAGAGGAATCAAGCTACACAATTCTTCATAAACCTGATCTTTACCTCAATACCGTGCAATTACAGCAAGCCGTGCAACATCATTTATATCGGTGCTTTCATCAACAGCGACGCTAAATGCAACAGCTTCTTGTAATCCTAAATTCTGTTTTGTTGCAACATTTTCTGCCATTTCAGTTATTCTTCTTTTAATTGTTCGTGCAGAAGCCGGTATCTGTCGAATTTGAGATAATATTGTATGTTGGTTGGGTAAATCGCTAAACAACTTTTCAGCACTTTTTTATAAAGATTTCCTTTATATATTCCCCATCTATAAAGGGTTTACCTTTGACAGATATGCAATGAGCAAATGTGAAGCTGCATTCTGTCGTTTTAGGCTTCATTCCAGTTATTCTTCAAAATAAAGCTACTTGTTTCCTGTAATCAGCAACAGCTCGCTTTATAGCTTCACATTTTTCACCGTTGTTATTAAATGTGGATTGGTGTTTTCTTTGGAAATGTCTTTGTATACTTGACGTGCGGCATAAAACGCTCTCGCGACGTATCACACATAGAGCACGATCTTTTTGTTGTATAAACCCATATTCATCCGTCCAAGAGTCTTGAAAAATACGAACATCAAGTTTTTAGTTCTTATTCTACGTCTGTTTAAATAGGATAATTTTAATAAAAATTATATCAATAGGATATATATAATACATGTAACAGATCATACCTAATTACATACCTTCGCAATTACATCAACTATTGTCTTGCTGTAGTAATTCAGATATGCAGTTCGGGTATTGCTATTATCGTTAAAACTTTCAAAATTTAAGTTTTCACAATATAAATACTTGACGACAGAATACATCTCGAAACTAGATGATATCTGCTTCCACACTCGGCGTGTAATGCCGTCTCCCGCGCAAAACAATTACGATTTTTCGAATGGCGCTAACTAATTCGAACGCGCACCTTTCCTTTATCCTTCCTTGTGACAAAGTACATGCGAGAGTTACAGGGTTGACATCCCTCGCTCGTTGCAAGGTGTGCCATTGAGAATCCCACCACGTGCCAAGCCTGGCACGCGTGCCATAGGTTGCCGACCCCTGCTTTACAACCTAGGGGTAAATAAGTGAAACTGCTTGCTTAACACTTACTGTACACAAAATCTTGCAACACATCAGAATTATTTCTTACTCAAACTAATTTTTGGCAAGTGTAGATATCATATAAAACTAATTTCATCACGAAATACAATAGTGGTCGAAAGAGTGACTGAGTTATGACATTTTTTCATAATAAAAGAGTTGAATTAATAAACCATTTTCATATATTTAAAATATATTTGATACATATTTATTCTTCATATTTACCAGAAGTTGACAAGCAGAAAGCTAAAAGAAACAATTCTAGCATCTTAATCATATGCGGTAAATATTCCTTAAGCTATCGTATATTTATGGGTACCGTAGTTTTTTCCCCATAAAATAGAGCTGGGGAAATGGTGTTGCCTTATTTTTTGGGTCGACTTATACGCTGAACATAGGTCGAATTATACGCTGAACATATAACCTGAAATTGACCTCAAAGTTTTAGGGATTGACTTATACGCCAGATCGACTTATACACCGGCATATACAGTGCTTTTCTTTATACTTTTTCAAATGCTTAGGCATGGTGCCTATGTAGTTTCATCTTTTTTTATATCAAGAAATAATGTATCATCAGTTAGTGAACTGGATATGTTTATAGAATATATCAATTTTTTGTCTTTGTAATTAATACTTATATTTCAATTTTTGTTATATTTTATCTCAGATAAGCAACTGAATTTGGTTTGGTAAACTCCCATGCATTATTCAATAATGTCATTTTTATCTCTGATTTGTAATTGCAGCCTCATCTTCTCACTCATATCTTGTATAGAGTATCTTGAAGCCTAAATGTATCTACAGATAGCAGCAACTGTACACAATTTCAAAGGAAATTTTATGGGAGCTTTTAATTTTTAAAAGGCTTAATATTTTTATAAGTATTATGTAATAATTATTATCTAAATAGCATGTGCAAATCACTCATACACACAATATTTGCTTAGTGTATTCATAATTCTTGCTTTCCATTCCTATTGTTTACTTCTTTTCGAGCATCCTATTCCATTCTCTAAATCTATTCAGCAACTCATTCATTACATTCTGCTAGCTTTATCTTGGCTTTCCTCATCTTTGCCGTTACTCTCATTTCATTACCCTAAGAAAACCCCATAACAATCTAATTAAATCATTGTTTCCTTTAATCATCTCGAATGAAGTTCTATGAAACTTTCTCAGTTGGTTGAAGACTGCAATAATTGAAAGATCTGACCTTTCAAACGAGTCATTTAATATAGAAAGACTGGGATTTATTCATTCAGGTCCATTAAAATGGCCTATCTTTGGGAACCTGAGAGAACTGCGCCGGTGGGGGCCTTTCCTCTACAATTCAATGGCGGAGATGAGTAAGAGATATGGAGATGTGGCAGGGTTCTATGTTGGGTCAACCCCAGTGGTCCTTGTGTCTGGTCTGGATGCCATCAGGGAGCTGTCATTACGAGAAGATCTTGCTGGAAGGCCCACTACCATTCATCAACTGATGGATGGGGAAAGATATGGTAAGTGAATGTAAATCTTTTATGAAGACACCTTTGCTATTAATGCTTTCACAGGCCAAGCATATTTATTTTATTTTTATTTCATTTATCATTTGTGAGGATATTTTTATGAGGTATTTACCAGAATAGCCTAGTTGAATATGCATTTAAACTTTGGTTTGCTCTCTGGTAGACTTTGCAGTGAATTTGGGTATCTGAGTGGATTAATTAGTGCAATATTGTGATTAACGGATATGTAAGCCTTTCCCCAAAATTTCTGAACTCTTGGCCTTAAATGCACATTGTATTTCAATTTTAAATTTTTATATTAAATTTAGTGAGTAACATATGAAAATAAGTGACTCCCAAATGTTAGTTAAATTGAAAAAAATTGTAGCATATGTATAAAATACTATAATGAATATGAAATGGAAAACTAGCAGCAGAATTAAGATTATAGTTAGTTGTAGGAAATTGATAAACCCCCAGGTGGCCATGTGGGTTTTGCATTTGCTTTTGGTGGAAGCAGTCCTGGGTTTGATTCCCGGTGGGGGGCAATGATGTTTACCCAGCAACAAAGCAATTGGGAAGTTACCTGAGCGGGTCCAGGTTTAGAAAAGCCAATTCTGGTGGTTTCCGCTGACAGTGCATCACCCACAGTGAGTGCCCCCAGCCAAATCCCCTCGAAGAGATAACATACCATATGGGCTTTACTCTTTTTAAAGTAGAAAATTGATTGTTTATTCTCATTCCAAATGGTTTTATCTCTTTTGAGAATTCCTTGGATAGAGGTGAGAAATTTTACGAGTTATAGTGAAATAAGTGAGTAAATCAGGGTTGGTGATGGATTATTACAAAATAAATGTTGATGAAGACTGAGAATAGAATAGGGCTTACAGAGTACGATGAGTATTAAGTGATTTGAAGATGATGGTTATAAACTTAATCCAGAGGTTCCCATACATTTTTTCCCCATGGAGCCTCTTTTCACTGATGTTTGTCATAAAAATATTGCATCTGTCTCCTCCATGCATTCTGTGAGTCAAATTGCTCCCTGACCTTGACTGTTGCTTTAATGTTTAACTGGGTAGTAATTAAACTGTAAAATGCATTACTTTTCCCAGGAATCCTGTTCATCGATGGTCCCAGGCTGAAGGAGCAGCGGAGATTCAGCCTGCGTCACCTAAGGGACTTTGGATTGGGGAAGACCAGCATGGAGAGCATCACTCTCGAAGAGATAGAGGCAGTGATTAAAAAAGTAGAGGATATAAGAGACAAAGACAACCATCAGTGGTCTAAGCCGGTGAGAATCTCACTTATTAACACTAAGCATGATTCTACTGGTCTTAAGGCATGTACATGTACATTAGGGTGTCCCAAGATATAAGGGAAAATATTTTTAAGGATTGATATTTTTAGTATATCTTATTTAACACATACCCTCTATTTTTTTTCTATTTGGCCTTATTAACTCACCTAATAAATATTATTGCAATAGAATTATGGTTACCTTTGTCGACTTGATGACAAATAATTTCAAAAAATTAAAATTTGTGCTGACCAGGAGAACACCAGGTTAGTGGAGAATTAACTAACCACACCATATGTGTGTTTAGTATGAGTAGGCATGTAGTGTATGGGACCCCGCCGAGAAATGTCATATTAGGGATTTAGAAAAAGTACAAAGAAAGGCGATACGATTTATAAAGAATTGCTACGTTAAAACAACGAGTGTTACTCAGATGTTACAGGACGAGGGATGGGAATTATTAGAAGATAGATGACTAATTCAAAGGATAAATTTATTGAATAAGTTCAGAAAAATTACGTTCTCAGATTATGTAAGGGATGTAATGCGACCCCCTGTTATATGGGCCATTCTGATACTGCCAGAAAGATTAGGGAAATAGATGCTAGAACAATTTCTTCAAAAATTAATTTTTTCCTCAAACTATACGCGAAAGCAACCGTTTAGGAAAATAGAGTCAAGGTGCTTGCACCCCCTGCCACACGACGAAAGGCGGCTTGCAGGGTTCTTACATAGACATATAGATCTTGAGTTAGTAGGAAATCATTTTCTTCCATTTATTTTAATGATAAGTTATATTTTGGCAATACATTTCATATTGTAACCTTCCAAGCATTTTTTACTTTTAGTTGGCATTTATTCTAATATACATAACTTCGTACCGTGGCCTAGACTCAAAAATAGCTGGCCAAAAATACAAAAGTGGATTTTGTTTTTGCAAACTTTGACACCTCACATAGTTGCTACTGAATAAATTCCGAGTACAGCCATTACTATTATTATTGAGTAAATTACTTAATTTCCTAAGTATGTGTTTGGTGTGGTTGCCTAACTATAATATTCTGTTAATAATTTTTATAAACAAAAGGCCATTGGGTTAAACGGTTGGAAAAGTGTCCAATTTTTTAAAGCAAAGAACCATAATCCATATCCAATCACAATAATATTTATTAAGTGTGTTAATAACCCCAAATAGAAAAAAATAGTGGGTATGCATTAGAAAAAAATGATTTTGATTTTTTTGAGACACCCCAATGTACAGTGGAGGAAAAAAATATTGCAACACTTGGGGCGCACACAAGTCGGCATTCACAGAAACTACTTGGAATAATACTCACTAGAACTGACTGGCAACACTGATGAAAGCCTCAAGAAGTGGTAATTTTTGAGTCAGAGTCTAGAACTTACACAAATGTCCTCTCTTTCAAACTCTTCTTAAATCATTCGCACGATCTCTCACAGAGTTCGTCATGTTTATTTTGGCGTTTCTCTTTCACAGAAAGTAAATCTAGTAGACGTCAGAGCAATTACTGAGATACTAACAATGGCACAATGTAAAATTTGTATTTTATCTACGGAATATAATATTTTCCCCAATTTAAGTCTTGTAGATGAATGAAATTGTTATTAGAAATTTATTTGTACCAGTTGTAACCTAGAATACATGAAATTATTTCCTAATAAATAATATTAATTTCCGTAATTAATATTATGGCATCGCCCTTGGATTTCTTTGCCTCAGACAGTGCAAGGGGTCGAAATCTATTGCTTAGTGGTAGTGGAGTGACCGGAGCAACAGCTTGTTCCTCGATCTTGAGAAAATACCTCCTCCTGGGCTTCACAGGGATAAATGATCCATCCCCCACAGTGACACTGGCATTCTCCATGGCATTGTTGGCGAGCCATTTAAGGCGCGAATCACAGTAGGTGTGACCTAGGGTGGGGGGTGGATCAACCATCGGTATTCCCACGAAGACAGTAATTATGGAAGGGAAAAGAACGTTCTTGATGCTGGATGCTGAAGATGATGCAGGTGATGATGAAGAAGGCATGGAAGGAGTCTCTTGAGCAGCCAATGTTTACATCAGACCCAAGGTATAAGAGTGCTGAGCTGTGTCTCCCCGAAATGGGTCAGCACCTCAAGACGAGCAAATAACTGGCAGGGCAGTTGTGCAAAAACTCGCTGGCTACCGATGGCTCATTTGCCAATAGTCCTTCACTGAAGTGATTGCTATTCAGGTCTTGGAAAACACGTCCTATTGCCACAAAGGTCGGGCTAGAACTCAATTCACAAGATAATACCCCAAGATATTCATTTTATGTTTGATATTCCGCTATCAAACAATCTTGTTTGTCACTATCTCTCTCGGTATTATAACAACATTCTCCGTAACTATTTTGTTCACGACCAACTTTCAATAACATATGGTAAAAAAACAAAGGCAATGAGGTAAACACACTCTTTCGAAAATTTTGTGAATGTGCACCTCAAATGTCTGCCTATATTTATGAGACTTAAAATCTATTGCCCATTCCTAAGGAGTTTGAATATTGCCTGTTTTAACTGGCTCTATTCAGAGTTGCCAAATTGTTGGAGGTAGAATGGTTTCAGTTTCTTCCCCCATAATCCGCATTCTGATGCCAACAGGTGTTGCGATAATTGTTTCCCCCTCAGTACGTATATAAATACAAACATAATTCAAAATTGCCTTTTTTAAGTGCAAGTTTTTATATTTCATCATATTTTTTAAATATTTTATATAACATTTGAAAGTGACATATATTTTTTTAAATCATTATTTTCAAAACATTAAATGAATATTGATAAAACAGTGTAACATTTCAGGGCAGATTGAGGATTTTTCAATCATTGTTTATATTTCAGTTTAGGTTAATTGGTGTAAAGGTTAATCTTCAAATTTTAATTTAATATAATCTTTATGTAATATCTTCATTAATGAAATAATTACTTATTTTTACTTCCATTTATTATGTATTTTGTGCATAATTAGCACACTTAATGTGAACATAATTCAGCAAATTGGTACCTGAAGGAAAAGATATTTTTTCTCCTTAATTTCATAGTTTCCTGTTCTATAAACTTATTGAATCTTATTTGGAATACATTGAAGAATAAACAAATTGTTTGGAGCAAATTGTAAATATGCCTTGAAGTCAAGGTATCAGCATCCTAAGGAAGGTGTGGGTTATGTTATCCCACTGTAAATGTCATGTGGATGCCTTGAATTCAAGGCACCTGCATTCAGTGGGTTAGGCACTATATTTTTGTGATTATTTAATGCTGCTCAGGTAAGTTAGGTGGATTCAGCTATGATATTTTAGGGAAAATGAAATTTTATTATATATAAAAAATGTGCAATTAAGGTGGATTTTTTTATAAAAAGTTAATAGAATGATTGATCATTGTGAAGTGATAAATGTTCAAAAATGAGAAAACATGAAGCAGTATTCTGCATAACTGCAACTAAGTTCTTGTTAAAGATGTACTTATTGATAGAAGATGTTTTGTTTCTAGGTGGATGTGCACAACATTCTGGGTACTGCTATCATTAATAACATATGGCATATAATATCTGGAAAGAGGTACTCCTTCTCTGACCCTAAGTTAAATACCCTCCTGGGATATGTCAGACAAATAGTTGCCAACAATGAGTTCGGAGGGACCCTTGAGCTCGCTTTCCCTAAGTTAGTTGCTCGTTTTCCAAATCTCACCAAGCTACACAAGACACGGAATTTAAGAGATCAGCTCAAGCTCTTCATTAAGGTAAGTAAAGACAGTATAGAATACAATTTAATCAATCAGATTCACTTTCTCCAAAGAACCATATCAGTATAATTATAACTCTCTGACAAATAATTTTTAATAAAATTGCTAATTTTATGTTGCAAAGCATTTTTAGCTTGCTCTACAATTTTTCTTTGTGGTAGACTTGAAATCTCTTCTTGAATTTAAGTTTTTTTACTATAAATCTTTAATCAAACTGCTTTAAACCTTACCTTACTTCTACAAACCAGATTGGACAACTCTTTAGGTCATATTTTTGGAATTGATAATTTCAATAAAAAAATCTCAGAATACCAAATATCTTTCAGGAAGAAATAGACAATCACAAAACTTTGTTTGATAAAGATAACCCAAGAGATTTTATGGACTCTTACCTGATTGAAATTGATAAAAGGAGGGATCAACCAGAGCTCACTTTCACAGGTAAATTAAGGATCGTTTAGCTATGTGGCAACCTTCAACCATATCTGCTTTGATTTTAAAGTATGCCTTATTTTCAACAGATAAGCAACTCCTTCAAATATGTTTTGATTTGTTTGGTGCTGGATATGATACCACTTTCAACACCATCACGTTCTCAATCTTGTTCATGATCCTCAATCCAGATATACAATTAAAGGTGCAGGAAGAACTGGACTCAGTGGTGGGCAAGGATAGATTTCCTTCCTTTCAGGACAGAGACAGGCAAGTATGGCTCAGAATATGATGAGGCCATTCATGGAGAGATATACTAGTTTCCTTTTAAAGATACCAAACAGATGAATATCATCTAATCGACCTATACATTGGACTCTATTTCAGAGCCATTGTATTTGTATCCAAGAATAGTCCCACTCTGTAACCAAAGATGAATTCTGCATTTCCCTTAATTTGTCTTTCACAATAATATCCTATAGAGTCTGATTGAGATTAAAGTATACCATTGTCTCTAGGGTTAACCATAAGCTTGACAGTTTATAGGTTAAGAATGGCTCCAGATATGAGATTAATGCTATATGATGAATAATAGTGCACATTTGAAAACAAATAACTATAAATATGGTGCTGAAAGTACAAGTTGTTGAATTTCTTCTTCACGTCTTTACTCAGTATGTGAGTTATCTTAGTATATACTAGATACTACCTAACCCTTTTGATGGTAATCAACCAATATACAGTTTAATAATCTCAATATAATAGATTCACCACATCAAGCCATTATTTATTGTTCAACTGTAGAAAAGCACTTTGATTAGTGTAAGATTTCTATAAATTGGCATAAGATTTCTAGAAAGAATAGTAATATTCTAAACAAGCATTCTGACAAGGGAACCTTACGTTCTGTGGGAAACGGATGTTAATGATATATCCTTAAAGTATATACCTATAGGTTCTTTGGCCTATTGTAAGAACTACTCTATTAAAGTTTAAACCAACGCTTCCTAGTTTCTTTGAAAAGAGTTTAAAAATCAGCGTAAATTTATAAATCCAATTACTTCCATAACATCGAATTAAGTCGATAGTTGTCGTTGTGTTATGGTTAGCGAGTCTAGCAACTAGCCGAAAGTTTACTGGTTCGAGACCATGTATTTCCAACTTTTTTCACCTTCTTTTTCGGTCGCAAAATTGCTGTTTTTAGTAAATATTTTATCAATTTCAATGCCACAGCCAGGAACAACTATTTGCTACTACACTACTATTTACTTTTAAGGCCGATAAATAAATACTTATTTTACTCAAATAGCGGATTCCGTTGTTGGTTTACCTAGATCCTCAGTATTCGTATCTATTCATGTTACTCATTTTTATGATATGAGGACATACATAAATGCGTATTTATAAGCATACAAATGTTTTCATAAAATCTTTATTCTCCACAGTTTTTAGGATGATACTTAAAAAAATACGATTGAAGCAAAAACATTTCCGGCACCAAGCACAACGCAAAAAATTATTTGAATTGCATGTACATTTAACTTTAATAATGTCCAAAAAAACAAACTTGGTTGACATTTAAGAACCCTGACCTTGTGGTAGATAATCTGCTAGAAAACCATGCATAGCAGTATATTATGAAATATGGGAGCAGAAAGTTGGTGATGGACCAAAGCGTGAATGCGAATAGCATCCTCACACTTATTAGTGAAATTTTACCTTTATTGAATGTCCTAAAGGAGTACGTAAAAGAAACGAAGTTTCTTTTAATAATAGACTCATGGTCAAGACAGACGAACACTTCGCATTACGATGAAACATTCGTCAATAGGGAAGGTTTTCCAACATGCACTTTAAAGGTTATTCGCTCCTAAGTTGATGGCATCAAGAAAATAATTAGCGAAATCTTCGGTGAGTCGTCTAACCTCTTCACGTACTCGAGGACCGAAGACACTAGGCTCCTGCAAGCAAATAAACACTTTCGGAAGCAATTTTCCAGATTAACTTATCGAATATTGTGCCGTATAAGAGTGTGTGACTCTATTCAGGCTCCCTAAAAACACTCCCTCCTTCACCGCGATTGTGATATCATCAGCTGTTTAATCAGCACTCTCTGCTGCGCTGCAATAGTGCAAGAATCGGTAGCTTATTCTCTCTCTCGGATGTCGGCCACGTTTGTCCATGTTATGCTTTTAACCACAATAAACGCATAAAGCCCTTCTCCATCTAGTTAATGTAACAGTAATTTTACCTTCGGTATCGCATCACGCTAAAATTATATGCATTATTCAGCAAAAATGAAATGACGAGTAAAACCAGAAAATAGTTGTTCCTGACTGGCATTGACATTGATAAAATATTTACTAATAACAGTAATTTTGCGACCGAAAAAGAAGGTGAAAAAAGTTGGAATAATGTGGTCTCGATAATAACCAAATAACATTCGAGTGGTAGCTAGACACGCTAACCATTGCACCACGACAACTACCGACTTCATTTGAAGTTATGGAATTAATTGGAGTTATAAATTTACGCTGATTTTTAAACTCTTTTTACAAAGAAACTAGGAAGCGTTGGTTTAAACTGTAATAGAGTAGTTCTAACAATTGGCCAAAGAACCTATCCTTAAAGTATCATTAAAGCTCGGTTCACACGGTGTATGTTTTCTAGCTTGATTCTTTGCGTGGAGCCCTGCATGCTCGCTAGCACGAAAATTTGGTGTCTGCCGGCTGCTGGGCATGCTCCCTTGCTGGATTTTGAGGAATAGGGCAAGTGCTATTTTTCCTGCATGTTTCGCTGATGGTTGGTTGCTAAGCGGGTAAATTTCTAGTTTCACATTTCTCCCTGACTGTGTGAAACTAGAAATTTACCGCTATGCGTTGCTAGCTGAACTATATATTGCTAGCAAGCATGCAGAGATCCACGCAAAGAATCAAGCTAGAAATCATACACCGTGTGAACCGAGCTTAAGAAGATGAGATTCAATGTCTAGGAGGTAGGTGGTCTCTAATTAAGTGATCTTTGATAATGAATAATTTTGTAGTAATAATTTTTATGCATCCAAGGATATACATATACATGTATAGGAGAAGTCATCAATAATCACAACATCACAACACAGTCAAATTTACATTAGAAGCACATTACAACTTACATTAATATTATAATACAGCATAGATTGTATTCTTAATAACACATTTCATCTCCTTAACGTATTACAGGCTCCCCTCATTTAAAGATTCATTTACATTATAGTAAGTTTTGGTTAGGAGAAATCTTTTTAATTGTTTACCTAATTGTGCATTTTTATTGTCTTTTTTATTTATATTATTTTTATCATCAATAATGTGATACAGTCATATATGCTCTGTTTGTAGATCATTTTACTTCTATTTGTCTGTTGAAAGAAAATTTCATCCATCTGCAATATTAAATAATAAGAACGGCTTTCCTATTATATGAAATTATTTTGTTGGTGAGACAAGATAAAAATGTATGTACTTCTTGAAACTAGTATTCAGACTCATATATAGTTATGCTGAAGGTTATGAAGTGACTATTTTTTCCCTATTGGCTCATTCTATGCAATGATTAACTAACAATAACTCTGCTAAAATTATTTGTCTTTGGAAGAAAGATGAGTGATAGGTATAATTTAGTGATGCAACAATCAATTGAAAAACACAATCAAATAATTATATGATTGTTTTAGCATCTACATGATTATTTTCATTTGAATTAATACACTCGGTTTTTCAAGTGGTTTATTAGAATGGTCCATCAAATCCATTTTGATGCTTTATCATCACGTAAAATTGAATGAAATGATTTGGTTTACTCATGGCATGAACAGGGTGACAAACCAAATCCATGGAATGAAATCATTCAGAGGAAACATTGACGACCAAAATGTGTTATTTGGTTTATTTGATGTAAGAGAACAGTCTATTGTTTTCATTTGGTTGTTTCTGCCTAAAGTATAAATGTTGTACTTTGAACCCAAGGATGACTAATCGTAGGTACAGGACTTGACTTGTCAGTTCTCTCAGAAGCAATCCAATCTCTGAAATATCATAGACATTGAGTTTAGTCGTTAATACACCTCCAAAAGTGGGAGACTTGGGATCAAGTCCCACTTAGGACAATATTTTCTCCTTGTCCACTTATGTTTATCCTTGAGCCAAATGAAGGTTTTCTGGATTTATTTTGGATTCAGATAATGTACGTGGATGGAGTTAGCTTTTCTACTTTTATTATAGGAAATCTATAATTCCTACCAGAATGTGATATATTTATAAATTTTGATGATTATCATATTGCAGGCTTCATTACTGTGAAGCAACACTTCAAGAAGTCCTGAGATGTAGTTCAGTGGTTCCAATAGCAGTTCCACATGCTCCTCTAATGAAAGACATTGCCTTCAGAGATTATGTCATACCAAAGGTGATGTTTCCTCTCCTTTCAATGCCAATTAATCAGTAGTGGTAATAATTAAATAGATTGCCAGAATGAAAGCTATGTTATAAAAAATTCTGAAAGCATAATTTTAGAAAATCATGTAGAAATATCCACATAGTTATCATCAATATTTAAGATTTGAAAGCAATCGAGGAAGCTTTAACTGTGTGGAACTCCATCCTAATAAATGGGTGGAAATAACTTTGCAAAAATCCCACTTTAAAAAGTTTTTAATGCCACGACCGGTTTCGGACGTTAGTCCATTATCAAGCGATGAGTAATACAGGAGTACACATATATATACACACAAGGTACAAAAACCAGCCACCAATCAGAAGCTATGGGGGAGGAGGAAGGGGAAGCAGGTTAACAATGGAAAGCAGGGGAGAAAAATTAGGGAAAAGATGGATGTTAGTGAGTGTGTAATTGTTTTTTAAGTGGTGTATTATTTCTATTTGTTCGAGGTAATTTAGTTTGCGTCCTTTGTGTTCACAATGTAATAGAGTAGAGGAGAAATCTGAAGTGTGATTGTTATCTAAAAGATGTTTGTGAAATGTGATGCCTGTGTATTGTTACGGAATGAATTGAAGTCTTCTTTGGTTCTTATTTGTAAATTGCGGGACGTCTGACCTAAGTAAATCGCCCCACAATCGTTGCAGTGTAATTTGTAGATGCCACTTTTTCGTTTATAGTTAAAAGTATCTTTATTATTGAGAAGCATTTTACCTAAGTTGTCCCACAAAACATAAACACGCAGCTTATCATAGCCTAATACACAGACTCATGCAAATTCCTCTCAATCGCCAAAATTACACACGGGAATTAAATATCATCAAAGAAATAGCCATCGCCAACAGTTACACCGATACACTAATTGACACGATTCACATACGCAAACTAAGGAAACTAAACATATCCAAAATATACCCCACTTTCCCAAACACGGTAAATTCAATTTGGATGAAACTCCCTTTTATAGGCCCCCTTTCTTACAACATTTCTAACCTTCTCACTCCCTACAATGTCAAGCCCGCATTTTATACACAACTTAGGTAAAATGCTTCTCAATAATAAAGATACTTTTAACTATAAACGAAAAAGTGGCATCTACAAATTACACTGCAACGATTGTGGGGCGATTTACTTAGGTCAGACGTCCCGCAATTTACAAATAAGAACCAAAGAACACTTCAATTTATTCCGTAACAATACACAGGCATCACATTTCGCAAAACATCTTTTAGATAACAATCACACTTCATCACTTATGTGACGCGCTGAAGCTACTACAGCCGCATTTCAACCAGAAGCTAATCGCCCTCTTCGAACATACCCTCACCTCCACTTTCTTCATTTATA
Source organism: Sympetrum striolatum (assembly GCA_947579665.1). Taxonomy (NCBI): domain Eukaryota; kingdom Metazoa; phylum Arthropoda; class Insecta; order Odonata; family Libellulidae; genus Sympetrum; species Sympetrum striolatum. Next base: position 2,042,416 of record OX388349.1, read on the forward strand.
ATGGAACCTACTACGAGCAAAGGGATGGAGTCGCCATGGGCTCCCCGCTTTCACCTGCCATTGCCAACCTCTTCATGGAGGACTTCGAGGAGAGGGCTCTAGAACTAGCCCCTTTGAAACCAAAGACTTTCTACAGGTATGTGGATGACACCTTTGTTGTCTGGCCCCATGGACGACCAGCGCTTGACCAATTTCTACAGCATTTAAACAGCATCCACCCGAACATCCAATTTACCATGGAGATAGAAAAGAATGGGTGCATCCCTTTCTTAGATGTCATGGTCCGCCGAAAAGACGATGGATCCCTGGGACATAGCGTGTACAGGAAGCCCACCCATACGGACCAATATCTTAACAATAGAAGCCACCACCACCCATCGCAGCGCAAGGCGGTTCTCAGCACGCTCATCCACCGCGCAAGAGAAATTTCGGAGGACGAGAACCTACAGGAGGAACTCAACCACCTGGAGACCGTCTTCCGGCAAAACGGTTACACAAGATCGGAAATAAGAAAGGCAATAAAAAGGACCCCCCAGCCCAACAGAGAAGAAAAAATCATCGAGAAGCCTGTCGCCACTGCAAGCCTACCATATGTGTCCACAATTTCCGGGAAAATCTCCAGAATCCTTAGCAGGCACGGAATAAGAACGGTGCACAGGCCCAGTGGAAAGCTGAAAGGCTACCTGAGGAAGGTGAAGGACAATTTGGGCCTGAGAACACCGGGTGTCTACCAAATCCCCTGTGAGTGCGGGGTATCCTACATCGGACAGACAGCCAGGAACATAGAGACGAGGATAAAGGAACACACAGTGTGTATTCGCCTAGGCCACCCTGAAAAATCTGCGGTCGCCGAGCATTGCCTTTCCCTAGACCACAGGATGGCCTTCGATAAAACCAAACGACTGTGCTCGGCAAACGGTTACTGGGACCGGATGACAAAGGAGGCCATTGAAATCCGGCTAAATAAGAATAACATTAACAGGGACGATGGCTTTACGATGAGCAGGACGTGGGACTCCGTCATCTCGAGTAGACTAGCCAAGAATAAACCCATTGGCTCACCAGCTGCCAATAAGGAACAAGGAGGGGGAGGTATGAAATGTACCTCGCCCCACCCCACTCCAATCACAAACTAAGCTTACCCCCTACCCCTTAGCTGATTGGAGGAAAAAAGTGAAAGGTGGTAAACCATCAGGTATATAAACCCTCGGATTTGACTCCTCTGCACTTCAGCCCTGAAGATGGGGACCGAGTTGGTCCTCGAAACGTCGGCCCTCCAGCCACATCTTACCTGTCTGCTATCCCGAGAATATCTTCGACGCATCATTGTACAGCAGGAAAGCACGAGATCCCAATCACACTTCAGATTTCTCCTCTACTCTATTACATTGTGAACACAAAGGACGCAAACTAAATTACCTCGAACAAATAGAAATAATACACCACTTAAAAAACAATTACACACTCACTAACATCCATCTTTTCCCTAATTTTTCTCCCCTGCTTTCCATTGTTAACCTGCTTCCCCTTCCTCCTCCCCCATAGCTTCTGATTGGTGGCTGGTTTTTGTACCTTGTGTGTATATATATGTGTACTCCTGTATTACTCATCGCTTGATAATGGACTAACGTCCGAAACCGGTCGCGGCATTAAAAACTTTTTAAAGTGGGATTTTTGCAAAGTTATTTCCACCCATTTATTTAAGATTTGGATTCTTATATCAAGCAGAAATACTTACCTAGTCACTTTTATTTAATTTAGTAACAAGGACAAGATATTTAATCCTAGAAGTAAGATAAATGGAAATTGCATACCATAATTTCTTTGGTTAGGCTGTTAGTCAGTTCTGGCATCAAAAGTTCAGCAACATCTTTTTTTTCTCTCTTCTTTCTCTGTAACTCATTAACCTTTTTGTTGCTGGTATATGGCTTCTAAGTATCTTCCATTCATTCCAGTTCTTCCTGGTTTGTGTGTTAAAAATGTACTTATTTTATGTCAGTGAGCAATTTCTTCTTAAATTCTCCTAGATTCTCATTATTTATTAATGTCTGATACAGAATGCATAAAAGCATTCAATGAAATATCTCAGTTTTTGCATCATTAAAAAAGCTCCACTATAATGGTAAATGGTTATTTTTTGGCCTCGATGTAAATGATAAAAGTCAGTTTCATTTTATAGTTAGAAATGAGGAATCAATAAAAAGACCTTGTACAATGATATCATCAGTAATCGATTGACCAAAATAAATCATGATTATTTCAAAATAATGGAAGAATTTTTTCATATTTAGGGATCATCAATATTCCTAAACCTGTACAACCATCATCGAGATCCAAAAGTTTGGGTTGATCCAGAAAATTTTAGACCAGAGAGATTCCTTAATGAAAATGGAATTTTCAAGAAACATGAAGCTGTCATACCTTTTGGAATAGGTAAGATCATTTTGTTTGTACAGTATAGTAAAGTGCATAAAAGTCTAGTACATTATTCTCTACAAAATTTTCATAGAAGCAGAGAAGTATCTAATATTAGGGAAAGAGATACACATTGTTTGTTGTTGTATATATTTTGATGGAGTGTACAGACTTTAGCCTCCCAGACATTTGCATCCCACGGACTTTAGTGCCCTGCAAACAATTGCCTCCCGGAAAATTGCATCCTGGAGCACTGCATCCCACGGACTTTTGGGTCCCTATGCTTTATACAGTGTATTTTTTTAGGTTTAGTTGATAAAGCAGAAAACCCTGGAAACTAGTTCTGAATATTTACTTAGTCCTTAGCATTGGTAATACTTGGCCGCTTATAAAAGTTAATTATTGGTAATAGTATATCTTCTGTTCCCTTGAAATGTCAGAAAAAAGAATGACCACCTGATTAAAATGTGCAAATTTTGGTTAATTTTATAATTAATTGAAATTTTTCGATTTTAAAATGTATAATTGATATTGCATGAAAAGTTTCACACTTAAAATTTATAAATTTGTTCAAACAATCGAAATTGTCTGATTAAAATAAGGTCGGCAAGAAAAAAATATCGTAAAAAAATCAACATTTTTTGACAGGATCTCAATATTTTCTAAAAATAATTGCACACCCAGTTACTTGTATTCTCTTTCCTAAAATTCAAATCGGTGTCTTCTAATTGGCAATACGGAAACTTACACGGGTTCGAACAGAAGACAGTCTTAGTTAACATTGGTTGATTCATCAGTTCTTATGACATTTGAAAGAAAATTTCTTTCATCAACAACACACAAAAGATATTATGCTTTCATAGCAATAAAAACACTGCTAATAGAAAACTGAATCAGTGATGTCGGTTATTTGGTTGTTGGTCCAGGGTTGCTAGCTCTACAGCGATTCGGACCCATGTTAACTTGGTTATTGGAGGAAAGAAGAGGTTTACACTATAATTTATTGTTGTTATTGTTATATAGAATGCAGTAATTTTTGTAATATTTTGACTGTTTTTATGCAAACATTAGTACTTGATGCCTTGAGCAGCAAAAACGCTCTCCCTTTTTAACTCAATATTTCGAAGACAGTTGAATCAATTGTTTCCATTCTTTTTTAATTGAGACATTCAAAGGATTTCCCAAATTTTGCACGCAGCATGTACACACCTAAAACAAACCCTTTGTTTCCCTGATTCATTATATTTCATGTATTAAAGCGCCTAGGCAGCAGATAGATAAGGATTCTGCAGAGTGTAATAGCGGGAGGCTAACTTGGCTGTCATGATAAGAGATTTGCAACCCGCTCACTCTGAAAGCAGCGTGTAGTACCTTAAGTATATTTGATTTCTGAAAAGGCCTTTTATGCTGGAGTTCGGAAAGTAGCCTTTTCTCTTGGGCTAATCAATAGGTTTTCTCACGAATGGCATTAATTGTAAAATTACTATTTCTTCTCTTCCCTCAAGATATTTGTTTTGCTTCTGTGAAATAATAAATTTTGATGTTTGAATATATGATGGTTATTTAGTGAGAGATTATAAAATCAACCCAACTTTTAAACAATAAAAATAATAATTGCCATAATTCTAACATAAGCAAGAAAAGAGGTCTGAGGATTAAGGATGCAGCCATACTACGAAACCATGATTTTGTAATATTTTTGTATTATGTATACCCAGTGGTGCGGTGACTGGAAATTAAATTTAAACATTAATAAATGCCATGCTATGTCTATAGGGTTAAAAAAACCGATTGAATATAATTATAAGTTAAACGAAATCACTCTTCCAAGAGTAATGCAACAAAAGGATCTGGGTGTTATAACTGATAATAAATTAACATATTCTGAACATGTTACAAAAATAAAAAATCGTGCGATGTCTCTCCTAGGCCTACTTTATCGTTTCACCGATATCAAAGACCCTCTGGCTCTCTCCCTATACTTTTCCTCGTTCATCCTTCCTACTGTATCTTATTGTTCCCCCATCTGGTCTATGTCCTTTCCAACTCATCTTTCCTCATTAGACAGAATTACTAATTTCTTTCTCAGAATTGTAAAAGCCAGAGTTCCTTCCTTCCGTCAAGCCTCTAAAGATTCTATCTTATCTTCACTATCCTTGGAATCTCTCTCTGTCACTAGATCAAAACATGATTTATCCTTCTTACACTCACTGCTGAACTCCCTTTATGACTGTCCTCCCTTAACTTCACTTATCAATTATCGTGTTCCAAACAGATCTACCCGTTTGACATCATTGCTTCACTTTACTACTCCTAGACTCTCACTTATCAAGCGCTCCCTTTTCTTTCGTCTTCCTTCTCTGATGAACTCAATTCCTCCTTCTATTGATCCTTTCTCCTTTTCTAAACGGAAATTTTTGAACCTGAGCTTACCACACACCAGATCCATATAATTGTAAAATCTACCTTTATGTTTGTTTTCTTTTTTCACTATATTTTCTGTCAATTGTTTTTTTAACTATTTATATTTATTACTTTAATATATGTATATTTTTTTATATTTCACTTTAAATTGGCATTGATATGCTGTATGTGAGATTTGAATAAATAAATAAAAAATAAATAAATAAGTATTGTAATTCTTGCCTTGTGGTTTAATAAACCCTTACTCTGTTTTGTTTACCGATATTTATTTTTTATTGGATGTAATTTTTGGGGATTTCCAGTTTCATCTATGTAATGGATGTGATTTCAGGGAAGAGGGCTTGTTTGGGTGAATCATTGGCGAGGAACAACCTGTACTTGTTCTTCACGTGCTTGATGCAGAAGTACAGCTGGAGGGTACCGGAAGGGGAGCAGAGGCCTTCGGACGAGCCAGTGGGCAACATCACCATTGTCTCACGACCATTCAAGGTGCAGGTGCTTGCTAGGAAGTGAGCTCTGCAAACGCATGAGCATAAGTTTTCTCAAAAGAATAGCAACAAGGCAAGAAATCACCGTTTGAATTTTTTGGAAAGTGTTAAGGAAGAGCACTGAATTACATTGGAAAGAAAGAAGCAAAATCTGCTCTAAGCCCTTAATATTTCTGAAGACTTTAAATTCTGCGAATCATTATTAAAAATCTGACTCAGGGCTGGGTGTTAGATGATAGTTTTGTTGAAACAGAAATTTTCAGTAGCATTATAATTTCATGATTATTCTTATACTTCCTATACTTGCATCCAGATAATAAGAATTTTGCAACTTTGCTGTCAGGGGAATGGTTTTCACAAAGGTTATTTTCCATTTCATTATTTAAAAATACAATTTAGATCTTAGAATGTTAAAACTGGAAGTACAGTCACTCAGCCTAGAGAATATTCACCTTTCTCCCACACTCCGATAACTTTGAATCTAGCAGTTTGATTGAGTTAATGGCAGATATCTGGTGGTTATACCGTTACTTTTTTCAGGTAGAAATTTGGAGGGTCTCTGTGGGGGTCTCCCATCAGGGGGGACCATAAAAAAACTGACCATGTGGAATACGATTTAAAACGTTATAAACAATTCAAATGAGCAACAATTTATTATCTTTGTCTTCTCACTAGTCCAAAGAGATATACAAGCATCTTTTGATCGACGTTCTACGATAAAAATTAAGATTTTTCATGATTTTGCTAGAAATGACCCATTGACAAGTGGCAACATTACCCCAGGGATGGGTTGGGTTGGGAGGAGGGATTTCTAGCAAAAATCTAGAAATCCTTCCCCCAACCCCCGTTGAGATTCAAGAGGGGTTGCGCCAACTAAAAATCTTAATATTCATATGGGAACGTCGATCAAAAGATGCTTGCATATCTCTTTGGACAAGTGAGACAATGAAGATAATAAATTGTTGCTCATTTGAATTTTTTATAACGTTTTAAATCGTATTCCACATGGTCAGTTTTTTTATGGTCCCCCCTGATGGGAAGGTCGGGCGCTCAGTACCTGCGAAGGCGAGCTAAGAGTCCGCATTATGATGGAGACCCTCCAAATTTCTACCTGAAAATAGTAACGGTGAAACCCCCAGATATCTACCATTAAACAAACATTTTAGTAACAGCACACCAGATGTGTGTAACATGGATTTGCTTGAGACTCTCTCTCCCTGCTCAATAATAATACATATGAGTCCTAAACTTGATGCCACTAGGTCTTTGTTTATGCTAATTTTGTAGCTGAAAGTTAGAATCAGGCAACCACACTGTACTTGTGCATTACCTTACAGATTTTATTACATTGTATTACAACTTCTCAGCCTAAGCCACATGCACCATTCACTCAGCCTTCTCATGTGTCATGCCATCTCTGTCATAGGTTTGATCCTAGGTCACCATAAATACCACATTTTCTTAGGTCTGCATTGTGTGGATTTTTGTTTTTTTTTTAAAGCACTTCCTGTGATGGTAGAGAATTGTGCAGCTAGATATGTTATTAGATGTGCTTATTTAATGTAAACAGCAAAGATTTCTTCTAATATAGTCTTTGGTTTCTAAGTCTTTGAAAAATTCTCCCATAAGAAATGTGTTGTAACTCCTCCATGTTATAAACTTTCTTACATAAGATATTATTAGAAAACTAGTTATATGAAATGCAATATGTTTTGGATCAATTATTGAAGAATGTCGATTAAAAAATCTAAGTTTTTATCTGAATAGGTTCTTTAATATCTATATATTATTTGATTCGATATTCTTCTTCAACTAAAGGCCTTGTCACTGCAACCATGTGGTCCATTTGAGGCTCTCTTGCATGTCCAAATTAAATGTGTAAAGCAAGGAGGACGTTATAGATTCCATCAGCATCCTGACAAGTTGAGTACACTGTTGGCCAAAATTAACGCAGCACCTAACCAACGATCCTAACGGCTATCGGAAGAACTGCTAGCACAGACTTTAAATGGCAATGGTTGTCAGAGAAGATGATGTTTCTGTGTGATAAAAATCTCGTTAAGAATCGAGCCATGAGATAAGTGCGGAAAATTGCCGATGGATGTTCTTACGGAAATAAAATACTTTGCATGGTGTAGTGAGGATCCTCATAGTTCGGCGTGAGTCCAGAGAAAGTTTATTATGGTTTCATATGCTAAATCTTCTTGGTTAACTAATTAGAGTCACAGAGAAAGAGATATATTCTCGCACCTACATAGAGCACCTTAAATGCAAGGTTTCCACACAATATGTTTCACGTTTTGTTACTTTCAATAAAATACATTATCTCATCAGCAACGGCTGCAAAAACTCCTGATTGCTCAATGCACAAGAGTAATTTTAATAAATGTAAATATTTAAAAGATAATGCCTTCATTAATGGATATAATTGGACATGCATCAATTATCCTGTGAATTTGAAAGATATATCAAAATTTGAAAAAAAAAATAACATATCCATTAATGTTTTTGGTGTTGACGATGAGTGTATGGTGTATCCTATGAAAATCGTAGATAATGAATTGGAGGAGCACCACGATCTGCTTTATTTAAAAAATGATCTCACTTCTCATTACTGTTGGATAAAACATTTCAATAGATTGGTTAGAAAACAGCCCACAAAGATTCACCTCACATTTTTAAAAGGTGCATTTTAAATTTTATCAGTGAAGAAAGTATAATCAATCATAAATGTTATATTCAAGCGGAAACTCCTGCCAAAATTTTGCTGCCAAAAGATTATGAGAAGTGGCTTCATTTTAAGAATTATTCTCATACTCAATGGATTCCATTTATACTATATATGGATTTTGAGACAATGCTCCCTTGTACAAGCTCTTGCGAACGGTATGAAAACCATTCCTTTTCATGCCCAAGGCAGAGACACATTCCAATATCTTCTTCAGTCCTGATGGTTGCTGGTATTGGGGTAAAGTTTGATCTTATAGTTTACAGAGGAAAAGATGTGTCTGTTTTCATTATGAAAATGATAAATATAGATATGTTCAAGGGGTATATAGGGACAATAAACCTATGAAACCTCTTAGCGAGGAAGAAAATTTCAATTTCATTGATGCTACCACATGTCACATATGAGGTGGTGATTTGGGGGATGCTCACGTTAGAGATCATAATCACATCACAGGTGATTATAGGGGTGCAGCACATGGACATTGTAACATTAACTTTCAAAATCTCTCATTTTTGCAAGTTATTCATAATTTATCAAACTATGATCCCCATTTCATCGTTCCTTATTTAGGTTATGATGAAAATAAAATTAAATGTATCCCCAATAATGAAGATAGGTACATTTCATTTACAAAATATATAGACAGTCATTTTTCAATAAGATTTATTGACAGTTTTAGATTTATGAGTTCATCACTTTCTAAAATTGTCAATGCATTACCGTGAGATAAATTTCATCAGACATCACATGTTTTTCCAGACAATGTGGATCTCTTAACTTGTAAGGGTGATTTCCCAGATGAGTATATTGATGGGTGGGAGAAGTTGGATGAAGAACGTTTTCCCCCAAAGGAATCATTCTACAGCACATTAACTGAAGAGGGTATTTCAGATGCTGAGTATGATTATGCTCAAAAGGTTTGGCAAACATTTAACTACACCACCTTAGGAGAATATTCTCATCTTCACCTGAACATGGATGTTCTTCTATTGGCTGATACCTTTGAGAATTTTTGGAGCGTTTGTATTCAAATATATAAACTGGATCCTTCTTGGTATTTTACGGCTCCAGGATTAGCTTTTGATGCAATGCTTAAGCAATCTGGAATAACCTTAGAGTTAATGACTGATAATGATATGGTCCTAATGATTGAGAGAGGAATTGGAGGTGGAATCGTCAGTGCATCAAATGATATCGCAAGGCTAACAACAAGTATTTGGACACATTTGATGAAAACAGTGATTTTAGCTATATTGTTTATTTGGATGCGAATACTTTATATGGATGGGCCTTAAGTGATCCTCTGCCTAGTGGAGGATTCCAATGGGTTGATCCACCTCAGGATATAGAAAATATGCCATATGATTCTCGGAAAGGATATACGGGTGGGCATAATGGAGTCCCTGATTTTGAGGGTAAATCGAAAAAAAAAAAAAAAATAGTCCATGATAACAGTAAAAAAAGTTTAATTACTGAAAAGAGCATGCAATGCCATTAATTTTTCAAGTTTTGAAAATAATATCATCTAAGTAATATTTCCTTGGCGAGCAATAAACATGTTGAGTCGTTCGAAGAAGTTTTCATACACTCTTCTCAACATAACTTGTGGAATTGTAGCGATAACATCCTCAATTGCCTCCTTTAGGTCTTCGACAGTTCGAGGGCGACCTTTGAAAATCTCAGCCTTGAGTTACCCCCACAGGAAAAAGTTGCATGGAGTTAAATCTGGAGAGAGAGGGGGCCATGGAACATCCCCTCGCGAGGAGATCAGGCGGTTGCAAGAAACGTGCATCTGCACGTTTCACAGTCTCGTTGGCTCAATTTCTGGGCCATCATCATTTTTTAGGGGTGTAAGGAAAGGTCTGCATGTAAAATTCTCCTCACTGTTCTTGACAATATTCCTAAGGCAGTGGCATGTTTTCGGGCAGAGAGCACTGGAGACGGTTCATTGGACGCTCTAACTGCCTTGATGTTATTGGGTATTCTCATGGTGTTCGGTCGACTGACTGGTTTTCTAGGAATGGCAGATCCCGTTGCTCTTAGATTACTAATCCATTTCCAAATGGTTTTAGGATCAGGAACACTTTGGTGACGAGATAAACCGAACCCATTAAGCCCTCTGCATCGCTACCACGCTTTCCCTGTTTTTGAAGAATGCCTCCACAACAAATCCTTTGTGCTTACCTGGCCACAGCATGATGACTACTGTAAATGGCATCATCCCCTCGACCTAACCGTTCCTGCCGTATTCGTCTAATTGGTCAGGGCACCCTACATTGATTTTTTTAAACTAGGGACTCCATTATGCCCCACCCTGTATCTTAGAGGTCGACCCAGAGTATCCCAGGTGTTTGCATGGTGCACATAGCGACTTACCACTATGTCTTGAATCTAGAGTTCCACCAGACTCTAAATTTCTGAAATTGATATCTACTTTATGTGATAAGGAGCATTATGTTCTTCACTATCGAAATCTCAAGTAAGCAAGCAATCTCAAAACAATCTCAATATCAATGGGATTGAAATTGAAAGCTATACACAGAGTATGGGAATTCAACCAATCCCAATGGATGAAGTCTTCATCGATTTAAATTCTGAGAAAAGGCACTCAGCCTCTTCAGAATTTAAAAAAGATTTCTTCAAATTAATGAACAACGCGGTTTTTGGAAAGACAATGGAAAATATATGGAAAAGAATAATTTTTGAGCTAGTTTCCAAGAGAAGGAGATTGAGAAAGTTGATTGCTAGTTCTCTTTTCCTGGACAGAATAATATTTAGTGTAAATTCAATAGGAGTCCATATGATCTGGACTCACGCTGAGGTATGAGGATCCTCACTACACCATGCAAAGTATTTTCTTCCGGCTAGAATATCCATTGGTAATTTTCCCCACTTATCTCATGGCTCGATTCTTAACAAGATTCTTATCGCATAGAAACATCATATTCTCTGATCACTGTTACCATTTAATGTCTGTACTAGCAGTTCTTTTGATGGCCATTAGAATTGTTGGTTAGGCGCTGCATTTATTTTGGCCAGCAGTGTACAATTAAGACATCATTCTGCACATGAGAGGATTATTGAATTTTTACACAAACCTATTGTTTTAAACACATGCATGTTGTATACAACGTGTATTTCTAGTTTCCCCAGCCACACCCTCCCCTTGTCTCCCTTCTCACTGCATAAATGCGCTTCTGTAATTGTTGTTTTTAATTTTTCTTCTCCTTTTCTATTTTGAGATGAAGTTCCTCGAAACAGGACCTTCCTCAGTGGATTTTATTCACTAAAATCTATTTGCGATTGCGTGTACAGTGGGGGAAATAAATATCGCAACGCAGGAACCAGTTGACATTCACAGAAACTACTTGGAAAACTGCTTACTACGACTGACTGGCAACAATGGGGAAAGCCTCGAAAAGCGGCAATATATGAGTTGGAGCCTAGTACTTACACAAATTTCCTCTCTTTCGAACACTTCTTAGATCCTTCGCGCAATCTCTCCCAGAGTTTGTCATATTTATTTCGGCATTATTCTTTCACAGAAAGTTGTCCTTATTTATAGAATGAGAGGTTAAATATATATTAATTCCTATTTAAATGGACTAAAATATGTAGACAATAATTTGGACTTTATTTCCAAATAATGTGAAAATTGGCAATTCGGCTTGATCGTAGAAAAATGTGTACCAATAAGGATGAAGTGGGGTCGGAGTGGGAATACATGATGTTGTGATTCTCACCTTTAGCAAACAAGATTTTTTCAGTCTGGAGGAAAAATATATATTTTGCAAGATTATGGCAAGAAGAGATTGCCTATATTGGTCTCATTTTCTGGATAATTAAAGGTGCACTAATAAGACAGTTATTTTGGTAGTTTGTTTTTTCACATGGCACCATATGCCTTATGGCTGCTTGCTGGATATTAATATGAATGTAAATCTTCATATGTCCAAACATTGGATATTTATATGCTGCGATTGACTTTCCGAGGGCAATTTTTTCATTCAGCAATTTCACACCGGGTAGTCATCAGAGCAATTACTAAGATACAGCACATTGGAAAATTTGTATTTTTTCTACGGAATATAATTGTTCTCCAATTAAATCCTGTTGACGAAGGAAATTATTGATAGAAATTTATGTACACCATTTGTGACCTATATTACACGAAATCATTGTATGTTTGGAATAAAGAGAAAAAAATGGGGAAATAATACAACATCCAAAGTTAAAACAAACATGATTCCATAAAGAACGAATAATTTCTGCTCATATATCCGACTTGCCTTACATTTTGTAACAGGGAGCTCAGTGACCTCGGTCATGAGTCAATTGTGTTGCCTTTGCGTGGAGGAATTGCGTTTCAGGTATATTTTTCCTTTTCATGTCTATATCAGCTGGTCTCAGGACCCTCCTTTTTACAGCCGTCCAGTGAAAAAGGTCCTCTGGCTATGATAATTTTATTTAAATATCAGTAATATATAAAGAAATATGAAGCTAGAATAAAAAAACTCAATTTTTGTGAATGTGGGGATTTATTTTCATATTTCTATTGCTTGTATCCATGGTTGTAGGGAACTATCCTGCGTCCATGTAACCAGAGGCAGTATTCCAGTATAAGCCGCAACATTCAACCATATTTGCAGCCACTTAAAAAAATACGGCTTATGAAGTGTTTTTTTTGTCACATGCCGCCACTGTTCATCGCTATAGAGAAAGTAGAGAAGTGAATGCTGGCCTCTAGGAAACTTGACATAAGTCAAGATCATACTACACTAATTATTTTCTGAAGTATGATCTGCGCTACACCGTAGTAATTGGGGTAGACAATCTTTCATTGAAGGTGTGTGATTGTGTTTTCACCAGGAGGTGAGTATGGTATGCCTAATTGTTGATTAACTGACTGTCGAAGGATAGGTTTTAATCTACATTTCACATTTCAAACGGTTCTAGTGTCATGGAATCCAATTTCGATTGCATTCAATCTCATTAATCAGATATATTCTAACTCTGGGAATGTTACATTGAAATTATGTTTTAGAGTAATACACTCTTGGAACAAAAAGAATCGTATGAGTAGTGTGATGAATGAATGAAACATCAACAGAGATGTGATATTGTTGCAGTTTAATATAATTTTTTCAGTCTGCATGGTTAAAGTGAATTGATGTCTCATGAGTATCACCATTTGTTATTATTTATTCCTTATTACATATAGCATGATGGAGCTGAAAATTATTTATTACTGATTCCATTATTTAAAAGCTAACATTAGTGATGCCAATTCCAGTCAATGTGTTAATTGCTAAAAACACTCAGAAAAGTTAAACTTCCTCAACACACGGACTAGAGTGGATTTTATGGAAAGGATATTTGAAATACCTTATGCTGTGGAAAACTACTTTGCACTAGAGAAAATACAAAGGTAAGTATAGTACACATCCTAGCAGCTTCTGTGTACGTTATTTTTAAATGGTGAATTCTCTTCGCAAAAATTCTATTCCATGAAATTTCTAGTATTAAGACGTTAAAATTTCAATATAATACCTTAACACATTCATTTTAAAGTCTGATATTCTGCTATCATACAATCTTTTTTTTCCCCTAACTCCCAGCGTATTATAATGTCATTCTAAACAACTATTTTGATCACGGCTAACTTTGAATGACAAATGGTAAAAATTAAAGGCAGTGAGGCAAAGGCACTATTAGGAAATTTCGCGAAGGTAGATCTTAAATGTCTGCTTATATTTACGAAACTTAAAGTCTATTGCCCATTCGTAAGAAGTTTGAATATTGCCGGTTTTTACTGGCTGTATTCAAAGTTGCCGATTTGTCAGAGGTAGAGTGATTTTAGTTAGTTCCTGCGTAATCTGCACTCTGATGCTAACTGGTGTTGCAATAATTATACTTACCAACAAGGGGGACACCAGGTTAATGGGTAATTAACTAATGGATTTGCATGAATCTTTCAGGGCACATTCTTTGCTTTAAAATAATGGACATATGTCTGATCATTTAAATCCATATCAGAGTTAGGCAACCATGCCATACGCCTGAATTACTACATAGATCTCGAGTTAATAGGAATTTATTTTCTACCATATTTTTGCGAATTCAAATACACATACCCTATACTATTTTCTGTTTGGCCTTATATCTCACATAATAAATATTATTGAGATTAAATTAGAGTGACTTGTGCCAAATCGATGCCAAAGATGAGAAATGAAAATTTGTACTGATTTAGTATGGAAAGTTCCAGAACTCAATGTTTATTTAATAAATTAAACAGAAATATTCCCAAATTGTGTTTATTTACTTTCTAACATGTAGAAAAACATTATTCTTGGAATTTTCTTTTTAAAGTTTGCTTTTTGCAGTCGGGATTAATCTTCCGGTGTTCATGTATGCAACATAATTAAAAATGCTTTTGTTCCTCCTCAGCCGTGATTAAACCATGAAATTCTTGCATTAACTTGACCACAATTTCAGTTGTATTGTTTACTGCCCTCATCATTGTATATATTCTTTCTGGCTTCTTGAAATGAAGAATTATTTGACCACATTTGAGGAGAAAACTGTGATCAATTTTAAGACAATCGAAAAATGACTTGCTTCTGACTGAAGTTATAATTGTTTTTCTCTGAAATAAAACATGAGAAAGTCAGTTAACAAAATTATGATCTAAACAGAAAACTAAGACTATTAACTAACAACTATTATATGTATTTATTTAACTTACTTTACAATGAACCTCAAAGTTCTTTCTTCAATGGGATGTAACATTTACCATGAGTTGATAAACACTCTTTGAATAAATTTTTAAGCATTTTTATTTTAGTGTCATTTTCCACATCATTGTCAAATAGTGCAGGAACTTCATCGGTCAAATGCAATTAATGCTGACTTATCTTTGTAAAGCTGCTTTTGTGACGCTTTGGTACAAAAAAGGCTGCCTACTCGTCAATGGTGCTTGCGGTTTTGACTAAGAATTTTGCAAAAAGTCTATGACCAGCATTTTTCGGAATATTAGGTCGACTTCAACCCCCTGTATAAATTCAATGTGCAGGAATCAAAGTAATTTACTTAATAATAATAGTATTGGCTTTATATGTAATTTACTTAGCATTAACTAAGCAAAGTATCAATGTTCGCACAAACAAAATCCACTTTTGTATCTTTGGGCAGCATTTTTTTATTCTAGCCCACTGTACAAAGTTATATATATTAGAATAAATATAAACTAAATTTAAAGAATGCCTGTAAGGTATCAAGATGATATTTAATCACAAAAAGATAAGTTATCAGAGAAAGAAATAGAAGAAAATAAATTCCTATTAATTGGAGATCTATATAATAATAAGTGTGTATGGGCTGGTTGCCTAATTCCGATATTCAATTGATATTTTTTATAAACAAAAGACCATTGAGTTAAATGGCCAGACACGTATCCACTATTTATAAGCAAGAACATGCCCTGAAAGATTTGTGCGAATCCGTCAGTTACTAGTTACCCATTAACCTGGTGTCTCCCTTGTCGGTAAAAATTTTCATTTCTCCAAATAATATAAATGGGTTTGGTGGTTCTTGTAAATGGGCCTTAGTTCCGTTGCACTAATTAATTGAAAATTGGCCATCGGAGTATATGCAACCCTGCATTACACACCTGCACTAGCCATATCTGTAGGGAATATCCCACTGTTTGCAGGTAATTCTCTGATTTTATTTTCTTTTGTTATATTTTTTGTTGTTATTCACTGATATAGAATTCACTGATAGATCATAGAAAATAATACTACGGTAAAAATGCCGCAAGCAATCTGCACACCCAAGTTTCAAGGAGGTTCATAGTGTAACTGAATAGAATTCAACTCCACCTTTAACACCCTTAAAGTCCTCTCTGTAGAAAAAATCAATTTATTCGCTAATTTTTCGAAATTTGGACCGGAAAGAGTTAAGAAATGTCTCTCCAGCTTTTGCTTTTAATTTAAATCATCATTTAGTTTAACTTTAGAAATCGCTGTCGCTTATTTTTTCAAACTCGAATAAGGAGCACATTCGAAAATTTCCAACTACATAGAATGAAATTTGTAGAAGGAGATCCATTTTTAATTCAGGTGATTATCAAAAGTAATCTCGTTCGGATATCGAAACCACAAATCAAGCTTCTGGAATACATCTCTGCTAAAAGGCATGGACGTTGTTCCGCAATTGCGTGATCACGACCTAGTCGAGAATTTCAACGAATTTCCGTGTTTTGTTTGGTTTCACACCGACGAATTTTGTACATTTCATTAACCACAATGAATATTGTAAATAATGTTGAAGCAAACGAAAATTTCGCCGACATTTATTCTATCTGTCCTCAGAAAATATCACACATTTTCAGATTATGTTGGACCAAAAAGGAAATTTCAAAATGCAATTTAATTTTTCTGTAATGGATTTCGTTATTCCGTCTGTCGAGGAAAGATTCAAGACGGAAATGCACAATCTTACGTTAAGCTTCTTGTACGAAATGTCATACCTCCATGAAGTTCGTAAGGATGTGAAAATCAGATAGTACGAGTCGGAGTACTACGAGACCATAGTCAAAATTTAAGAAACATTGAATTGGGGAAAGATGCATTTACGCGCTTGGCTAATGAGGTACTCCAGGTAACTCAGAGGGTCGTCCTCAAATTTTTCTTTCCAGAACACAATGAGGAGGCTATTACAAATTCTACATTAATTTCATTTTAATTTCCTTCCGGAAGAATGTTGAATGCAGTTCGTAGGATCACGGGAAACACTATGATATCATAATCGTTTACAACGATTCAAACAAATAACACTGCAATAAAATACAAATTTTAGTAAAAGCTGATCTTCTGGATATGCGTTGGATCATTACTGTCTCTGGTTAGCCCATTTCTCAAAACATTCGTATTGGATTCGAATTGCTAAAGAAAGATATGTCAAGCATATGATAGAAATTTTGAATATATGATTGACAAATCTCAATGCGATGAAATTATGAGTTACACTGAACGTACACATCAATTACTCATTTTTTATTCTGTTGCCTCCTCAGTGAGACGAACCTTCATTACGATTGTCTGAAGCACCGATTTCAACAGTCGATCGCACCGCTTTGACGACTGCTTCTCATCGCCTCGCGGGCAGTGTATATGGATCGTTGAGCCTAAAGTATATTTTTTGTAATTGAAAGGAGCGATCTCTGCTTACGAAGAGAAGGACTTTGCCAATTTATGGTACCACATGACGGACCCGTTCAACTATGAATACTCCTCACAAAGGGTAAGGGAGTGGGATCTACTCCATTATTCGAATCCATATCTTCAAATTTTCTTATTCGCCCGTTAAAGTCTCCATTATGCATCTAATTACCATTCCGTCAACACGGCATTTACGGAGAATCAAATGCTCGAAGAGCTGTTTTGAAATCGGTCCACCATAGCTGGTCTCACTTGAAAATACTTTCCAAAATAATAAATATTTGGTGGGAATATTGATAAGAGTAATTAATATCTTAATATCATTATCCTGTGTGACGAAAGTTACGATATTATAAAATTACGGCTTGATTTGCTCTTATCTTAATATTCTCGAAATACTGCACTTATTCCGATAAAAGAGGGAACATGTTTTATGTAGAGATCTAATTGCTCGTATTGCAAACAACGCGAGGAATTGCAATGTTAACACAGCGACCGCTTTCCACTGTCCCAGCCTTGCGTTCCGAACGCCACCACCACCAAAAGTATTAAGCACTTAAATACAGATGTACCTAGTATAGGCTCCAATGCTCTGATTACCGCGAAAATTTACTTTCTAGACATTTGATAAATTAATCTAAAAATGAGAAAATGCCTGTGAAAGTGCGTTGAAGTAAAACGAAAACAATCCGTGCGACAGGTCACTGTGAGCCCCAAACCCCTCTTCCCCTCCCCGACCTTCCTTCAAAGCCTTCTCCCTCCATATCCCGCATATAAACCCCACGAAACAAGCGGTAATCACGTTTTGCGACTCGACGTGTTGGTCGACGAGGGAGCGAGCGGAGACTTCGCGAACATCCGAATTTCTATTACTTGAAACTTCTTGGTGAGGACCAGCTCTTCAACCTGCATTGCCTCATCGCTTCAGGGAAGGTTCATTCCGCAGAAACACATTCCGAAATCGACGCGGAAGAATTGTCCTACTCCTGAGGATACTCGTCAGCTTTTGGGCGAATCAGTTCGGGGCAGTCCCAACGGAAGGAGCATCCATCTCTTCACGAAAGACTTCCATGAAAGCAAACGAAAATTAAGGTAAATTAAATTTTTACAAAATTAAGGCAAAATTGAGGAAAAAAATTTAAATTTCGATGAAATTATCCTTTTTCGTTGCTATTTTCGTTCACATCTTTATAAAATGACGAAATTAAGGCAAAGTTGAGGAAAAAAATTTAAATTTCGATAAAATTATCCTTTTTCGTTGCTATTTTCGTTCACATCTCGATAAAATGACGAAAATTAAGGCAAAATTGAGGAAAAAATTTAAATTTCGATGAAATTATCCTTTTTCGTTGCTATTTTCGTTCACATCTCGATAAAATGACGAAAATTAAGGCAAAATTGAGGAAAAAATTTAAATTTCGATGAAATTATCCTTTTTCGTTGCTATTTTCGTTCACTTCATGATCAAATGACGAAAATTAAGGCAAAATTGAGGAAAAAAATTGAAATTTCAATAAAATTAACCTTTTTCGTTGCCATTTTCGTTCACATCTCGATAAAATGACGAAAATTAAGGCAAAATTGAGGAAAAAAATTGAAATTTCAATAAAATTATTCTTCTTCGTTGCTATTTTCGTTCACATCTCGATAAAATGACTCAAATTAAGGCAATTTGAGGAAAAAAATTGAAATTTCTATAAAATTATCCTTTTTCGTTGCTATTTTCGTTCACATCTCAATAAAATGACGAAAATTAAGGCAAAATTGAGGAAAAAATTTAAATTTCGATGAAATTATCCTTTTTCGTTGCTATTTTCGTTCACATCTCGATAAAATGACGAAAATTAAGGCAAAATTGAGGAAAAAATTTAAATTTCGATGAAATTATCCTTTTTCGTTGCTATTTTCGTTCACTTCATGATCAAATGACGAAAATTAAGGCAAAATTGAGGAAAAAAATTGAAATTTCAATAAAATTAACCTTTTTCGTTGCCATTTTCGTTCACATCTCGATAAAATGACGAAAATTAAGGCAAAATTGAGGAAAAAAATTGAAATTTCAATAAAATTATTCTTCTTCGTTGCTATTTTCGTTCACATCTCGATAAAATGACTCAAATTAAGGCAATTTGAGGAAAAAAATTGAAATTTCTATAAAATTATCCTTTTTCGTTGCTATTTTCGTTCACATCTCAATAAAATGACGAAAATTAAGGCAAAATTGAGGAAAAAATTTAAATTTCGATGAAATTATCCTTTTTCGTTGCTATTTTCGTTCACTTCCCCCAATAAAAATTGAAAATTCGCTAAAATTCTCCGTTCTCGATGCTTTTTTTTATCTAAATGCAAGAAAAAGACGAAAATTCAGGAAAAAGGGGATAAAAATTGAAATTTCGCTAAAATTCTCCGTTTTCGATGCTTTTTTTGATCAAAATGCAAGAAAATGACGAAAATTAAGGAAAAAAAGGGGATAAAAATTGAAATTTCGCTAAAATTCTCCGTTTTCGATGCTTTTTTTGATCAAAATGCAAAAAAATGACAAAAATTAAGGAAAAAAAGGGGTTAAAATTGAAATTTCGCTAAAATTATCCGTTTTCGATTCTTTTTTTGATCAAAATGCAAGAAAATGACGAAAATAAGGAAAAAAAGGGGATAAAAACTGAAATTTCGCTAAAATTCTCCGTTTTCGATGCTTTTTTGATCAAAATGCAAGAAAATGACGAAAATTAAGGAAAAAAGGGGATAAAAAATGAAATTCCGCTAAAATTCTCCGTTCTCGATGCTTTTCTTTATCAAAATGCAAGAAAATGACAAAAATTAAGGAAAAAAGGGGGAAAAAATTGAAATATCGCTAAAATTCTCCATTTTAGATGCTTTATTTGATCAAAATGCAAGAAAATGACGAATATTAAGGAAAAAATCTGATGTGGCCAGCACATGACTTTCTCCATATATATAAGATGTAAATATTTATCTACCGCAATAATTTCGAACTCTATATTCCATCTAAACTTGGAATTTGAGTTATTAATATTATATATTATCTTTGATGCCAAAAACATGATAAATAATTTTTACGGGACATGATCGATGAAAAACGATGAAATTGGCCTTTCGCCCATAGAGCCCAGAGCGCCCACAAAGTACATAATCAGCAACTTCCGGTTTATCAGTATTTCATGAATAACTCCTACACAATCAGTGATACAAAAATATGTTTCAACCAAAAGTTATAGTACATTTCATTTTCTAAAACTTATACAAATAATAGTATATACCTAAATACCATATTTATGGAGATATTTTGAAAACCGGAAATGAGCTTTGAAGAATTAAGCTCAACTTCCGGTAAACCGATTCACTCCAAAAACTAATCAACTCTAACGACACAAACTAATATACTATATATGAAATTTGGTGTTGATATTATGAATAGTTTTTAAGTTAGAGCGCCCACAAAGTACATAATCATCTTCTTCCGGTTTATCAATATTTCACGAATAACTCCTAATCAACCGGTTATACAAAAATATGTTAAATACAAAAGTTATAGTAAATATTATTATCTAAAACTTTTATAAGGAATACAATATACCAATATATCATATTTATGGATATATTTTGAAAACCAGAAATGAGCTTTACACAACGTACATAATCAGCAACTTCCGGTTTATCAGTATTTCATGGATAACTCCTAAACAATCAGTGATGCAAAAATATGTTTCATACAAAAATTATATTAAAATAAATTTTCTACAACATTTATAAATAATAGTATATACCTAAATATCATATTAATGGAGATATTTTGAAAACCGGAAATGAGCTTTGAAGAATGAAGCTCGACTTCCGGTCAGCCGATTTACTCCAAAAACTAATCAACTCTAACGACTGTAATAAAAGTACTATGTATGAAATTTGGTGTTGATCCAACAAATAGTTTTCATGTTAGAGCGCCCACAAAGTACATAATCATCTTCTTCCGGTTTATCAGTATTTTACGAATAACTCCTAATGAACCGGTGATACAAAAATATGTTAAATACAAAAGTTATAGTAAATATTACTATCTAAAACTTTTATAAGTAATACAATAGACGTATATATCATATTTATGGAGATATTTTGAAAACCGGAAATGAGCTTTAATGAATAAAGCTCGACTTCCGGTTAACGGATTTACTCCAAAAACTAATCAACTCTGACAGCACACACAACAGTACTATATATGAAGTTTGGTATTGATACGACTAATAGTTTTCACGTTAGAGCGCCCCCCCCCCCCCCCCCCCCACACACACACACACACACACACACACACACACACACACACACACACACACACACACACACACACACACACACACACACACACACACACACACACACACACACACACACACACACACACACACACACACACACACACACACACACACACACACACACACACACACACACACACACACACACACACACACACACACACACACACACACACACACACACACACACACACACACACACACACACACACACACACACACACACACACACACACACACACACACACACACACACACACACACACACACACACACACACACACACACACACACACACACACACACACACACACACACACACACACACACACACACACACACACACACACTTTGGACTCGGTAGCGTTCGGACGTGTCTCTGTGAGCTCCCGCCTACGGATTTGGTTTTCTCGATCTTCTGTTCGTTTTCCTATCATCTCATCATCACCTGGCATATCACATCGAATCACATCATCGTCACTCATTGGGTGAGTCGTTTCATAAGCCATTAATCCATACTTAATCACTTTTACGTGATTTCGCGTAATTCATTTCGCGATCTCGAAGTGTCCCTGCAGAGATCTTCCTCTGCCGTCTCGGTGACGGCAGACGGAGCCTCTAACGCCATGCAGATGGATATTTCGAACTATTCCCGATTATCTGGTGTCAGTAACAAGCTTAGTAATTCCTCGCCCGATTTATTAACAAAAATGATTTCGCCCGTCGAAGCAATGGCTCCGCCATTTTTGCTACCATGTGCTCCGTCTTCACCGCGACCTTCACCAGCGAAACCGGTTTCCCCGCCCCCTGCGCCCGCTTCTTCGAGGAAAACACCTTCCTCCCCCCCTGTAAGAAGGCCAGTCCAACTACCGCCCCTACTGAGTCGGCAGACGGACTATCCGCCCCTACCGTCTCTCGCCACCCCCACCTCCACAGGCGCGCGCATCGAGGGAACACCGGCGCCGCCCGCCGAAGACTTCTCAGCGGGCCGGAGGAACCCCCCTCCCCCGCAGCGCGACAACCCTCGCCCCTCTCCATCCCCGTCTCCCAGCGGGTCGAGCACAGCGCCACCAAGCGCGTACCAAAAACATCGAACATACGCGAACAGCGTCAAAAAACACGCCGCGGCCTCTTCAAGCGCCCGAGAAGACGCGCCACCGGCCAACTTTATGTTTTCAAAAAAGATTATCTCCCCAAACACCACCGGGCCCAACAGGAAGAGGGGTATAATTTTTCAGGCGCTCCCGGATACCCCTATCCTCGAGTACGCGATGGCCGTGGGGAAACTCGTGGGTGGAGGCGAGAAAATCACGCACGCGAACCGCCTCGCCAACCAGCGGATATGCCTCTATCTCGCGAGCGAGGCCCTGGCGACCGAATTTCTGACGGTTCACGGCGGGATAACGCTAAAGAACACATGGGTCCCTGCGAGACGGATGGTCACCGTCTCGCAGAAGATATACCTTAGCAACGTGTTGCCTGAGATATCAGATCAGGACATAACTGATCTGATGTCCGAAGCCGGGAGGGTGGTGTCTCCTGTGTACAATTTAGCGATGGGTTGGCGTTCCGAGGGGTACGCCGGCATAACATCCTGGAGGCGGATGGTGCACGTCGTGCTGCGGGACGGACTCATACTCCCCGAGTCCTTCCTCGTAGAGATCGGTGGAAGCCCGCATCGCATCTACGTAAGAGTAGACGATAACCGGTGCTTTCACTGCGGAGTGGCCGGCCACGTAGCCAAGGACTGCCCGCAGAGAAGACAGCATGAAGAGAACATCGCGACCGGCCAGCGCGATCATTCAGCACCGGAACAAAGCGACCACCACGGAGGCTCAGTACAAAAAGCGCAGACATCAGAACCGCCTACCGCGCCAGAAAGCGAGACGACGCCAGCCTTCCCGGACACGCCCGCAACAATGGACATCGAAGATGTACCGGAAAGTCAAACTCCTGCTGTGGCACCAAAGAACCCCCTTTCCCTCCAGGCTCTCGCCAGGTCCGAGGGGGCGAAGGTCGAGTCGAACATGCCGGTGTCTGATAAAACCGTCCCTGAAACACCAGCGGCGGTCAAAAGGAAAACCTACGCAACCGTAGACCGGGACTACCAGTCCCCGCCCAGAAAAGGTCATAGCAGCAAGCTGCTGAAAACCGACCCGGCTGTGGGAAACGACGACGAGGGCTTCAGGCAGATCGCCAGGTACTACAGCTCAAACCCCGGAGTAGCGACGATAACATATATATCCCTGAGAAGATTTCTACGGGAGGCAAAGGGCCACACCGACATGGTGAGCCTCGCGAAGGACTCCTTCCAAAACCTGGAGGACCTCACCAAGCTGCTTGCCCGACTCTTGCACGACAAGGCAATAAAGGACCCAGCCCTGAAGATGAGGGTTAAGAGGCTCCTGGCCAGGCTCCGAGACTCGGAGTCTGACTAAAGGAAACGCCACCACCTCCATCCCCTACAAACATGGCGTGCGACCGTGCATTCTGGGAGAAGTCGGGTCTCTCCATAACATCACTTAATGTACGCTCGGTGAGGAGTAGACGAAAGTGGGCTCAGCTGACGGCGTTCCTGAACACCTCGGAACCAGACGTCGTGTTGCTGCAGGAGGCCAACACCACAGACGTGCCTCTGCAGACTCTTCCGCAGTATGAGTTTCACTTCTGCCCACCCACGACTCCACAATCCGGCACTGGCATCGGCATAAGGAAGAATTTGAGAGCATCCGTGGGAGCACCGACGGTCGTGTTTGCAGGGCACGCGCTCGCGGTCACCCTGGATCTGCCGCAGAGCACGGGAGGAACCTCCATCCTCCTCCTCTCCGTTTACGGGCCGCACGATCAGAGGCTAGCCCTCTCCCTCGTCGACGCCCTCAGGGACCAGCTAACGTTTTTTGGGCAAGTCAACAGACGGCACGACGCCTTCGTCGTCATGGGGGGCGACTATAACGTCACCCTTTCCCCCAACACAGACAGGTCTTCGGGCAGAGAGAGGTACCCAGCATTCGCAGCCGAACTACGCTCACTCGTGCGGGACTTCGACCTGGTCGATGCGTGGTCCGAACTGAGGCCCGGAGAGCCGGGCTACACACACGCCTCCGGAAGATCGCGAGCCAGGCTGGACCGCTTCTACGTATCCGCGGACAGGATCCACGCCGAGACAACGATCAAGACTCTACCCTCCTTCACGGACCACAGGGCCGTCTCCTTGACGGTGCCCCTCAGATTCGAGCGGTCGAGGCGTCCCTATTGGCGCTTCGACAACGCACTGCTCGAGGACGAGGTGTACGTCAAGTACGCGAGAGAGCTCGTCCGAGCCCTCTGCCAGGACCGACGCGACCCCGAGGTGGACCCACTCACGGAGTGGGAACTCGTAAAGACCGAAGTGAAGGAGCACGCCATCGCCTACGCCACCAACCGGAGAAGAAATAGGACGAGACCCGAGCAGACCGCTCTCCTGCAGGAGCAGGCCAACGCCATCGTGGCCAGGGCCGGTTGGGAGTCCATCCTCGCCAACGACCGCCCTGCCGCCGCTCATGTCGCTCGCTGGGCGACCATAACGTCGCCGAAACCGCTCGGCAAACTCCGCATCGACGGGCAGACTGTCGAAGACCACGCGGAAGTCGCCCAGCACGTCCGGGCATACTACACCGAAATGTTCAACCCGCCGGACGACGGCGAAGACATTGACGTCGAGCGAGACGACTTCTTCCGGCCCCTGGACCGCCTGCAAGATCTGGACAGAGAGCGGCTGGACCTACCCCTCTCCGAAGCCGAACTCCACGACGCACTCAAAGGGTTGCAGCGGGGCAAAGCCCCCGGTATAGACGGCCTCTCCCCGGAACTCTTCCTCCAGCTGTGGGACGTCCTGCGCGCCCCCTTCTGCAGGATGGTGGAGGCGGCCCTGCGGAGTGGAAGGCTTCCCAGGACGACGAGGACGGCGGTAGTCGGGCTCCTGCCCAAGGGTGGCGACGCCCTGGATATCGGAGGATGGCGGCCGATCTCCATCATGACGGCGGATTACAAAGTCATCGCCAAGGCGATCGCCAACCGGGTCAGGACCGTCATGCCAGCTCTCACGTCGGGGGAGCAGAGCTACTGCATCCCAGGCAGAACCATCTTCGACCCGATCGCCACGACCCGCGACGTCGTCCGTCTGAAGAACCGGAGGCACCAACCCCTGGCGATACTGTCCTTGGACCAGTCCAAGGCGTTCGACAGGGTGAGGCATCGCTACCTCTACGCGGTTCTGGCGGCGATGGGAATGGGAGATAAACTCCTGCATCTGCTGCGTACCATCTACGCCGACGCGACATGCATGGTGAGACTGGCGGGGGGACTCACCGCTCCCATACCCGTCACCTGCGGGATAAGACAGGGCTGCCCACTGTCCGGCCAGCTGTACTCCCTCGCGATCGAGCCCCTGGTGAGGAAACTCAGGTCGACCCTCGCGGGAGCGGCACTGCCGCAAGACACGCGCCTAGCCGTGAGTGCGTATGCCGACGACGTGAACGTCTTCGTCGACCGCGAGGAGGACTTCGACGAGATCCTGCCGGCCTTCGAGGAATACTCCCGAAGGAGCGGAGCCCGCCTCAACAGAGAGAAGTGCCGGGGGCTGTGGGTCGGCACGTGGACCGCCCGAGCTGACCGACCGCTCGGCTTTGAGTGGCGTAGAGACGGCGCCAAATTCCTAGGGCGCTACGTGGACAACTGTCCACGGGCCGAAAAGACAGCCGTGGAGGAGGAAATTACCAGGAGAATCGACGCCGCAATAACCCGGTGGAAACCGAGGATCGCCTCCATGTCCCTCCGAGGCAGGGTCCTAACGGTCAACCAGTTCGTCGCCCCCACGATCTGGCACCTGGTCCAGACTTTCACGCCGTCCGCCGCCGCCGTCGAGGAGATCCAGCGCAGACTCGTCCGTTTCGTATGGAACGGGCGGAAACACTGGGTCTCAGTCGATAAACTCACGGCACCCGTCGACCAGGGGGGGCTGGGACTGGTCGACGTGGAAAACAAAATCATGGGGTTCCGCTTCCTAACGGCGCAGAGGTTGCTCCTCCACGACGGCACGTCAACGTGGCAGCGCGTGTCCTCCGCGCTCCTGAGCGACATGCTAGCCGGACCGGACATCATTACTTCCCTGTCGGACAATAGACCGTTCCGAGAAGTTGCGCACTCGGACGGTTACCACCAGTCGGTGGCCCGAGCCTGGAGGCTGCTCCGGCCGAGGCGTCCTCGGGCACCGATTGGCCAGGAACCGACCGAAGGGCCGCCGGAACTCCTGTTCCACAGCGCCCTCTCCAAGACGGAGCGCAGATTGCCCCTGTCGAAGAGAGAGGCGTACAAGGAGTTCATCCACCTCCGAAGCAGGGACGTCTGGCCGTTCAGGGGAAGAAGAGATGAGCCGATCAGGTGGCGGGAAATGAGGGCTTGGCCTACCCTCGGACACCACGCCGACGCCGCCTGGCGTTTCTCCCACGGAGCTTGGGCGGACGCCGTCTTTCTACACCGGGCCGGAATAAGGCCGAACGAGCTCTGCCCGTGGTGCCCGGACGAGGTGGGGGACGAATGGCACCTGCTCTTCGGCTGCCAAAAGTCCAAGCCCGTTTGGGGGGCCGTGGTCGGAGCGATAAAACAGATCACGGGGAGAGCGATCATACACGTCGCGGACCTGTACGCCGGCCTCAAACCATCGGGCACCGCCGACAAGAGCCTCGTCACCCTCACAAAGGGAATCGTGTACAACGAACTTACGTTGTACATGAGAGGAAAGAGGACGCAAGTCGACTACCTCGTCGCCGTTAGCAACGCCCTAAGGAGCCGACTCCTGTCCGAGGGCGGAAGAGCGGACTTGAACGGAGCCAGAGCGGCACACATCAAATTCTGGGCGCAGGGGAAATACTTACTCGACCCCGAAACAGGTACCATGAGGACATCCAGCAGGCTACTGGCACCATCATCATCATCATCATCATCATTAACATCTTCATCGCGCACACCCGCACACATCGAGGGTTTGGGATAGGGTGGGGGCAGAGGGGCAGTGGGGCAGAGGGGCTGGGGGAGCGAGGGGGGTTTGGGGGGGGTGGGATCATCGGGAAGTGGGTTGGGTGAGGGTTAGGGTGGAGGGTGGGTGAGGGAGGGGGGTTGGGAGATTCATTAGGGTCGATGTCTATGAGGGCCCTGGTGCTATCGACAAAGAGGGCGTTCGAGATTTTATAGGAAGGTACCGCAGTATCGCACTGGGAGAGGGTGCGGGCAGTGGGCCCGTCACCGCTCTACTTCACGCCAGGCGACTTCTGTGGAGGAACTACGCACACTCCCTACCTGGTCCTCAATAATAATAATAATAATAATAATAATAATAATAATAATAAAACACACACACACACACACACACACACACACACACACACACACACACACACACACACACACACACACACACACACACACACACACACACACACACACACACACACACACACACACACACACACACACACACACACACACACACACACACACACACACACACACACACACACACACACACACACACACACACACACACACACACACACACACACACACACACACACACACACACACACACACACACACACACACACACACACACACACACACACACACACACACACACACACACACACACACACACACACACACACACACACACACACACACACACACACACACACACACACACACACACACACACACACACACACACACACACACACACACACACACACACACACACACACACACACACACACACACACACACACACACACACACACACACACACACACACACACACACACACACACACACACACACACACACACACACACACACACACACACACACACACACACACACACACACACACACACACACACACACACACACACACACACACACACACACACACACACACACACACACACACACACACACACACACACACACACACACACACACACACACACACACACACACACACACACACACACACACACACACACACACACACACACACACACACACACACACACACACACACACACACACACACACACACACACACACACACACACACACACACACACACACACACACACACTTTGGACTCGGTAGCGTTCGGACGTGTCTCTGTGAGCTCCCGCCTACGGATTTGGTTTTCTCGATCTTCTGTTCGTTTTCCTATCATCTCATCATCACCTGGCATATCACATCGAATCACATCATCGTCACTCATTGGGTGAGTCGTTTCATAAGCCATTAATCCATACTTAATCACTTTTACGTGATTTCGCGTAATTCATTTCGCGATCTCGAAGTGTCCCTGCAGAGATCTTCCTCTGCCGTCTCGGTGACGGCAGACGGAGCCTCTAACGCCATGCAGATGGATATTTCGAACTATTCCCGATTATCTGGTGTCAGTAACAAGCTTAGTAATTCCTCGCCCGATTTATTAACAAAAATGATTTCGCCCGTCGAAGCAATGGCTCCGCCATTTTTGCTACCATGTGCTCCGTCTTCACCGCGACCTTCACCAGCGAAACCGGTTTCCCCGCCCCCTGCGCCCGCTTCTTCGAGGAAAACACCTTCCTCCCCCCCTGTAAGAAGGCCAGTCCAACTACCGCCCCTACTGAGTCGGCAGACGGACTATCCGCCCCTACCGTCTCTCGCCACCCCCACCTCCACAGGCGCGCGCATCGAGGGAACACCGGCGCCGCCCGCCGAAGACTTCTCAGCGGGCCGGAGGAACCCCCCCTCCCCCGCAGCGCGACAACCCTCGCCCCTCTCCATCCCCGTCTCCCAGCGGGTCGAGCACAGCGCCACCAAGCGCGTACCAAAAACATCGAACATACGCGAACAGCGTCAAAAAACACGCCGCGGCCTCTTCAAGCGCCCGAGAAGACGCGCCACCGGCCAACTTTATGTTTTCAAAAAAGATTATCTCCCCAAACACCACCGGGCCCAACAGGAAGAGGGGTATAATTTTTCAGGCGCTCCCGGATACCCCTATCCTCGAGTACGCGATGGCCGTGGGGAAACTCGTGGGTGGAGGCGAGAAAATCACGCACGCGAACCGCCTCGCCAACCAGCGGATATGCCTCTATCTCGCGAGCGAGGCCCTGGCGACCGAATTTCTGACGGTTCACGGCGGGATAACGCTAAAGAACACATGGGTCCCTGCGAGACGGATGGTCACCGTCTCGCAGAAGATATACCTTAGCAACGTGTTGCCTGAGATATCAGATCAGGACATAACTGATCTGATGTCCGAAGCCGGGAGGGTGGTGTCTCCTGTGTACAATTTAGCGATGGGTTGGCGTTCCGAGGGGTACGCCGGCATAACATCCTGGAGGCGGATGGTGCACGTCGTGCTGCGGGACGGACTCATACTCCCCGAGTCCTTCCTCGTAGAGATCGGTGGAAGCCCGCATCGCATCTACGTAAGAGTAGACGATAACCGGTGCTTTCACTGCGGAGTGGCCGGCCACGTAGCCAAGGACTGCCCGCAGAGAAGACAGCATGAAGAGAACATCGCGACCGGCCAGCGCGATCATTCAGCACCGGAACAAAGCGACCACCACGGAGGCTCAGTACAAAAAGCGCAGACATCAGAACCGCCTACCGCGCCAGAAAGTGAGACGACGCCAGCCTTCCCGGACACGCCCGCAACAATGGACATCGAAGATGTACCGGAAAGTCAAACTCCTGCTGTGGCACCAAAGAACCCCCTTTCCCTCCAGGCTCTCGCCAGGTCCGAGGGGGCGAAGGTCGAGTCGAACATGCCGGTGTCTGATAAAACCGTCCCTGAAACACCAGCGGCGGTCAAAAGGAAAACCTACGCAACCGTAGACCGGGACTACCAGTCCCCGCCCAGAAAAGGTCATAGCAGCAAGCTGCTGAAAACCGACCCGGCTGTGGGAAACGACGACGAGGGCTTCAGGCAGATCGCCAGGTACTACAGCTCAAACCCCGGAGTAGCGACGATAACATATATATCCCTGAGAAGATTTCTACAGGAGGCAAAGGGCCACACCGACATGGTGAGCCTCGCGAAGGACTCCTTCCAAAACCTGGAGGACCTCACCAAGCTGCTTGCCCGACTCTTGCACGACAAGGCAATAAAGGACCCAGCCCTGAAGATGAGGGTTAAGAGGCTCCTGGCCAGGCTCCGAGACTCGGAGTCTGACTAAGGGAAACGCCACCACCTCCATCCCCTACAAACATGGCGTGCGACCGTGCATTCTGGGAGAAGTCGGGTCTCTCCATAACATCACTTAATGTACGCTCGGTGAGGAGTAGACGAAAGTGGGCTCAGCTGACGGCGTTCCTGAACACCTCGGAACCAGACGTCGTGTTGCTGCAGGAGGCCAACACCACAGACGTGCCTCTGCAGACTCTTCCGCAGTACGAGTTTCACTTCTGCCCACCCACGACTCCACAATCCGGCACTGGCATCGGCATAAGGAAGAATTTGAGAGCATCCGTGGGAGCACCGACGGTCGTGTTTGCAGGGCACGCGCTCGCGGTTACCCTGGATCTGCCGCAGAGCACGGGAGGAACCTCCATCCTCCTCCTCTCCGTTTACGGGCCGCACGATCAGAGGCTAGCCCTCTCCCTCGTCGACGCCCTCAGGGACCAGCTAACGTTTTTTGGGCAAGTCAACAGACGGCACGACGCCTTCGTCGTCATGGGGGGCGACTATAACGTCACCCTTTCCCCCAACACAGACAGGTCTTCGGGCAGAGAGAGGTACCCAGCCTTGTTAATGACGTGGGTTTAATGGTTACTGAATCGTTAGAGAAAGCAAATCTAATTAATCGACACTACCAGGAAAGCTTTACTTTAGACGATGGACGCGCGAACGAATTTTCTGTGCGTGTTGATTCAGAAATGGAACCAATCGAGTTATCGGTGGATGGAATAAGAAAGTTGTTGCGGCAGGTAGACAAGAAAAAAGCGCCAGGACCAGAAGGTATACCATCGTTCATCATTCAAACACTGGCGAATGAGCTTGCTCCCCTTCTTTTCGTATTCTATAGGAAAACCTTGGACGAAGGCGTTGTACCAATGTCGTGGAGAAGAGCGCATATCACTCCAATTCCTAAGAAAGGACGTTCCTCGAAACCTGAAGATTACCGTCCGATATCTTTAACGTCAATATTTTGTAAGACTATCGAGCACATTATAGCGAGTTCAATAATGCGTTTCCTAAGTGACAAGGGGGCAATTAGTCAATGTCAACACGGTTTCCGTAAAGGTAGGTCATGTGATACCCAGTTAGCCCTTTTTCTCCACGATGTAGTTAGAGCAGCTGATAAGGGTATAAGAACAGACGCCATATTTCTAGATTTCAGAAAAGCTTTCGATCGAGTATCGCATGTAAAATTAATTCACAAGTTGACGGCTTACGGGATTAACGGAAAAGTTGTTGAGTGGATAAAGTCGTTTCTCGGGGAAAGATCGCAGCGAGTTGCGTTGGACGGAATTTTATCTGATGAGGTTCGCGTCACATCCGGTGTTCCACAGGGAAGTGTATTAGGACCAATTTTGTTCCTAATATATATTAACGATGTTATGGATAATATTAAATGCAAGGTTAGGTTATTCGCTGATGATACTGTTGTGTATAGGGAGATCGTAACTGAAGATGACATTGGTAGTTTGCAGAACGATCTGAATATGATTTCGGGTTGGTGTAGTGATTGGCAGCTCGAGCTGAATGTAAAGAAGTGCGTTACCATGACTTTCACGCGATCCACTAACGTTACCTGCGTACCGTACAGAATTTCAGGAAATCCCTTGGAGCTCGTGATGCATCATAAATATCTAGGAATTACGCTCAGCAGTGATATTTCCTTCAAAGAGCATATTCGAGGCGTAGTAGGAAAGGCGAATAGAATGCAAAGGTTAGCCAGCAGAATCCTTAGGGGATGTTCACCGAGAGTAAAAGAAATAGCGTACTTTTCCCTAATTCGACCTCTACTTGAGTATTGCTGTGCGGTTTGGGATCCTCATGAAGTAGGATTAATTTCCGATCTCGAGATGGTTCAACGTAGAGCAGCAAGGTTCGTCAAGGGAGATTTCAGATTCGACAGCAGTGTTTCGGCTATGTTAGGATCCCTCGGTTGGAACTCTCTTAGTGATAGAAGACGTGAATATCGACGGAAGCTTTTTGATAAATTTATCTCTACCGATTTCGGGGAGGAGATAACAGATATTGTCATCCCAGTTATATACCTACGCGACCTTCGAGAGAAAACAAAAAAGCGATACAGGGAAGTAGTTGCCAGGACGGATAGCTACTTTTGGTCATTTTTTCCGCGTAGTATTAGAGAAGCAAATAGCTCTCCAGATTAGATAGGTATTTTGGTGTCTTACACCCCCTGCCACGCGCCACTGGCGGATTGCAGGGTTTAAATGTAAATGTAAATGTAAATGTACCCAGCATTCGCAGCCGAACTACGCTCACTCGTGCGGGACTTCGACCTGGTCGATGCGTGGTCCGAACTGAGGCCCGGAGAGCCGGGCTACACACACGCCTCCGGAAGATCGCGAGCCAGGCTGGACCGCTTTTACGTATCCGCGGACAGGATCCACGCCGAGACAACGATCAAGACTCTACCCTCCTTCACGGACCACAGGGCCGTCTCCTTGACGGTGCCCCTCAGATTCGAGCGGTCGAGGCGTCCCTATTGGCGCTTCGACAACGCACTGCTCGAGGACGAGGTGTACGTCAAGTACGCGAGAGAGCTCGTCCGAGCCCTCTGCCAGGACCGACGCGACCCCGAGGTGGACCCACTCACGGAGTGGGAACTCGTAAAGACCGAAGTGAAGGAGCACGCCATCGCCTACGCCACCAACCGGAGAAGAAATAGGACGAGACCCGAGCAGACCGCTCTCCTGCAGGAGCAGGCCAACGCCATCGTGGCCAGGGCCGGTTGGGAGTCCATCCTCGCCAACGACCGCCCTGCCGCCGCTCACGTCGCTCGCTGGGCGACCATAACGTCGCCGAAACCGCTCGGCAAACTCCGCATCCGCGGAAGTCGCCCAGCACGTCCGGGCATACTACACCGAAATGTTCAACCCGCCGGACGACGGCGAAGACATTGACGTCGAGCGAGACGACTTCTTCCGGCCCCTGGACCGCCTGCAAGATCTGGACAGAGAGCGGCTGGACCTACCCCTCTCCGAAGCCGAACTCCACGACGCACTCAAAGGGTTGCAGCGAGGCAAAGCCCCCGGTATAGACGGCCTCTCCCCGGAACTCTTCCTCCAGCTGTGGGACGTCCTGCGCGCCCCCTTCTGCAGGATGGTGGAGGCGGCCCTGCGGAGTGGAAGGCTTCCCAGGACGACGAGGACGGCGGTAGTCGGGCTCCTGCCCAAGGGTGGCGACGCCCTGGACATCGGAGGATGGCGGCCGATCTCCATCATGACGGCGGATTACAAAGTCATCGCCAAGGCGATCGCCAACCGGGTCAGGACCGTCATGCCAGCTCTCACGTCGGGGGAGCAGAGCTACTGCATCCCAGGCAGAACCATCTTCGACCCGATCGCCACGACCCGCGACGTCGTCCGTCTGAAGAACCGGAGGCACCAACCCCTGGCGATACTGTCCTTGGACCAGTCCAAGGCGTTCGACAGGGTGAGGCATCGCTACCTCTACGCGGTTCTGGCGGCGATGGGAATGGGAGATAAACTCCTGCATCTGCTGCGTACCATCTACGCCGACGCGACATGCATGGTGAGACTGGCGGGGGGACTCACCGCTCCCATACCCGTCACCTGCGGGATAAGACAGGGCTGCCCACTGTCCGGCCAGCTGTACTCCCTCGCGATCGAGCCCCTGGTGAGGAAACTCAGGTCGACCCTCGCGGGAGCGGCACTGCCGCAAGACACGCGCCTAGCCGTGAGTGCGTATGCCGACGACGTGAACGTCTTCGTCGACCGCGAGGAGGACTTCGACGAGATCCTGCCGGCCTTCGAGGAATACTCCCGAAGGAGCGGAGCCCGCCTCAACAGAGAGAAGTGCCGGGGGCTGTGGGTCGGCACGTGGACCGCCCGAGCTGACCGACCGCTCGGCTTTGAGTGGCGTAGAGACGGCGCCAAATTCCTAGGGCGCTACGTGGACAACTGTCCACGGGCCGAAAAGACAGCCGTGGAGGAGGAAATTACCAGGAGAATCGACGCCGCAATAACCCGGTGGAAACCGAGGATCGCCTCCATGTCCCTCCGAGGCAGGGTCCTAACGGTCAACCAGTTCGTCGCCCCCACGATCTGGCACCTGGTCCAGACTTTCACGCCGTCCGCCGCCGCCGTCGAGGAGATCCAGCGCAGACTCGTCCGTTTCGTATGGAACGGGCGGAAACACTGGGTCTCAGTCGATAAACTCACGGCACCCGTCGACCAGGGGGGGCTGGGACTGGTCGACGTGGAAAACAAAATCATGGGGTTCCGCTTCCTAACGGCGCAGAGGTTGCTCCTCCACGACGGCACGTCAACGTGGCAGCGCGTGTCCTCCGCGCTCCTGAGCGACATGCTAGCCGGACCGGACATCATTACTTCCCTGTCGGACAATAGACCGTTCCGAGAAGTTGCGCACTCGGACGGTTACCACCAGTCGGTGGCCCGAGCCTGGAGGCTGCTCCGGCCGAGGCGTCCTCGGGCACCGATTGGCCAGGAACCGACCGAAGGGCCGCCGGAACTCCTGTTCCACAGCGCCCTCTCCAAGACGGAGCGCAGATTGCCCCTGTCGAAGAGAGAGGCGTACAAGGAGTTCATCCACCTCCGAAGCAGGGACGTCTGGCCGTTCAGGGGAAGAAGAGATGAGCCGATCAGGTGGCGGGAAATGAGGGCTTGGCCTACCCTCGGACACCACGCCGACGCCGCCTGGCGTTTCTCCCACGGAGCTTGGGCGGACGCCGTCTTTCTACACCGGGCCGGAATAAGGCCGAACGAGCTCTGCCCGTGGTGCCCGGACGAGGTGGGGGACGAATGGCACCTGCTCTTCGGCTGCCAAAAGTCCAAGCCCGTTTGGGGGGCCGTGGTCGGAGCGATAAAACAGATCACGGGGAGAGCGATCATACACGTCGCGGACCTGTACGCCGGCCTCAAACCATCGGGCACCGCCGACAAGAGACGCTGCGCCCTCTCCAACTACCTCGTCACCCTCACAAAGGGAATCGTGTACAACGAACTTACGTTGTACATGAGAGGAAAGAGGACGCAAGTCGACTACCTCGTCGCCGTTAGCAACGCCCTAAGGAGCCGACTCCTGTCCGAGGGCGGAAGAGCGGACTTGAACGGAGCCAGAGCGGCACACATCAAATTCTGGGCGCAGGGGAAATACTTACTCGACCCCGAAACAGGTACCATGAGGACATCCAGCAGGCTACTGGCACCATCATCATCATCATCATCATCATTAACATCTTCATCGCGCACACCCGCACACATCGAGGGTTTGGGATAGGGTGGGGGCAGAGGGGCAGTGGGGCAGAGGGGCTGGGGGAGCGAGGGGGGTTTGGGGGGGGTGGGATCATCGGGAAGTGGGTTGGGTGAGGGTTAGGGTGGAGGGTGGGTGAGGGAGGGGGGTTGGGAGATTCATTAGGGTCGATGTCTATGAGGGCCCTGGTGCTATCGACAAAGAGGGCGTTCGAGATTTTATAGGAAGGTACCGCAGTATCGCACTGGGAGAGGGTGCGGGCAGTGGGCCCGTCACCGCTCTACTTCACGCCAGGCGACTTCTGTGGAGGAACTACGCACACTCCCTACCTGGTCCTCAATAATAATAATAATAATAATAATAATAATAATAATAATAAAACACACACACACACACACACACACACACACACACACACACACACACACACACACACACACACACACACACACACACACACACACACACACACACACACACACACACACACACACACACACACACACACACACACACACACACACACACACACACACACACACACACACACACACACACACACACACACACACACACACACACACACACACACACACACACACACACACACACACACACACACACACACACACACACACACACACACACACACACACACACACACACACACACACACACACACACACACACACACACACACACACACACACACACACACACACACACACACACACACACACACACACACACACACACACACACACACACACACACACACACACACACACACACACACACACACACACACACACACACACACACACACACACACACACACACACACACACACACACACACACACACACACACACACACACACACACACACACACACACACACACACACACACACACACACACACACACACACACACACACACACACACACACACACACACACACACACACACACACACACACACACACACACACACACACACACACACACACACACACACACACACACACACACACACACACACACACACACACACACACACACACACACACACACACACACACACACACACACACTTTGGACTCGGTAGCGTTCGGACGTGTCTCTGTGAGCTCCCGCCTACGGATTTGGTTTTCTCGATCTTCTGTTCGTTTTCCTATCATCTCATCATCACCTGGCATATCACATCGAATCACATCATCGTCACTCATTGGGTGAGTCGTTTCATAAGCCATTAATCCATACTTAATCACTTTTACGTGATTTCGCGTAATTCATTTCGCGATCTCGAAGTGTCCCTGCAGAGATCTTCCTCTGCCGTCTCGGTGACGGCAGACG
The DNA here is from genome assembly GCA_947579665.1 of Sympetrum striolatum. Lineage (NCBI taxonomy): Eukaryota > Metazoa > Arthropoda > Insecta > Odonata > Libellulidae > Sympetrum > Sympetrum striolatum. The sequence goes on from OX388349.1 coordinate 2,079,879, forward strand.
GAGCCTCTAACGCCATGCAGATGGATATTTCGAACTATTCCCGATTATCTGGTGTCAGTAACAAGCTTAGTAATTCCTCGCCCGATTTATTAACAAAAATGATTTCGCCCGTCGAAGCAATGGCTCCGCCATTTTTGCTACCATGTGCTCCGTCTTCACCGCGACCTTCACCAGCGAAACCGGTTTCCCCGCCCCCTGCGCCCGCTTCTTCGAGGAAAACACCTTCCTCCCCCCCTGTAAGAAGGCCAGTCCAACTACCGCCCCTACTGAGTCGGCAGACGGACTATCCGCCCCTACCGTCTCTCGCCACCCCCACCTCCACAGGCGCGCGCATCGAGGGAACACCGGCGCCGCCCGCCGAAGACTTCTCAGCGGGCCGGAGGAACCCCCCTCCCCCGCAGCGCGACAACCCTCGCCCCTCTCCATCCCCGTCTCCCAGCGGGTCGAGCACAGCGCCACCAAGCGCGTACCAAAAACATCGAACATACGCGAACAGCGTCAAAAAACACGCCGCGGCCTCTTCAAGCGCCCGAGAAGACGCGCCACCGGCCAACTTTATGTTTTCAAAAAAGATTATCTCCCCAAACACCACCGGGCCCAACAGGAAGAGGGGTATAATTTTTCAGGCGCTCCCGGATACCCCTATCCTCGAGTACGCGATGGCCGTGGGGAAACTCGTGGGTGGAGGCGAGAAAATCACGCACGCGAACCGCCTCGCCAACCAGCGGATATGCCTCTATCTCGCGAGCGAGGCCCTGGCGACCGAATTTCTGACGGTTCACGGCGGGATAACGCTAAAGAACACATGGGTCCCTGCGAGACGGATGGTCACCGTCTCGCAGAAGATATACCTTAGCAACGTGTTGCCTGAGATATCAGATCAGGACATAACTGATCTGATGTCCGAAGCCGGGAGGGTGGTGTCTCCTGTGTACAATTTAGCGATGGGTTGGCGTTCCGAGGGGTACGCCGGCATAACATCCTGGAGGCGGATGGTGCACGTCGTGCTGCGGGACGGACTCATACTCCCCGAGTCCTTCCTCGTAGAGATCGGTGGAAGCCCGCATCGCATCTACGTAAGAGTAGACGATAACCGGTGCTTTCACTGCGGAGTGGCCGGCCACGTAGCCAAGGACTGCCCGCAGAGAAGACAGCATGAAGAGAACATCGCGACCGGCCAGCGCGATCATTCAGCACCGGAACAAAGCGACCACCACGGAGGCTCAGTACAAAAAGCGCAGACATCAGAACCGCCTACCGCGCCAGAAAGTGAGACGACGCCAGCCTTCCCGGACACGCCCGCAACAATGGACATCGAAGATGTACCGGAAAGTCAAACTCCTGCTGTGGCACCAAAGAACCCCCTTTCCCTCCAGGCTCTCGCCAGGTCCGAGGGGGCGAAGGTCGAGTCGAACATGCCGGTGTCTGATAAAACCGTCCCTGAAACACCAGCGGCGGTCAAAAGGAAAACCTACGCAACCGTAGACCGGGACTACCAGTCCCCGCCCAGAAAAGGTCATAGCAGCAAGCTGCTGAAAACCGACCCGGCTGTGGGAAACGACGACGAGGGCTTCAGGCAGATCGCCAGGTACTACAGCTCAAACCCCGGAGTAGCGACGATAACATATATATCCCTGAGAAGATTTCTACAGGAGGCAAAGGGCCACACCGACATGGTGAGCCTCGCGAAGGACTCCTTCCAAAACCTGGAGGACCTCACCAAGCTGCTTGCCCGACTCTTGCACGACAAGGCAATAAAGGACCCAGCCCTGAAGATGAGGGTTAAGAGGCTCCTGGCCAGGCTCCGAGACTCGGAGTCTGACTAAGGGAAACGCCACCACCTCCATCCCCTACAAACATGGCGTGCGACCGTGCATTCTGGGAGAAGTCGGGTCTCTCCATAACATCACTTAATGTACGCTCGGTGAGGAGTAGACGAAAGTGGGCTCAGCTGACGGCGTTCCTGAACACCTCGGAACCAGACGTCGTGTTGCTGCAGGAGGCCAACACCACAGACGTGCCTCTGCAGACTCTTCCGCAGTACGAGTTTCACTTCTGCCCACCCACGACTCCACAATCCGGCACTGGCATCGGCATAAGGAAGAATTTGAGAGCATCCGTGGGAGCACCGACGGTCGTGTTTGCAGGGCACGCGCTCGCGGTCACCCTGGATCTGCCGCAGAGCACGGGAGGAACCTCCATCCTCCTCCTCTCCGTTTACGGGCCGCACGATCAGAGGCTAGCCCTCTCCCTCGTCGACGCCCTCAGGGACCAGCTAACGTTTTTTGGGCAAGTCAACAGACGGCACGACGCCTTCGTCGTCATGGGGGGCGACTATAACGTCACCCTTTCCCCCAACACAGACAGGTCTTCGGGCAGAGAGAGGTACCCAGCCTTGTTAATGACGTGGGTTTAATGGTTACTGAATCGTTAGAGAAAGCAAATCTAATTAATCGACACTACCAGGAAAGCTTTACTTTAGACGATGGACGCGCGAACGAATTTTCTGTGCGTGTTGATTCAGAAATGGAACCAATCGAGTTATCGGTGGATGGAATAAGAAAGTTGTTGCGGCAGGTAGACAAGAAAAAAGCGCCAGGACCAGAAGGTATACCATCGTTCATCATTCAAACACTGGCGAATGAGCTTGCTCCCCTTCTTTTCGTATTCTATAGGAAAACCTTGGACGAAGGCGTTGTACCAATGTCGTGGAGAAGAGCGCATATCACTCCAATTCCTAAGAAAGGACGTTCCTCGAAACCTGAAGATTACCGTCCGATATCTTTAACGTCAATATTTTGTAAGACTATCGAGCACATTATAGCGAGTTCAATAATGCGTTTCCTAAGTGACAAGGGGGCAATTAGTCAATGTCAACACGGTTTCCGTAAAGGTAGGTCATGTGATACCCAGTTAGCCCTTTTTCTCCACGATGTAGTTAGAGCAGCTGATAAGGGTATAAGAACAGACGCCATATTTCTAGATTTCAGAAAAGCTTTCGATCGAGTATCGCATGTAAAATTAATTCACAAGTTGACGGCTTACGGGATTAACGGAAAAGTTGTTGAGTGGATAAAGTCGTTTCTCGGGGAAAGATCGCAGCGAGTTGCGTTGGACGGAATTTTATCTGATGAGGTTCGCGTCACATCCGGTGTTCCACAGGGAAGTGTATTAGGACCAATTTTGTTCCTAATATATATTAACGATGTTATGGATAATATTAAATGCAAGGTTAGGTTATTCGCTGATGATACTGTTGTGTATAGGGAGATCGTAACTGAAGATGACATTGGTAGTTTGCAGAACGATCTGAATATGATTTCGGGTTGGTGTAGTGATTGGCAGCTCGAGCTGAATGTAAAGAAGTGCGTTACCATGACTTTCACGCGATCCACTAACGTTACCTGCGTACCGTACAGAATTTCAGGAAATCCCTTGGAGCTCGTGATGCATCATAAATATCTAGGAATTACGCTCAGCAGTGATATTTCCTTCAAAGAGCATATTCGAGGCGTAGTAGGAAAGGCGAATAGAATGCAAAGGTTAGCCAGCAGAATCCTTAGGGGATGTTCACCGAGAGTAAAAGAAATAGCGTACTTTTCCCTAATTCGACCTCTACTTGAGTATTGCTGTGCGGTTTGGGATCCTCATGAAGTAGGATTAATTTCCGATCTCGAGATGGTTCAACGTAGAGCAGCAAGGTTCGTCAAGGGAGATTTCAGATTCGACAGCAGTGTTTCGGCTATGTTAGGATCCCTCGGTTGGAACTCTCTTAGTGATAGAAGACGTGAATATCGACGGAAGCTTTTTGATAAATTTATCTCTACCGATTTCGGGGAGGAGATAACAGATATTGTCATCCCAGTTATATACCTACGCGACCTTCGAGAGAAAACAAAAAAGCGATACAGGGAAGTAGTTGCCAGGACGGATAGCTACTTTTGGTCATTTTTTCCGCGTAGTATTAGAGAAGCAAATAGCTCTCCAGATTAGATAGGTATTTTGGTGTCTTACACCCCCTGCCACGCGCCACTGGCGGATTGCAGGGTTTAAATGTAAATGTAAATGTAAATGTACCCAGCATTCGCAGCCGAACTACGCTCACTCGTGCGGGACTTCGACCTGGTCGATGCGTGGTCCGAACTGAGGCCCGGAGAGCCGGGCTACACACACGCCTCCGGAAGATCGCGAGCCAGGCTGGACCGCTTTTACGTATCCGCGGACAGGATCCACGCCGAGACAACGATCAAGACTCTACCCTCCTTCACGGACCACAGGGCCGTCTCCTTGACGGTGCCCCTCAGATTCGAGCGGTCGAGGCGTCCCTATTGGCGCTTCGACAACGCACTGCTCGAGGACGAGGTGTACGTCAAGTACGCGAGAGAGCTCGTCCGAGCCCTCTGCCAGGACCGACGCGACCCCGAGGTGGACCCACTCACGGAGTGGGAACTCGTAAAGACCGAAGTGAAGGAGCACGCCATCGCCTACGCCACCAACCGGAGAAGAAATAGGACGAGACCCGAGCAGACCGCTCTCCTGCAGGAGCAGGCCAACGCCATCGTGGCCAGGGCCGGTTGGGAGTCCATCCTCGCCAACGACCGCCCTGCCGCCGCTCACGTCGCTCGCTGGGCGACCATAACGTCGCCGAAACCGCTCGGCAAACTCCGCATCGACGGGCAGACCGTCGAAGACCACGCGGAAGTCGCCCAGCACGTCCGGGCATACTACACCGAAATGTTCAACCCGCCGGACGACGGCGAAGACATTGACGTCGAGCGAGACGACTTCTTCCGGCCCCTGGACCGCCTGCAAGATCTGGACAGAGAGCGGCTGGACCTACCCCTCTCCGAAGCCGAACTCCACGACGCACTCAAAGGGTTGCAGCGAGGCAAAGCCCCCGGTATAGACGGCCTCTCCCCGGAACTCTTCCTCCAGCTGTGGGACGTCCTGCGCGCCCCCTTCTGCAGGATGGTGGAGGCGGCCCTGCGGAGTGGAAGGCTTCCCAGGACGACGAGGACGGCGGTAGTCGGGCTCCTGCCCAAGGGTGGCGACGCCCTGGACATCGGAGGATGGCGGCCGATCTCCATCATGACGGCGGATTACAAAGTCATCGCCAAGGCGATCGCCAACCGGGTCAGGACCGTCATGCCAGCTCTCACGTCGGGGGAGCAGAGCTACTGCATCCCAGGCAGAACCATCTTCGACCCGATCGCCACGACCCGCGACGTCGTCCGTCTGAAGAACCGGAGGCACCAACCCCTGGCGATACTGTCCTTGGACCAGTCCAAGGCGTTCGACAGGGTGAGGCATCGCTACCTCTACGCGGTTCTGGCGGCGATGGGAATGGGAGATAAATTCCTGCATCTACTGCGTACCATCTACGCCGACGCGACATGCATGGTGAGACTGGCGGGGGGACTCACCGCTCCCATACCCGTCACCTGCGGGATAAGACAGGGCTGCCCACTGTCCGGCCAGCTGTACTCCCTCGCGATCGAGCCCCTGGTGAGGAAACTCAGGTCGACCCTCGCGGGAGCGGCACTGCCGCAAGACACGCGCCTAGCCGTGAGTGCGTATGCCGACGACGTGAACGTCTTCGTCGACCGCGAGGAGGACTTCGACGAGATCCTGCCGGCCTTCGAGGAATACTCCCGAAGGAGCGGAGCCCGCCTCAACAGAGAGAAGTGCCGGGGGCTGTGGGTCGGCACGTGGACCGCCCGAGCTGACCGACCGCTCGGCTTTGAGTGGCGTAGAGACGGCGCCAAATTCCTAGGGCGCTACGTGGACAACTGTCCACGGGCCGAAAAGACAGCCGTGGAGGAGGAAATTACCAGGAGAATCGACGCCGCAATAACCCGGTGGAAACCGAGGATCGCCTCCATGTCCCTCCGAGGCAGGGTCCTAACGGTCAACCAGTTCGTCGCCCCCACGATCTGGCACCTGGTCCAGACTTTCACGCCGTCCGCCGCCGCCGTCGAGGAGATCCAGCGCAGACTCGTCCGTTTCGTATGGAACGGGCGGAAACACTGGGTCTCAGTCGATAAACTCACGGCACCCGTCGACCAGGGGGGGCTGGGACTGGTCGACGTGGAAAACAAAATCATGGGGTTCCGCTTCCTAACGGCGCAGAGGTTGCTCCTCCACGACGGCACGTCAACGTGGCAGCGCGTGTCCTCCGCGCTCCTGAGCGACATGCTAGCCGGACCGGACATCATTACTTCCCTGTCGGACAATAGACCGTTCCGAGAAGTTGCGCACTCGGACGGTTACCACCAGTCGGTGGCCCGAGCCTGGAGGCTGCTCCGGCCGAGGCGTCCTCGGGCACCGATTGGCCAGGAACCGACCGAAGGGCCGCCGGAACTCCTGTTCCACAGCGCCCTCTCCAAGACGGAGCGCAGATTGCCCCTGTCGAAGAGAGAGGCGTACAAGGAGTTCATCCACCTCCGAAGCAGGGACGTCTGGCCGTTCAGGGGAAGAAGAGATGAGCCGATCAGGTGGCGGGAAATGAGGGCTTGGCCTACCCTCGGACACCACGCCGACGCCGCCTGGCGTTTCTCCCACGGAGCTTGGGCGGACGCCGTCTTTCTACACCGGGCCGGAATAAGGCCGAACGAGCTCTGCCCGTGGTGCCCGGACGAGGTGGGGGACGAATGGCACCTGCTCTTCGGCTGCCAAAAGTCCAAGCCCGTTTGGGGGGCCGTGGTCGGAGCGATAAAACAGATCACGGGGAGAGCGATCATACACGTCGCGGACCTGTACGCCGGCCTCAAACCATCGGGCACCGCCGACAAGAGACGCTGCGCCCTCTCCAACTACCTCGTCACCCTCACAAAGGGAATCGTGTACAACGAACTTACGTTGTACATGAGAGGAAAGAGGACGCAAGTCGACTACCTCGTCGCCGTTAGCAACGCCCTAAGGAGCCGACTCCTGTCCGAGGGCGGAAGAGCGGACTTGAACGGAGCCAGAGCGGCACACATCAAATTCTGGGCGCAGGGGAAATACTTACTCGACCCCGAAACAGGTACCATGAGGACATCCAGCAGGCTACTGGCACCATCATCATCATCATCATCATCATTAACATCTTCATCGCGCACACCCGCACACATCGAGGGTTTGGGATAGGGTGGGGGCAGAGGGGCAGTGGGGCAGAGGGGCTGGGGGAGCGAGGGGGGTTTGGGGGGGTGGGATCATCGGGAAGTGGGTTGGGTGAGGGTTAGGGTGGAGGGTGGGTGAGGGAGGGGGGTTGGGAGATTCATTAGGGTCGATGTCTATGAGGGCCCTGGTGCTATCGACAAAGAGGGCGTTCGAGATTTTATAGGAAGGTAGCGCAGTTTCGCACTGGGAGAGGGTGCGGGCAGTGGGCCCGTCACCGCTCTACTTCACGCCAGGCGACTTCTGTGGAGGAACTACGCACACTCCCTACCTGGTCCTCAATAATAATAATAATAATAATAATAATAATAATAATAATAACACACACACACACACACACACACACACACACACACACACACACACACACACACACACACACACACACACACACACACACACACACACACACACACACACACACACACACACACACACACACACACACACACACACACACACACACACACACACACACACACACACACACACACACACACACACACACACACACACACACACACACACACACACACACACACACACACACACACACACACACACACACACACACACACACACACACACACACACTTTGGACTCGGTAGCGTTCGGACGTGTCTCTGTGAGCTCCCGCCTACGGATTTGGTTTTCTCGATCTTCTGATCGTTTTCCTATCATCTCATCATCACCTGGCATATCACATCGAATCACATCATCGTCACTCATTGGGTGAGTCGTTTCATAAGCCATTAATCCATACTTAATCACTTTTACGTGATTTCGCGTAATTCATTTCGCGATCTCGAAGTGTCCCTGCAGAGATCTTCCTCTGCCGTCTCGGTGACGGCAGACGGAGCCTCTAACGCCATGCAGATGGATATTTCGAACTATTCCCGATTATCTGGTGTCAGTAACAAGCTTAGTAATTCCTCGCCCGATTTATTAACAAAAATGATTTCGCCCGTCGAAGCAATGGCTCCGCCATTTTTGCTACCATGTGCTCCGTCTTCACCGCGACCTTCACCAGCGAAACCGGTTTCCCCGCCCCCTGCGCCCGCTTCTTCGAGGAAAACACCTTCCTCCCCCCCTGTAAGAAGGCCAGTCCAACTACCGCCCCTACTGAGTCGGCAGACGGACTATCCGCCCCTACCGTCTCTCGCCACCCCCACCTCCACAGGCGCGCGCATCGAGGGAACACCGGCGCCGCCCGCCGAAGACTTCTCAGCGGGCCGGAGGAACCCCCCTCCCCCGCAGCGCGACAACCCTCGCCCCTCTCCATCCCCGTCTCCCAGCGGGTCGAGCACAGCGCCACCAAGCGCGTACCAAAAACATCGAACATACGCGAACAGCGTCAAAAAACACGCCGCGGCCTCTTCAAGCGCCCGAGAAGACGCGCCACCGGCCAATTTTATGTTTTCAAAAAAGATTATCTCCCCAAACACCACCGGGCCCAACAGGAAGAGGGGTATAATTTTTCAGGCGCTCCCGGATACCCCTATCCTCGAGTACGCGATGGCCGTGGGGAAACTCGTGGGTGGAGGTGAGAAAATCACGCACGCGAACCGCCTCGCCAACCAGCGGATATGCCTCTATCTCGCGAGCGAGGCCCTGGCGACCGAATTTCTGACGGTTCACGGCGGGATAACGCTAAAGAACACATGGGTCCCTGCGAGACGGATGGTCACCGTCTCGCAGAAGATATACCTTAGCAACGTGTTGCCTGAGATATCAGATCGGGACATAACTGATCTGATGTCCGAAGCCGGGAGGGTGGTGTCTCCTGTGTACAACTTAGCGATGGGTTGGCGTTCCGAGGGGTACGCCGGCATAACATCCTGGAGGCGGATGGTGCACGTCGTGCTGCGGGACGGACTCATACTCCCCGAGTCCTTCCTCGTAGAGATCGGTGGAAGCCCGCATCGCATCTACGTAAGAGTAGACGATAACCGGTGCTTTCACTGCGGAATGGCCGGCCACGTAGCCAAGGACTGCCCGCAGAGAAGACAGCATGAAGAGAACATCGCGACCGGCCAGCGCGATCATTCAGCACCGGAACAAAGCGACCACCACGGAGGCTTAGTACAAAAAGCGCAGACATCAGAACCGCCTACCGCGCCAGAAAGTGAGACGACGCCAGCCTTCCCGGACACGCCCGCAACAATGGACATCGAAGATGTACCGGAAAGTCAAACTCCTGCTGTGGCACCAAAGAACCCCCTTTCCCTCCAGGCTCTCGCCAGGTCCGAGGGGGCGAAGGTCGAGTCGAACATGCCGGTGTCCGATAAAACCGCCCCTGAAACACCAGCGGCGGTCAAAAGGAAAACCTACGCAACCGTAGACCGGGAATACCAGTCCCCGCCCAGAAAAGGTCATAGCAGCAAGCTGCTGAAAACCGACCCGGCTGTGGGAAACGACGACGAGGGCTTCAGGCAGATCGCCAAGTACTACTGCTCAAACCCCGGAGTAGCGACGATAACATATATATCCCTGAGAAGATTTCTACAGGAGGCAAAGGGCCACACCGACATGGTGAGCCTCGCGAAGGACTCCTTCCAAAACCTGGAGGACCTCACCAAGCTGCTTGCCCGACTCTTGCACGACAAGGCAATAAAGGACCCAGCCCTGAAGATGAGGGTTAAGAGGCTCCTGGCCAGGCTCCGAGACTCGGAGTCTGACTAAGGGAAACGCCACCACCTCCATCCCCTACAAACATGGCGTGCGACCGTGCATTCTGGGAGAAGTCGGGTCTCTCCATAACATCACTTAATGTACGCTCGGTGAGGAGTAGACGAAAGTGGGCTCAGCTGACGGCGTTCCTGAACACCTCGGAACCAGACGTCGTGTTGCTGCAGGAGGCCAACACCACAGACGTGCCTCTGCAGACTCTTCCGCAGTACGAGTTTCACTTCTGCCCACCCACGACTCCACAATCCGGCACTGGCATCGGCTTAAGAAAGAATTTGAGAGCATCCGTGGGAGCACCGACGGTCGTGTTTGCAGGGCACGCGCTCGCGGTCACCCTGGATCTGCCGCAGAGCACGGGAGGAACCTCCATCCTCCTCCTCTCCGTTTACGGGCCGCACGATCAGAGGCTAGCCCTCTCCCTCGTCGACGCCCTCAGGGACCAGCTAACGTTTTTTGGGCAAGTCAACAGACGGCACGACGCCCTCGTCGTCATGGGGGGCGACTATAACGTCACCCTTTCCCCCAACACAGACAGGTCTTCGGGCAGAGAGAGGTACCCAGCATTCGCAGCCGAACTACGCTCACTCGTGCGGGACTTCGACCTGGTCGATGCGTGGTCCGAACTGAGGCCCGGAGAGCCGGGCTACACACACGCCTCCGGAAGATCGCGAGCCAGGCTGGACCGCTTCTACGTATCCGCGGACAGGATCCACGCCGAGACAACGATCAAGACTCTACCCTCCTTCACGGACCACAGGGCCATCTCCTTGACGGTGCCCCTCAGACTCGAGCGGTCGAGGCGTCCCTATTGGCGCTTCGACAACGCACTGCTCGAGGACGAGGTGTACGTCAAGTACGCGAGAGAGCTCGTCCGAGCCCTCTGCCAGGACCGACGCGACCCCGAGGTGGACCCACTCACGGAGTGGGAACTCGTAAAGACCGAAGTGAAGGAGCACGCCATCGCCTACGCCACCAACCGGAGAAGAAATAGGACGAGACCCGAGCAGACCGCTCTCCTGCAGGAGCAGGCCAACGCCATCGTGGCCAGGGCCGGTTGGGAGTCCATCCTCGCCAACGACCGCCCTGCCGCCGCTCACGTCGCTCGCTGGGCGACCATAACGTCGCCGAAACCGCTCGGCAAACTCCGCATCGACGGGCAGACCGTCGAAGACCACGCGGAAGTCGCCCAGCACGTCCGGGCATACTACACCGAAATGTTCAACCCGCCGGACGACGGCGAAGACATTGACGTCGAGCGAGACGACTTCTTCCGGCCCCTGGACCGCCTGCAAGATCTGGACAGAGAGCGGCTGGACCTACCCCTCTCCGAAGCCGAACTCCACGACGCCCTCAAAGGGTTGCAGCGAGGCAAAGCCCCCGGTATAGACGGCCTCTCCCCGGAACTCTTCCTCCAGCTGTGGGACGTCCTGCGCGCCCCCTTCTGCAGGATGGTGGAGGCGGCCCTGCGGAGTGGAAGGCTTCCCAGGACGACGAGGACGGCGGTAGTCGGGCTCCTGCCCAAGGGTGGCGACGCCCTGGACATCGGAGGATGGCGGCCGATCTCCATCATGACGGCGGATTACAAAGTCATCGCCAAGGCGATCGCCAACCGGGTCAGGACCGTCATGCCAGCTCTCACGTCGGGGGAGCAGAGCTACTGCATCCCAGGCAGAACCATCTTCGACCCGATCGCCACGACCCGCGACGTCGTCCGTCTGAAGAACCGGAGGCACCAACCCCTGGCGATACTGTCCTTGGACCAGTCCAAGGCGTTCGACAGGGTGAGGCATCGCTACCTCTACGCGGTTCTGGCGGCGATGGGAATGGGAGATAAATTCCTGCATCTGCTGCGTACCATCTACGCCGACGCGACATGCATGGTGAGACTGGCGGGGGGACTCACCGCTCCCATACCCGTCACCTGCGGGATAAGACAGGGCTGCCCACTGTCCGGCCAGCTGTACTCCCTCGCGATCGAGCCCCTGGTGAGGAAACTCAGGTCGACCCTCGCGGGAGCGGCACTGCCGCAAGACACGCGCCTAGCCGTGAGTGCGTATGCCGACGACGTGAACGTCTTCGTCGACCGCGAGGAGGACTTCGACGAGATCCTGCCGGCCTTCGAGGAATACTCCCGAAGGAGCGGAGCCCGCCTCAACAGAGAGAAGTGCCGGGGGCTGTGGGTCGGCACGTGGACCGCCCGAGCTGACCGACCGCTCGGCTTTGAGTGGCGTAGAGACGGCGCCAAATTCCTAGGGCGCTACGTGGACAACTGTCCACGGGCCGAAAAGACAGCCGTGGAGGAGGAAATTACCAGGAGAATCGACGCCGCAATAACCCGGTGGAAACCGAGGATCGCCTCCATGTCCCTCCGAGGCAGGGTCCTAACGGTCAACCAGTTCGTCGCCCCCACGATCTGGCACCTGGTCCAGACTTTCACGCCGTCCGCCGCCGCCGTCGAGGAGATCCAGCGCAGACTCGTCCGTTTCGTATGGAACGGGCGGAAACACTGGGTCTCAGTCGATAAACTCACGGCACCCGTCGACCAGGGGGGGCTGGGACTGGTCGACGTGGAAAACAAAATCATGGGGTTCCGCTTCCTAACGGCGCAGAGGTTGCTCCTCCACGACGGCACGTCAACGTGGCAGCGCGTGTCCTCCGCGCTCCTGAGCGACATGCTAGCCGGACCGGACATCATTACTTCCCTGTCGGACAATAGACCGTTCCGAGAAGTTGCGCACTCGGACGGTTACCACCAGTCGGTGGCCCGAGCCTGGAGGCTGCTCCGGCCGAGGCGTCCTCGGGCACCGATAGGCCAGGAACCGACCGAAGGGCCGCCGGAACTCCTGTTCCACAGCGCCCTCTCCAAGACGGAGCGCAGATTGCCCCTGTCGAAGAGAGAGGCGTACAAGGAGTTCATCCACCTCCGAAGCAGGGACGTCTGGCCGTTCAGGGGAAGAAGAGATGAGCCGATCAGGTGGCGGGAAATGAGGGCTTGGCCTACCCTCGGACACCACGCCGACGCCGCCTGGCGTTTCTCCCACGGAGCTTGGGCGGACGCCGTCTTTCTACACCGGGCCGGAATAAGGCCGAACGAGCTCTGCCCGTGGTGCCCGGACGAGGTGGGGGACGAATGGCACCTGCTCTTCGGCTGCCAAAAGTCCAAGCCCGTTTGGGGGGCCGTGGTCGGAGCGATAAAACAGATCACGGGGAGAGCGATCATACACGTCGCGGACCTGTACGCCGGCCTCAAACCATCGGGCACCGCCGACAAGAGACGCTGCGCCCTCTCCAACTACCTCGTCACCCTCACAAAGGGAATCGTGTACAACGAACTTACGTTGTACATGAGAGGAAAGAGGACGCAAGTCGACTACCTCGTCGCCGTTAGCAACGCCCTAAGGAGCCGACTCCTGTCCGAGGGCGGAAGAGCGGACTTGAACGGAGCCAGAGCGGCACACATCAAATTCTGGGCGCAGGGGAAATACTTACTCGACCCCGAAACAGGTACCATGAGGACATCCAGCAGGCTACTGGCACCATCATCATCATCATCATCATCATTAACATCTTCATCGCGCACACCCGCACACATCGAGGGTTTGGGATAGGGTGGGGGCAGAGGGGCAGTGGGGCAGAGGGGCTGGGGGAGCGAGGGGGGTTTGGGGGGGTGGGATCATCGGGAAGTGGGTTGGGTGAGGGTTAGGGTGGAGGGTGGGTGATGGAGGGGGGTTGGGAGATTCATTAGGGTCAATGTTTATGAGGGCCCTGGTGCTATCGACAAAGAGGGCGTTCGAGATTTTATAGGAAGGTAGCGCAGTTTCGCACTGGGAGAGGGTGCGGGCAGTGGGCCCGTCACCGCTCTACTTCACGCCAGGCGACTTCTGTGGAGGAACTACGCACACTCCCTACCTGGTCCTCAATAATAATAATAATAATAATAATAATAATAATAATAACACACACACACACACACACACACACACACACACACACACACACACTTTGGACTCGGTAGCGTTCGGACGTGTCTCTGTGAGCTCCCGCCTACGGATTTGGTTTTCTCGATCTTCTGTTCGTTTTCCTATCATCTCATCATCACCTGGCATATCACATCGAATCACATCATCGTCACTCATTGGGTGAGTCGTTTCATAAGCCATTAATCCATACTTAATCACTTTTACGTGATTTCGCGTAATTCATTTCGCGATCTCGAAGTGTCCCTGCAGAGATCTTCCTCTGCCGTCTCGGTGACGGCAGACGGAGCCTCTAACGCCATGCAGATGGATATTTCGAACTATTCCCGATTATCTGGTGTCAGTAACAAGCTTAGTAATTCCTCGCCCGATTTATTAACAAAAATGATTTCGCCCGTCGAAGCAATGGCTCCGCCATTTTTGCTACCATGTGCTCCGTCTTCACCGCGACCTTCACCAGCGAAACCGGTTTCCCCGCCCCCTGCGCCCGCTTCTTCGAGGAAAACACCTTCCTCCCCCCCTGTAAGAAGGCCAGTCCAACTACCGCCCCTACTGAGTCGGCAGACGGACTATCCGCCCCTACCGTCTCTCGCCACCCCCACCTCCACAGGCGCGCGCATCGAGGGAACACCGGCGCCGCCCGCCGAAGACTTCTCAGCGGGCCGGAGGAACCCCCCTCCCCCGCAGCGCGACAACCCTCGCCCCTCTCCATCCCCGTCTCCCAGCGGGTCGAGCACAGCGCCACCAAGCGCGTACCAAAAACATCGAACATACGCGAACAGCGTCAAAAAACACGCCGCGGCCTCTTCAAGCGCCCGAGAAGACGCGCCACCGGCCAACTTTATGTTTTCAAAAAAGATTATCTCCCCAAACACCACCGGGCCCAACAGGAAGAGGGGTATAATTTTTCAGGCGCTCCCGGATACCCCTATCCTCGAGTACGCGATGGCCGTGGGGAAACTCGTGGGTGGAGGCGAGAAAATCACGCACGCGAACCGCCTCGCCAACCAGCGGATATGCCTCTATCTCGCGAGCGAGGCCCTGGCGACCGAATTTCTGACGGTTCACGGCGGGATAACGCTAAAGAACACATGGGTCCCTGCGAGACGGATGGTCACCGTCTCGCAGAAGATATACCTTAGCAACGTGTTGCCTGAGATATCAGATCAGGACATAACTGATCTGATGTCCGAAGCCGGGAGGGTGGTGTCTCCTGTGTACAATTTAGCGATGGGTTGGCGTTCCGAGGGGTACGCCGGCATAACATCCTGGAGGCGGATGGTGCACGTCGTGCTGCGGGACGGACTCATACTCCCCGAGTCCTTCCTCGTAGAGATCGGTGGAAGCCCGCATCGCATCTACGTAAGAGTAGACGATAACCGGTGCTTTCACTGCGGAGTGGCCGGCCACGTAGCCAAGGACTGCCCGCAGAGAAGACAGCATGAAGAGAACATCGCGACCGGCCAGCGCGATCATTCAGCACCGGAACAAAGCGACCACCACGGAGGCTCAGTACAAAAAGCGCAGACATCAGAACCGCCTACCGCGCCAGAAAGTGAGACGACGCCAGCCTTCCCGGACACGCCCGCAACAATGGACATCGAAGATGTACCGGAAAGTCAAACTCCTGCTGTGGCACCAAAGAACCCCCTTTCCCTCCAGGCTCTCGCCAGGTCCGAGGGGGCGAAGGTCGAGTCGAACATGCCGGTGTCTGATAAAACCGTCCCTGAAACACCAGCGGCGGTCAAAAGGAAAACCTACGCAACCGTAGACCGGGACTACCAGTCCCCGCCCAGAAAAGGTCATAGCAGCAAGCTGCTGAAAACCGACCCGGCTGTGGGAAACGACGACGAGGGCTTCAGGCAGATCGCCAGGTACTACAGCTCAAACCCCGGAGTAGCGACGATAACATATATATCCCTGAGAAGATTTCTACAGGAGGCAAAGGGCCACACCGACATGGTGAGCCTCGCGAAGGACTCCTTCCAAAACCTGGAGGACCTCACCAAGCTGCTTGCCCGACTCTTGCACGACAAGGCAATAAAGGACCCAGCCCTGAAGATGAGGGTTAAGAGGCTCCTGGCCAGGCTCCGAGACTCGGAGTCTGACTAAGGGAAACGCCACCACCTCCATCCCCTACAAACATGGCGTGCGACCGTGCATTCTGGGAGAAGTCGGGTCTCTCCATAACATCACTTAATGTACGCTCGGTGAGGAGTAGACGAAAGTGGGCTCAGCTGACGGCGTTCCTGAACACCTCGGAACCAGACGTCGTGTTGCTGCAGGAGGCCAACACCACAGACGTGCCTCTGCAGACTCTTCCGCAGTACGAGTTTCACTTCTGCCCACCCACGACTCCACAATCCGGCACTGGCATCGGCATAAGGAAGAATTTGAGAGCATCCGTGGGAGCACCGACGGTCGTGTTTGCAGGGCACGCGCTCGCGGTCACCCTGGATCTGCCGCAGAGCACGGGAGGAACCTCCATCCTCCTCCTCTCCGTTTACGGGCCGCACGATCAGAGGCTAGCCCTCTCCCTCGTCGACGCCCTCAGGGACCAGCTAACGTTTTTTGGGCAAGTCAACAGACGGCACGACGCCTTCGTCGTCATGGGGGGCGACTATAACGTCACCCTTTCCCCCAACACAGACAGGTCTTCGGGCAGAGAGAGGTACCCAGCATTCGCAGCCGAACTACGCTCACTCGTGCGGGACTTCGACCTGGTCGATGCGTGGTCCGAACTGAGGCCCGGAGAGCCGGGCTACACACACGCCTCCGGAAGATCGCGAGCCAGGCTGGACCGCTTTTACGTATCCGCGGACAGGATCCACGCCGAGACAACGATCAAGACTCTACCCTCCTTCACGGACCACAGGGCCGTCTCCTTGACGGTGCCCCTCAGATTCGAGCGGTCGAGGCGTCCCTATTGGCGCTTCGACAACGCACTGCTCGAGGACGAGGTGTACGTCAAGTACGCGAGAGAGCTCGTCCGAGCCCTCTGCCAGGACCGACGCGACCCCGAGGTGGACCCACTCACGGAGTGGGAACTCGTAAAGACCGAAGTGAAGGAGCACGCCATCGCCTACGCCACCAACCGGAGAAGAAATAGGACGAGACCCGAGCAGACCGCTCTCCTGCAGGAGCAGGCCAACGCCATCGTGGCCAGGGCCGGTTGGGAGTCCATCCTCGCCAACGACCGCCCTGCCGCCGCTCACGTCGCTCGCTGGGCGACCATAACGTCGCCGAAACCGCTCGGCAAACTCCGCATCGACGGGCAGACCGTCGAAGACCACGCGGAAGTCGCCCAGCACGTCCGGGCATACTACACCGAAATGTTCAACCCGCCGGACGACGGCGAAGACATTGACGTCGAGCGAGACGACTTCTTCCGGCCCCTGGACCGCCTGCAAGATCTGGACAGAGAGCGGCTGGACCTACCCCTCTCCGAAGCCGAACTCCACGACGCACTCAAAGGGTTGCAGCGAGGCAAAGCCCCCGGTATAGACGGCCTCTCCCCGGAACTCTTCCTCCAGCTGTGGGACGTCCTGCGCGCCCCCTTCTGCAGGATGGTGGAGGCGGCCCTGCGGAGTGGAATGCTTCCCAGGACGACGAGGACGGCGGTAGTCGGGCTCCTGCCCAAGGGTGGCGACGCCCTGGACATCGGAGGATGGCGGCCGATCTCCATCATGACGGCGGATTACAAAGTCATCGCCAAGGCGATCGCCAACCGGGTCAGGACCGTCATGCCAGCTCTCACGTCGGGGGAGCAGAGCTACTGCATCCCAGGCAGAACCATCTTCGACCCGATCGCCACGACCCGCGACGTCGTCCGTCTGAAGAACCGGAGGCACCAACCCCTGGCGATACTGTCCTTGGACCAGTCCAAGGCGTTCGACAGGGTGAGGCATCGCTACCTCTACGCGGTTCTGGCGGCGATGGGAATGGGAGATAAATTCCTGCATCTACTGCGTACCATCTACGCCGACGCGACATGCATGGTGAGACTGGCGGGGGGACTCACCGCTCCCATACCCGTCACCTGCGGGATAAGACAGGGCTGCCCACTGTCCGGCCAGCTGTACTCCCTCGCGATCGAGCCCCTGGTGAGGAAACTCAGGTCGACCCTCGCGGGAGCGGCACTGCCGCAAGACACGCGCCTAGCCGTGAGTGCGTATGCCGACGACGTGAACGTCTTCGTCGACCGCGAGGAGGACTTCGACGAGATCCTGCCGGCCTTCGAGGAATACTCCCGAAGGAGCGGAGCCCGCCTCAACAGAGAGAAGTGCCGGGGGCTGTGGGTCGGCACGTGGACCGCCCGAGCTGACCGACCGCTCGGCTTTGAGTGGCGTAGAGACGGCGCCAAATTCCTAGGGCGCTACGTGGACAACTGTCCACGGGCCGAAAAGACAGCCGTGGAGGAGGAAATTACCAGGAGAATCGACGCCGCAATAACCCGGTGGAAACCGAGGATCGCCTCCATGTCCCTCCGAGGCAGGGTCCTAACGGTCAACCAGTTCGTCGCCCCCACGATCTGGCACCTGGTCCAGACTTTCACGCCGTCCGCCGCCGCCGTCGAGGAGATCCAGCGCAGACTCGTCCGTTTCGTATGGAACGGGCGGAAACACTGGGTCTCAGTCGATAAACTCACGGCACCCGTCGACCAGGGGGGGCTGGGACTGGTCGACGTGGAAAACAAAATCATGGGGTTCCGCTTCCTAACGGCGCAGAGGTTGCTCCTCCACGACGGCACGTCAACGTGGCAGCGCGTGTCCTCCGCGCTCCTGAGCGACATGCTAGCCGGACCGGACATCATTACTTCCCTGTCGGACAATAGACCGTTCCGAGAAGTTGCGCACTCGGACGGTTACCACCAGTCGGTGGCCCGAGCCTGGAGGCTGCTCCGGCCGAGGCGTCCTCGGGCACCGATTGGCCAGGAACCGACCGAAGGGCCGCCGGAACTCCTGTTCCACAGCGCCCTCTCCAAGACGGAGCGCAGATTGCCCCTGTCGAAGAGAGAGGCGTACAAGGAGTTCATCCACCTCCGAAGCAGGGACGTCTGGCCGTTCAGGGGAAGAAGAGATGAGCCGATCAGGTGGCGGGAAATGAGGGCTTGGCCTACCCTCGGACACCACGCCGACGCCGCCTGGCGTTTCTCCCACGGAGCTTGGGCGGACGCCGTCTTTCTACACCGGGCCGGAATAAGGCCGAACGAGCTCTGCCCGTGGTGCCCGGACGAGGTGGGGGACGAATGGCACCTGCTCTTCGGCTGCCAAAAGTCCAAGCCCGTTTGGGGGGCCGTGGTCGGAGCGATAAAACAGATCACGGGGAGAGCGATCATACACGTCGCGGACCTGTACGCCGGCCTCAAACCATCGGGCACCGCCGACAAGAGACGCTGCGCCCTCTCCAACTACCTCGTCACCCTCACAAAGGGAATCGTGTACAACGAACTTACGTTGTACATGAGAGGAAAGAGGACGCAAGTCGACTACCTCGTCGCCGTTAGCAACGCCCTAAGGAGCCGACTCCTGTCCGAGGGCGGAAGAGCGGACTTGAACGGAGCCAGAGCGGCACACATCAAATTCTGGGCGCAGGGGAAATACTTACTCGACCCCGAAACAGGTACCATGAGGACATCCAGCAGGCTACTGGCACCATCATCATCATCATCATCATCATTAACATCTTCATCGCGCACACCCGCACACATCGAGGGTTTGGGATAGGGTGGGGGCAGAGGGGCAGTGGGGCAGAGGGGCTGGGGGAGCGAGGGGGGTTTGGGGGGGTGGGATCATCGGGAAGTGGGTTGGGTGAGGGTTAGGGTGGAGGGTGGGTGATGGAGGGGGGTTGGGAGATTCATTAGGGTCAATGTTTATGAGGGCCCTGGTGCTATCGACAAAGAGGGCGTTCGAGATTTTATAGGAAGGTAGCGCAGTTTCGCACTGGGAGAGGGTGCGGGCAGTGGGCCCGTCACCGCTCTACTTCACGCCAGGCGACTTCTGTGGAGGAACTACGCACACTCCCTACCTGGTCCTCAATAATAATAATAATAATAATAATAATAATAATAATAACACACACACACACACACACACACACACACACTTTGGACTCGGTAGCGTTCGGACGTGTCTCTGTGAGCTCCCGCCTACGGATTTGGTTTTCTCGATCTTCTGTTCGTTTTCCTATCATCTCATCATCACCTGGCATATCACATCGAATCACATCATCGTCACTCATTGGGTGAGTCGTTTCATAAGCCATTAATCCATACTTAATCACTTTTACGTGATTTCGCGTAATTCATTTCGCGATCTCGAAGTGTCCCTGCAGAGATCTTCCTCTGCCGTCTCGGTGACGGCAGACGGAGCCTCTAACGCCATGCAGATGGATATTTCGAACTATTCCCGATTATCTGGTGTCAGTAACAAGCTTAGTAATTCCTCGCCCGATTTATTAACAAAAATGATTTCGCCCGTCGAAGCAATGGCTCCGCCATTTTTGCTACCATGTGCTCCGTCTTCACCGCGACCTTCACCAGCGAAACCGGTTTCCCCGCCCCCTGCGCCCGCTTCTTCGAGGAAAACACCTTCCTCCCCCCCTGTAAGAAGGCCAGTCCAACTACCGCCCCTACTGAGTCGGCAGACGGACTATCCGCCCCTACCGTCTCTCGCCACCCCCACCTCCACAGGCGCGCGCATCGAGGGAACACCGGCGCCGCCCGCCGAAGACTTCTCAGCGGGCCGGAGGAACCCCCCTCCCCCGCAGCGCGACAACCCTCGCCCCTCTCCATCCCCGTCTCCCAGCGGGTCGAGCACAGCGCCACCAAGCGCGTACCAAAAACATCGAACATACGCGAACAGCGTCAAAAAACACGCCGCGGCCTCTTCAAGCGCCCGAGAAGACGCGCCACCGGCCAACTTTATGTTTTCAAAAAAGATTATCTCCCCAAACACCACCGGGCCCAACAGGAAGAGGGGTATAATTTTTCAGGCGCTCCCGGATACCCCTATCCTCGAGTACGCGATGGCCGTGGGGAAACTCGTGGGTGGAGGCGAGAAAATCACGCACGCGAACCGCCTCGCCAACCAGCGGATATGCCTCTATCTCGCGAGCGAGGCCCTGGCGACCGAATTTCTGACGGTTCACGGCGGGATAACGCTAAAGAACACATGGGTCCCTGCGAGACGGATGGTCACCGTCTCGCAGAAGATATACCTTAGCAACGTGTTGCCTGAGATATCAGATCAGGACATAACTGATCTGATGTCCGAAGCCGGGAGGGTGGTGTCTCCTGTGTACAATTTAGCGATGGGTTGGCGTTCCGAGGGGTACGCCGGCATAACATCCTGGAGGCGGATGGTGCACGTCGTGCTGCGGGACGGACTCATACTCCCCGAGTCCTTCCTCGTAGAGATCGGTGGAAGCCCGCATCGCATCTACGTAAGAGTAGACGATAACCGGTGCTTTCACTGCGGAGTGGCCGGCCACGTAGCCAAGGACTGCCCGCAGAGAAGACAGCATGAAGAGAACATCGCGACCGGCCAGCGCGATCATTCAGCACCGGAACAAAGCGACCACCACGGAGGCTCAGTACAAAAAGCGCAGACATCAGAACCGCCTACCGCGCCAGAAAGTGAGACGACGCCAGCCTTCCCGGACACGCCCGCAACAATGGACATCGAAGATGTACCGGAAAGTCAAACTCCTGCTGTGGCACCAAAGAACCCCCTTTCCCTCCAGGCTCTCGCCAGGTCCGAGGGGGCGAAGGTCGAGTCGAACATGCCGGTGTCTGATAAAACCGTCCCTGAAACACCAGCGGCGGTCAAAAGGAAAACCTACGCAACCGTAGACCGGGACTACCAGTCCCCGCCCAGAAAAGGTCATAGCAGCAAGCTGCTGAAAACCGACCCGGCTGTGGGAAACGACGACGAGGGCTTCAGGCAGATCGCCAGGTACTACAGCTCAAACCCCGGAGTAGCGACGATAACATATATATCCCTGAGAAGATTTCTACAGGAGGCAAAGGGCCACACCGACATGGTGAGCCTCGCGAAGGACTCCTTCCAAAACCTGGAGGACCTCACCAAGCTGCTTGCCCGACTCTTGCACGACAAGGCAATAAAGGACCCAGCCCTGAAGATGAGGGTTAAGAGGCTCCTGGCCAGGCTCCGAGACTCGGAGTCTGACTAAGGGAAACGCCACCACCTCCATCCCCTACAAACATGGCGTGCGACCGTGCATTCTGGGAGAAGTCGGGTCTCTCCATAACATCACTTAATGTACGCTCGGTGAGGAGTAGACGAAAGTGGGCTCAGCTGACGGCGTTCCTGAACACCTCGGAACCAGACGTCGTGTTGCTGCAGGAGGCCAACACCACAGACGTGCCTCTGCAGACTCTTCCGCAGTACGAGTTTCACTTCTGCCCACCCACGACTCCACAATCCGGCACTGGCATCGGCATAAGGAAGAATTTGAGAGCATCCGTGGGAGCACCGACGGTCGTGTTTGCAGGGCACGCGCTCGCGGTCACCCTGGATCTGCCGCAGAGCACGGGAGGAACCTCCATCCTCCTCCTCTCCGTTTACGGGCCGCACGATCAGAGGCTAGCCCTCTCCCTCGTCGACGCCCTCAGGGACCAGCTAACGTTTTTTGGGCAAGTCAACAGACGGCACGACGCCTTCGTCGTCATGGGGGGCGACTATAACGTCACCCTTTCCCCCAACACAGACAGGTCTTCGGGCAGAGAGAGGTACCCAGCATTCGCAGCCGAACTACGCTCACTCGTGCGGGACTTCGACCTGGTCGATGCGTGGTCCGAACTGAGGCCCGGAGAGCCGGGCTACACACACGCCTCCGGAAGATCGCGAGCCAGGCTGGACCGCTTTTACGTATCCGCGGACAGGATCCACGCCGAGACAACGATCAAGACTCTACCCTCCTTCACGGACCACAGGGCCGTCTCCTTGACGGTGCCCCTCAGATTCGAGCGGTCGAGGCGTCCCTATTGGCGCTTCGACAACGCACTGCTCGAGGACGAGGTGTACGTCAAGTACGCGAGAGAGCTCGTCCGAGCCCTCTGCCAGGACCGACGCGACCCCGAGGTGGACCCACTCACGGAGTGGGAACTCGTAAAGACCGAAGTGAAGGAGCACGCCATCGCCTACGCCACCAACCGGAGAAGAAATAGGACGAGACCCGAGCAGACCGCTCTCCTGCAGGAGCAGGCCAACGCCATCGTGGCCAGGGCCGGTTGGGAGTCCATCCTCGCCAACGACCGCCCTGCCGCCGCTCACGTCGCTCGCTGGGCGACCATAACGTCGCCGAAACCGCTCGGCAAACTCCGCATCGACGGGCAGACCGTCGAAGACCACGCGGAAGTCGCCCAGCACGTCCGGGCATACTACACCGAAATGTTCAACCCGCCGGACGACGGCGAAGACATTGACGTCGAGCGAGACGACTTCTTCCGGCCCCTGGACCGCCTGCAAGATCTGGACAGAGAGCGGCTGGACCTACCCCTCTCCGAAGCCGAACTCCACGACGCACTCAAAGGGTTGCAGCGAGGCAAAGCCCCCGGTATAGACGGCCTCTCCCCGGAACTCTTCCTCCAGCTGTGGGACGTCCTGCGCGCCCCCTTCTGCAGGATGGTGGAGGCGGCCCTGCGGAGTGGAATGCTTCCCAGGACGACGAGGACGGCGGTAGTCGGGCTCCTGCCCAAGGGTGGCGACGCCCTGGACATCGGAGGATGGCGGCCGATCTCCATCATGACGGCGGATTACAAAGTCATCGCCAAGGCGATCGCCAACCGGGTCAGGACCGTCATGCCAGCTCTCACGTCGGGGGAGCAGAGCTACTGCATCCCAGGCAGAACCATCTTCGACCCGATCGCCACGACCCGCGACGTCGTCCGTCTGAAGAACCGGAGGCACCAACCCCTGGCGATACTGTCCTTGGACCAGTCCAAGGCGTTCGACAGGGTGAGGCATCGCTACCTCTACGCGGTTCTGGCGGCGATGGGAATGGGAGATAAATTCCTGCATCTACTGCGTACCATCTACGCCGACGCGACATGCATGGTGAGACTGGCGGGGGGACTCACCGCTCCCATACCCGTCACCTGCGGGATAAGACAGGGCTGCCCACTGTCCGGCCAGCTGTACTCCCTCGCGATCGAGCCCCTGGTGAGGAAACTCAGGTCGACCCTCGCGGGAGCGGCACTGCCGCAAGACACGCGCCTAGCCGTGAGTGCGTATGCCGACGACGTGAACGTCTTCGTCGACCGCGAGGAGGACTTCGACGAGATCCTGCCGGCCTTCGAGGAATACTCCCGAAGGAGCGGAGCCCGCCTCAACAGAGAGAAGTGCCGGGGGCTGTGGGTCGGCACGTGGACCGCCCGAGCTGACCGACCGCTCGGCTTTGAGTGGCGTAGAGACGGCGCCAAATTCCTAGGGCGCTACGTGGACAACTGTCCACGGGCCGAAAAGACAGCCGTGGAGGAGGAAATTACCAGGAGAATCGACGCCGCAATAACCCGGTGGAAACCGAGGATCGCCTCCATGTCCCTCCGAGGCAGGGTCCTAACGGTCAACCAGTTCGTCGCCCCCACGATCTGGCACCTGGTCCAGACTTTCACGCCGTCCGCCGCCGCCGTCGAGGAGATCCAGCGCAGACTCGTCCGTTTCGTATGGAACGGGCGGAAACACTGGGTCTCAGTCGATAAACTCACGGCACCCGTCGACCAGGGGGGGCTGGGACTGGTCGACGTGGAAAACAAAATCATGGGGTTCCGCTTCCTAACGGCGCAGAGGTTGCTCCTCCACGACGGCACGTCAACGTGGCAGCGCGTGTCCTCCGCGCTCCTGAGCGACATGCTAGCCGGACCGGACATCATTACTTCCCTGTCGGACAATAGACCGTTCCGAGAAGTTGCGCACTCGGACGGTTACCACCAGTCGGTGGCCCGAGCCTGGAGGCTGCTCCGGCCGAGGCGTCCTCGGGCACCGATTGGCCAGGAACCGACCGAAGGGCCGCCGGAACTCCTGTTCCACAGCGCCCTCTCCAAGACGGAGCGCAGATTGCCCCTGTCGAAGAGAGAGGCGTACAAGGAGTTCATCCACCTCCGAAGCAGGGACGTCTGGCCGTTCAGGGGAAGAAGAGATGAGCCGATCAGGTGGCGGGAAATGAGGGCTTGGCCTACCCTCGGACACCACGCCGACGCCGCCTGGCGTTTCTCCCACGGAGCTTGGGCGGACGCCGTCTTTCTACACCGGGCCGGAATAAGGCCGAACGAGCTCTGCCCGTGGTGCCCGGACGAGGTGGGGGACGAATGGCACCTGCTCTTCGGCTGCCAAAAGTCCAAGCCCGTTTGGGGGGCCGTGGTCGGAGCGATAAAACAGATCACGGGGAGAGCGATCATACACGTCGCGGACCTGTACGCCGGCCTCAAACCATCGGGCACCGCCGACAAGAGACGCTGCGCCCTCTCCAACTACCTCGTCACCCTCACAAAGGGAATCGTGTACAACGAACTTACGTTGTACATGAGAGGAAAGAGGACGCAAGTCGACTACCTCGTCGCCGTTAGCAACGCCCTAAGGAGCCGACTCCTGTCCGAGGGCGGAAGAGCGGACTTGAACGGAGCCAGAGCGGCACACATCAAATTCTGGGCGCAGGGGAAATACTTACTCGACCCCGAAACAGGTACCATGAGGACATCCAGCAGGCTACTGGCACCATCATCATCATTAACATCTTCATCGCGCACACCCGCACACATCGAGGGTTTGGGATAGGGTGGGGGCAGAGGGGCAGTGGGGCAGAGGGGCTGGGGGAGCGAGGGGGGTTTGGGGGGGTGGGATCATCGGGAAGTGGGTTGGGTGAGGGTTAGGGTGGAGGGTGGGTGAGGGAGGGGGGTTGGGAGATTCATTAGGGTCCTTGTCTATGAGGGCCCTGGTGCTATCGACAAAGAGGGCGTTCGAGATTTTATAGGAAGGTAGCGCAGTTTCGCACTGGGAGAGGGTGCGGGCAGTGGGCCCGTCACCGCTCTACTTCACGCCAGGCGACTTCTGTGGAGGAACTACGCACACTCCCTACCTGGTCCTCAATAATAATAATAATAATAATAATAATAATAATAATAATAATAAACACACACACACACACACACACACACACACACACACACACACACACACACACACACACACACACACACACACACACACACACACACACACACACACACACACAGACATCATTCCGAAAATGGTCAAAACGTGTTCTAGGGACCTAAATTCTCCTTTTTCGATGCTTTTTTTGATTAAAATGCAGGAAAATGACGAAAATTAAGGAAAAAAAGGGGATAAAAACTGAAATTTCGCTAAAATTCTCCCTTTTCGATGCTTTTTTTGATCAAAATACAAGAAAATGACGAAAATTAAGTAAAAAAGGGGGGAAAAATTGAAATTTCGCTAAAATTCTCAGTTTTCGATGCTTTTTTTGATCAAAATGAAGGAAAATGACGAAAACAAAGGAAGAAAAGGTGGTAAAATTTAAATTTCGCAAAAATTCTCCGTTTTCGATGCTTTTTTTGATCATAATTCAAGAATAAGACGAAACATTAAGATAAAAATGGG
This sequence comes from Sympetrum striolatum, assembly GCA_947579665.1. Classification (NCBI taxonomy): domain Eukaryota; kingdom Metazoa; phylum Arthropoda; class Insecta; order Odonata; family Libellulidae; genus Sympetrum; species Sympetrum striolatum. The sequence goes on from OX388349.1 coordinate 2,106,340, forward strand.
TTAAAATTGAAATTCCGCTAACATTCTTAGTTTTCGATGCTTTTTTTGATCAAAATGAAGGAAAATGACGAAAATAAAGGAAAAAAAGGGGATAAAAATGAAATTTCGCTAAAATTCTCCGTTTTCGATGATTTTTTTGATCAAAATGCAAGAAAATAACGAAAATTTAGGAAAAAAAGGAGGACAAAAATTAAAATTTCGCTAAAATTCTCAGTTTTCGATGCTTTTTTTGATCAAAATGCAAGAAAATGACGAAAATTAAGGAAAAAAAAGGGATAAAAATTGAAATTTCGCTAAAATTCTCCGTTCTCGATGCTTTTTTTTGATCAAAATGCAAGAAAATAATGAAAATAAAGGAAAAAAAGTGGATAAAAATTGAAATTCCGCTAGAATTCTAGGTTCTCGATGCTTTTCTATATCAAAATGCAAGAAAATGACGAAAATTAGGGAAAAAAAGGGGAGAAAAATTGAAATTTCGCTAAAATTTTCTTTTTTCGATGCTTTTTTTTGATAAAAATGAAGGAAAATGACGAAAAATAAGGAAAAAAGGGGGATAAAAATTGAAATTTTGATAAAATTCTACGTTCTCGATGCTTTTTTTTATCAAAATGCAAGAAAATGACGAGAAATAAGGAAGAAAAGGGGATAAAAATTAAAATTTCGCTAAAATTCTCAGTTTTCGATGCTTTTTTTGATCAAAATGATGGAAAATGACGAAAATTAAGGAAGAAAAGGGGTTAAAATTGAAATTTCGCTAAAATTATCCGTTTTCGATTCTTTTTTTGATCAAAATGCAAGAAAATGACGAAGATTAAGGAAAAAAGTGATAAAAAGTGAAATTTCGCGGAAAATTATCCGTTTTCGATGCTTTTTTGATCAAAATGCAAGAATATGAAGAAAATTAAGGATAAAAGGGGATAAAAAAAGAAATTCCGCTAAAATTCTCCGTTCTCGATGCTTTTCTTTATCAAATTGCAAGAAAATGACGAAAATTAAGGAAAAAAAGGGGATGAAAATTGAGATTTCGCTAAAATTCTCCTTTTTCGATGCTTTTTTTGATTAAAATGCAGGAAAATGACGAAAATTAAGGAAAAAAAGTGGATAAAAATTGAAATTCCGCTAGAATTCTAGGTTCTCGATGCTTTTCTATATCAAAATGCAAGAAAATGACGAAAATTAAGGAAAAAAAGGGGATGAAAATTGAGATTTCGCTAAAATTCTCCTTTTTCGATGCTTTTTTTGATCAAAATGCAAGAAAATTACAAACATTAAGGAAAAAAGGGGTTAAAATTGAAATTTCGCTAAAATTATCCGTTTTCGATTCTTTTTTTGATCAAAATGCAAGAAAATGACGAAGATTAAGGAAAAAAAGTGATAAAAAGTGAAATTTCGCGGAAAATTATCCGTTTTCGATGCTTTTTTGATCAAAATGCAAGAATATGACGAAAATTAAGGATAAAAGGGGATAAAAAAAGAAATTCCGCTAAAATTCTCCGTTCTCGATGCTTTTGTTTATCAAATTGCAAGAAAATGACGAAAATTAAGGAAAAAAAGGGGATGAAAATTGAGATTTCGCTAAAATTCTCCTTTTTCGATGCTTTTTTTGATTAAAATGCAGGAAAATGACGAAAATTAAGGAAAAAAAGGGGATAAAAACTGAAATTTCGCTAAAATTCTTCCATCTCGATGCTTGTTTTTATCAAAATGCAAGAAAATGACGAAAATTAAGGAGAAAAAGGGATAAAAATTGAAATTCCGCTAAAATTCTTCGTTCTCGATGCTTTTCTTTATCAAATTGCAAGAAAATGACGAAAATTAAGGAAAAAAAGTGGATAAAAATTGAGATTTCGCTAAAATTCTCCTTTTCCAATGCTTTTTTTGATTAAAATGCAAGAAAATGACGAAAATTTAGGAAAAAAGGGGGGAAAAATTGAAATATCGCTAAAATTCTCCATTTTAGATGCCTTTTTTGATCAAAATGCAAGAAAATGACGAATATTAAGGAAAAAAAGGGGATAAAAATTAAAATTTCGCCAAAATTCTCCGATTTCGATGTTTTTTTGATTAAAATGCAAGAAAATGACGAAAATTAAAGAAAAAAAGTGGATAAAAATTGAAATTTCGCTAAAATTCTCCATTTCCGATGCTTTTTTTGATCAAAATGAAGGAAAATGACGAAAATTAAGGAAAAAAAATGGATAAAAATTGAAATTTCGCTAAAATCTCCGTTTTCGATCCTTTTTATGATCAAAATGCAAGAAAATGACGAAAATTAAGGAAAAAAGGGGATAAAAATTGAAATTTAGCTAGAATTCTCCGTTTTCGATGCTTTTTTTGATCAAAATGCAACAAAATGACGAAAATTAATGAAAAAAAGGGGATAAAAACTGAAATTTCGTTAAAATTCTCCCATCTCGATGCTTGTTTTTATCAAAATGCAAGAAAATGACGAAAATTAAGGAAAAAATAGGGATAAAAATTGACATTTCGCTAAAATTTTAAGTTTTCGATGCTTTTTTTTATCAAAATGAAGGAAAATGACGAAAATTAAGGAAAAAAAAGAGGATAAAAATTTAAATTTCGCTAAAAATCTCAGGTTTCGATGCTTATTTTGATCAAAATGCAAGAAAATTACGAAAATTAAGAAAAAAAAAGAGGAGGAAAATTGAAATTTCGCTGAAATTCTAAGTTTTCGATGCTTTTTTTGATCAATATGCAAGAAAAAGACGAAAATTAATGAAAAAAAGGGGATAAAAACTGAAATTTCGCTAAAATTCTCAGTTTTCGATGCTTTTTTTGATCAAAATGTAAGAAAATGACGAAAATTAAGGAAGAAAAGGGGGTTAAAATTTAAATTTCGCTAAAATTCTCCGTTTTCGATGCTTTTTATATCAAAATGCAAGAAAATGACGAAAATTAAGGAAAAAATCTGATGTGGCCAGCACATGACTTTCTCCATATATATAAGATGTAAATATTTATCTATCGCAATAATTTCGAACTCTATATTCCATCTAAACTTGGAATTTGAGTTATTAATATTATATATTATCTTTTATGCCAAAAACATGGTAAATAATTTTTACGGGACATGATCGATGAAAAACGATGAAATTGGCCTTTCGCCCATAGAGCCCAGAGCGCCCACAAAGTACATAATCAGCAACTTCCGGTTTATCTGTACTTCATGAATAACTCCTAAACAATCAGTGATACAAAAATATGTTTCAACCAAAAGTTATAGTACATTACATTTTCTAAAACTTTTACAGATAATAGTATATACCTAAATACCATATTTATGGAGATATTTTGAAAACCGGAAATGAGCTTTGAAGAATTAAGCTCCACTTCCGGTTAACCGATTCACTCCAAAAACTAATCAACTCTAACGACACAAACCAAAATACTATATATGAAATTTGGTGTTGATCCGACAAATAGTTTTCATGTTAGAGCGCCCACAAAGTACATAATCATCTTCTTCCGGTTTATCAGTATTTCACGAATAACTCCTAATCAACCGGTTATACAAAAATATGTTAAATACAAAAGTTATAGTAAATTATATTATCTAAAACTTTTATAAGGAATACAATATACCAATATATCATATTTATGGATATATTTTGAAAACCAGAAATGAGGTTTTACACAACGTACATAATCAGCAACTTCCGGTTTATCAGTATTTCATGGATAACTCCTAAACAATCAGTGATGCAAAAATATGTTTCAACCAAAAGTTATAGTAAAATAAATTTTCTACAACATTTATAAATAATAGTATATACCTTAATATCATATTAATGGAGATATTTTGAAAACCGGAAATGAGCTTTGAAGAATGAAGCTCGACTTCCGGTCAGCCGATTTACTCCAAAAACTAATCAACTCTAACGACTGTAATAAAAGTACTATGTATGAAATTTGGTGTTGATCCGACAAATAGTTTTCATGTTAGAGCGCCCACAAAGTACATAATCATCTTCTTCCGGTTTATCAGTATTTCACGAATAACTCCTAATGAACCGGTGATACAAAAATATGTTAAATACAAAAGTTATAGTAAATAATACTATCTAAAACTTTTATAAGTAATACAATAGACGTATATATCATATTTATGGAGATATTTTGAAAACCGGAAATGAGCTTTAATGAATAAAGCTCGACTTCCGGTTAACGGATTTACTCCAAAAACTAATCAACTCTGACAGCACTCACAACAGTACTATATATGAAGTTTGGTATTGATACGACTTTTAGTTTTCGAGTTAGAACGCCCATTATCACACACACACATACACACACACACACTCACACACACACACACACACACACACACACACACACACACATACACACAGACATCATTCAGAAAATGGTCAAAACGTGTTCTAGGGACCCCAAAACGTGTATTTCCGTTGAAATCTCGAAGTCGAATTTTTTCATGAAAACAATACTTTCTCTATACTTCGTATATGGAGAAAGTAAAAATCTGATGTGGCCAGCACATGACTTTCTCCATATATAAGATGTAAATATTTATTTACGACAGTAATTTCGAACTCAATATTCCATCTAAACTTTGAAGATGAGTAATTAATTTATATATTATTACCTTTTACGTCTCAAACATTATAAATAATGTTTTTCGGGACATTTACGATGAAAAACGATGAAGTGGCATTTTGCCCCAGGGCCCAGAGCGCCCACAACGTACATAATCAGCAACTTCCGGTTTATCAGTATTTCACAAATAACTCCTACACAATCAGTGATACAAAAATATGTTTCCTACAAAAGTCATAGTAAATTTCATTTTCTAGAACTTGTATAAACAATAGTATATACCTAAATATCATATTTATGGAGATATTTTGAAAACCGGAAATGGGCTTTGAAGAATGAAGCTCGACTTCCGGTCAACCAATTTACTTCAAAATCTAATCAACTCTAACAATACAAACCAAAATACTATATATGAAATTTGGTGTTGATCCAACAAACTGTTTTCATGTTAGAGCGCCCACAAAGTACATAATCAGCTACTTCCGTTTTATCAGTATTTCACGAAAACTCCTAATCAACTGGTGATACAAAAATATTTTAAATACAAAACTTATAGTAAAAACATTATCTAAAACTTTTATTGGGTATACAATACACCTATATATCATATTTATGGAGATATTTTGAAAACCGGAAATGAGCTTTGATGAATGAAGCTCGACTTCCGGTTTACCGATTTACTTGAAAAACTAATCAACTATGACAGCACACATCACAGTGCTATATATGTATTTTGGTATTGATACGACTAATAGTTTTCACGTTAGAGCGCCCACTGTCACACACACACACACACACACAGACACACACACACACACACACACACACACATACACACAGACATCATTCCGAAAATGGTCAAATCGTGTTCTAGGGACCCCAAAACATGTATTTCCGTTCAAATCTCGAAGTCGAATTTTTTCATGAAAACAATACTTTCTCTATACTTCGTATATGGAGAAAGTAAAAAATGATAAAAATTGAAATTTTGCTAAAATCTCCGTTTTCGATCCTTTTTATGATCAAAATGCAAAAAAATGACGAAAATTAAGGAAAAAATCTGATGTGGCCAGCACATGACTTTCTACATATATAAGATGTAAATACTTATCTACGACAGTAATTTCGAACTCTAAACATTATAAATAATATTGTTCGGGACATGCTGGATGAAAAACGATGAAACTGGCCTTTCGCCCATAGAGCCCAGAGCGCCCACAAAGTACATAATCAGCAACTTCCGGTTTATCAGTATTTCAGGAATAACTCCTAAACAATTAGTGATACGAAAATATGTTTCATACAAAAGTTATAGTAAATTACATTTTCTAAAACTTTTATTGGAAATAGAAAATACCTATTTATCATATTTATGGAGATATTTTGAAAACCGGAAATGAGCTTTGAAGAATGAAGCTCAACTTCTGGTTAACCGATTTACTCCAAAAACTGATCAACTCTAAAGACTGTAACAAAAATACTAGATATGAAATTTAGTGTTGATCCGCCAAATAGTTTTCATGTTAGAGCGCCCACAAAGTACATAATCATCTTCTTCCGGTTTATCAGTGTTTCACGAATAACTCCTAATCAAACGATGATACAAAAATATGTTAAATACAAAAGTTATAGTAAATTTCATTATCTAAAACTTTTATTGGTAATACAATATACGTATATATCATATTTATGGAGATATTTTGAAAACCGGAAATGAGCTTTAATGAATAAAGCTCGACTTCCGGTTAATCGATTTACTCCTTAAACTAATCAACTCTGACAGCACACACCACAGTACTATATATGAAGTTTGGTGTTGATACGACTAATAGTTTTTACGTTAGAGCGCCCAATATCACACACACACACACACACAGACACACACACACACACACACACACATACACACAGACATCATTCCGAAAATGGTCAAAACGTGTTCTAGGGACCCCAAAACATGTATTTCCGTTGAAATCTCGAAGTCGAATTTTTTCATGAAAACAATACTTTCTGTATACTTCGTATATGGAGAAAGTAAAAAGGGGATAAAAATTGAAATTTCGCTAAAATTATCCGTTTTCGATTCTTTTTTTGATCAAAATGCAAGTAAATGACGAAGATTAAGGAAAAAATCTGATGTGGCCAACACATGACTTTCTCCATATATAAGATGTAAATACTTATCTACGACAGTAATTTTGAACTCTAATCATTATAAATAATGTTTTCGGGACATGCTGGATGAAAAATGATGAAACTGGTCTTTCGCCCATATAGCCCAGAGCGCCCACGAAGTACATAATCAGCAACTTCCGGTTTATCAGTATTTCAGGAATAACGCCTTAACAATAAGTGATACGAAAATATGTTTCATAAAAAAGTTATAGTAAATTGTATTTTCTAAAACATTTATAAATAATGGTATATACCTAAATATCAAATTTATTGAGATATTTTGAAAACCGGAAATGAGCTTTGAAGAATGAAGCTCAACTTCCGGTTGACCGATTTACTCCAAAAACTAATCAACTCTAATGACTGTAATAAATATACTGCATATGAAATTTGGTGTTGATCCGCCAAATAGTTCTCATGTTAGAGCGCCCACAAAGTACATAATCATCTTCTTCCGGTTTATCAGTGTTTCACGAATAACTCCTAATCAACCGGTGATACAAAAATATGCTAAATACAAAAGTTATAGTAAATAACATTATCTAAAACTTTTATCCGTAATACAATATACGTATATATCATATTTATGGAGATATTTTGAAAACCGGAAATAAGCTTTAATGAATAAAGCTCGACTTCCGGTAGATCGATTTACTCCAAAAACTAATCAACTCTGACAGCACACACCACAGTACTATATATGAAGTTTGGTGTTGATACGACCAATAGTTTTCACGTTAGAGCGTCCACTATCACACACACACTTACACACACACACACACACACACACACACACACACACACACACACACACACACACACACACACACACACACACACACACACACACACAGACATCATTCCGAAAATGGTCAAAACGTGTTCTAGGGACCCCAAAACATGTATTTCCGTTGAAATCTCGAAGTCGAATTTTTTCATGAAAACAATACTTTCTCTATACTTCGTATATGGAGAAAGTAAAAAAGTGATAAAAATTGAAATTTCGCGAAAATTCTCCGTTTTCGATGCTTTTTTGATCAAAATGCAAGAAAATGACGAAAATTAAGGATAAAAGGGGATAAAAAAATAAATTCCGCTAAAATTCTCCGTTCTCGATGCTTTTCATTTTCAAAATGCAAGAAAATGACGAAAATTAAGGAAAAAAAGGGGATGAAAATTGAGATTTCGCTAAAATTCTCCTTTTTCGATGCTTTTTTTGATCAAAATGCAAGAAAATTACAAACATTAAGGAAAAAAGGGGTTAAAATTGAAATTTCGCTAAAGTTATCCGTTTTCGATTCTTTTTTTGATCAAAATGCAAGAAAATGACGAAGATTAAGGAAAAAAAGTGATAAAAAGTGAAATTTCGCTAAAATTCTCCTTTTTCGATGCTTTTTTTGATCAAAATGCAAGAAAATGACGAAAATTAAGGAAAAAATCTGATGTGGCCAGCACATGACTTTCTCCATATATATAAGATGTAAATATTTATCTACCGCAGTAATTTCGAACTCTATATTCCATCTAAACTTGGAATATGAGTGATTAATATATATATATATATATATATATATTATTATCTTTGACGCCAAAAACATGAATAATAATGTTTTACGGGACATGATCGATGAAAAACGATGAAATTGGCATTTCGCCCATAGAGCCCAGAGCGCCCACAAAGTACATAATCAGCAACTTCGGTTTATCAGTATTTCAAGAATAACTCCTACACAATCAGTGATACAAAAATATGTTTAAATCAAAAGTTATAGTAAATTTTATTTTCTAAAACTTTTATAAATAATAGTATATACCTAAATATCATATTTATGGAGATATTTTGAAAACCGGAAATGAGCTTTGAAGAATACAGCTCGACTTTCGGTAAACTGATTTACTCCAAAAACTGATCAACTCTTAACAAGCTAAATAAAGTACTATATATGAAATTTGGTGTTGATATAATGCATCGTTTTTAAGTTAGAGCGCCCACAAAGTACATAACGGCTACTTCAGGTTTATCGGTATTTCACGAATAACTCCTAATCAACCGATGATAAAAAAATATGTTAAATACAAAAGTTATAGTAAATTACATTATCTAAAACTTTTATAGTTAATACAATATACGTATATCTCATATTTATGGAGATATTTTGAAAACCGGAAATGAGCTTTAATGAATAAAGCTCGACTTCCGGTAAACCGATTTACTCCAAAAACTAATCAACTCTGACAGCACACAACACAGTACTATATATGAAGTTTGGTGTTGATACGACTAATAGTTTTTACGTTAGAGCACCCAATATCACACACACACACACACACACACACACACACACACACACACACACACACACATACACACAGACATCATTCCGAAAATGGTCAAAACGTGTTCTAGGGACCCCAAAACATGTATTTCCGTTGAAATCTCGAAGTCGAATTTTTTCATGAAAACAATACTTTCTCTATACTTCGTATATGGAGAAAGTAAAAAATCTGATGTGGCCAGCACATGACTTTCTCCATACATAAGATTTAAATATTTATCTACGACAGTAATTTCGAACTCTATATTCCTTCTAAACTTGGAAGATGAGTGATTAATTTATATATTATTATCTTTTACGTCACAAACATTATAAATAATGTTTTTCGGGACATGCTCGATGAAAAACGATGAATTTGGCCTATCGCCCATAGAGCCCAGAGCGCCCGCAAAGTACATAATCAGCAACTTCCAGTTTATCAGTATTTCATGAATAACTCCTAAAACATCAATGATACGAAAATATGTTTCATACAAAAGTTATAGTAAATTACATTCTCTAAAACATTTATAAATAACAGTATATACCTAAATATCATATTTATGGAGATATTTTGAAAACCGGAAATGAGCTTTAATGAATAAAGCTCAACTTCCGGTTAACCGATTTACTCCAAAAACTAATCAACTCTAACGATTAAAATGAAAGTACTATTTATGAAATTTGGTGTTGATATGACAAATAGTTTTCATGTTAGAGCGCCCACAGAGTACATAATCATCTTCTTCCGGTTTATCAGTATTTCACGAATAACTCCTAATCAACCGGTGATACAAAAATATGTTAAATACAAAAGTTATAGTAAAACTGATTATCTAAAACTTTTATAAGGTACAGAATATACCTATATATCATATTTATGGAGATATTGTGAAAACCGGAAATGAGCTTTAATGAATAAAGCTCGACTTCCGGTAGATCGATTTACTCCAAAAACTAATCAACTCTGACAGCACACACTACAGTACTATATATGAAGTTTGGTATTGATACGACTAATAGTTTTTACGTTAGAGCGCCCACTATCACACACACACATACACACACACACACACACACACACACACAGACATACGCGCACACACACACACACACACACACACACACACACACACACACACATACACACAGACATCATTCCGAAAATGGTCAAAACGTGTTCTAGGGACCCCAAAACGTGTATTTCCGTTAAAATCTCGAAGTCGAATTTTTCATGAAAACAATACTTTCTCTATACTTCGTATATGGAGAAAGTAAAAAATAATAAACTTTTATCACAACAGCCAAAGTAATATACATGAGATTTGGTGTTGAAACGACAAATAGTTTTCATGTGAGAGCGCCCACAAAGTTCATACTAAGCATATTCCGGTTTATCGGTATTTCATGAATACTTCGTATATGGAGAAAGTAAAAAGGGGATGAAAATTGAAATTTCGCTAAAATTCTCAGTTTTCGATGCTTTTTTTGATCAAAATGAAGGAAAATGACGAAAATTAAGGAAGAAAAGCGGGTTAAAATTTAAATTTCGCTAAAATTCTCCGTTTTCGATGCTTTTTAGATCAAAATGCAAGAAAATGTCGAAAATTAAGGATAAAAAATGGATAAAAATTGAAATTTCGCTAAAATCTCCGTTTTCGATCCTTTTTATGAACAAAATGCAAGAAAATGACGAAAATTAAGGAAAAAAAGGGGATAAAATTGAAATTTCGCTAAAATTCTCCGTTTTCGATGCTTTTTTTGATGAAAATGCAAGAAAATTACGAAAATTAAGGAAAAAAAGGGGATAAAAACTGAAATTTCGCTAAAATTCTCCCATCTCGATGCTTGTTTTTATCAAAATGCAAGAAAATGACGAAAATTAAGGAAAAAAAGGGGACAAAAATTGAAATTTCGCTAAAATTCTCAGATTTCGATGCTTTTTTTGATCAAAATGCAAGAGAATGACAAAAATTAAGGAAGAAAAGGGGGTTAAAATTTAAATTTCGCTAAAATTCTCCGTTTTCGATCCTTTTTTTGATCAAAATGCAAGAAAATGACGAAAATTAAGGAAAAAAAAGGGGATAAAAATTAAAATTCCGCTAAAATTCTCCTTTTTCGATGCTTTTTTTGATAAAAATGAAGGAAAATGACGAAAATTAAGGACAAAAGGGGGGGATAAAAATTGAAATTTCGCTAAAATTCTCCGTTTTCGATCCTTTTTTTGATCAAAATGCAAGAAAATGACGAAAATTTAGGAAAAAAAGGGGATGAAAATTAAAATTCCGCTAAAATTCTCCGTTCTCGATGTTTTCTTTATCAAAATGCAAGAAAATGACGAAAATTAAGGAAAAAGAAGGGGATAAAAATTGAAATTTCGCTAAAATTCTCCCTTTTCGATGCTTTTTTTGATCAAAATACAAGAAAATGACGAAAATTAAGGAAAAAATCTGATGTGGCCAGCACATGACTTTCTCCATATATAATAGATAAAAATATTTATCTACGAAAGTATTTTCGAACTCTGTATTCCATCTAAACTTTGAAGATGAGTGATTTATTTATATCATATTATCTTTTACGTCACAAACATTATAAATAATGTTTTTCGGGACATGCTCGATGAAAAACGATGAAATGGCTATTCGCCCACAGCGCCCAGAGCGATCATGAAGTACAAAATCGGCAACCTCCGGTTTATCAGTATTTCATGAATATCTCCTAATAAATCAGTTTTACAAAAATATATTTAAAACAAAAGTTATAGCAAAATTTATTTTCTAAAACTATTAGAATTAATATTATATACCTAAATATCATATTTATTGAGATATTTTGAAAACCGGAAATGAGCTTTGAAGAATGAAGCTCGACTTCCGTTGTACTGATTTGCTCCAAAAACTAATCAACTCTAAACACACCAACCAAAATACTATATATGAAATTTGGTGTTGATCCGACAATTAATTTTCATGTTAGATCGCCCACAAAGTACATAATAGCTACTTCCGGTTTATCAGTAATTCACGAATAACTTCTAATCAACCGATGATAAAAAAATATGTTAAATACAAAAGTTATAGTATATCACATTATCTAAAACTTTTATAAGGTACACAATATACCTATCCATCATATTTATGGAGATATTTTGAAAACCGGAAATGAGCTTTGATGAAGAAAGCTCGACTTCCGGTTACTACCGATTTACTCCAAAAACTAATCAACAATGACAGCACACAAAACAGTACTATATATGAAGTTTGGTTTTGATACGACTAATTGTTTTCACGTTAGAGCGCCCACTAGCACACACACACATACACACACACACATACACACACACACATACACACACACACATTGGACTCCGTAGCGTTCGGACGTGTTTCGGCTTCGCTCCCGGTCTCTTACTTTGTGTGCGCTTTCTTTCATCGTTGTCATCGTTTCATCTCATCGTTCTGTGTTTGTTCGCTTCGTTTGTGCTTCGTCTTCAACCAGTGATCGTCGGTGAGTGTCCAATTTGTTGATTTGTCTGGTTTTTCGTCTCGTGTTGTTCGCATACGCTCGCCATCAGCGTGAGTCTCACACGTTCGTCATCTGCCGCCTCGGTGGCGGCAGAAATGGACGTGGCTTCACCTACAGTGTCGCCTTCATCCTCAGAGATGGATTTATCTGGAAGTAGTCAGTGTAATTCGCAGAAATTGACCTATAAATCAATTCTATCTACGCCCGCTTCTCAATTGTCTGGTGACTCATCGCCATGTGCTCCCAAAAGCTCGTCCTCCCATACCTCGAGGCCTACCTCCCCCGTCCCTCGACCTGCCTCCCCTACTTCTAGGCCAGTATCCCCTACCTCCACGCCAGCTCCCCCTCCCATACGCAGACCTGTTCAGCTACCACCCCTACGTAGCGACGCAGGAGACTCGGCGCACGTCTCCTCTCCTCCCTCTACCTCAGAGCTGGTCGCCCCCCCTACCGCCCCTCCATCCACCCCGGGGCACTCTCTTGGCGTTTCCCCTTCCACTTTGGCTTCGTCAACATACATTTCAGATTCTACTACGTTACCGTCCATTCCTTCCCCGCCAGCGCCTACAGCCCCTCCTCTCGGCACATACGCGCAGCGGGTTCGAGGGGAATCTCTTGGAAATTACGCACGCACACCTACACACGAGAGTCCCAACGGGACTTTTTCTTTCACGCGTCGAAGGGTAACGCCGGTGCTGACCGGTCCTAACCGAAAAAGGGGTATTATAATGCAAGGTTTGCCGGACACCCCAGTTCACCAATATGTCTTCGCGGTTGCTAGTAAAATAGGGGGCGGGAGTAAAATCACGCATGCCACGCGGCTCTCCCAGAATAGAATTTGTATCTACCTCGCGAGCGAGGCACTGGTCGACACATTTATCTCCGACTTCGGCGGTGTCGAGATAAACAACACATGGGTCGCGGCACGCCGCATGGTGACCGCGGCTAAAAAAGTTTTTCTGAGCAACATCCCGCCCGAGGTCTCTAACAAAGACTTACTCGAGATACTAAGCGAGGCCGGAAGAATAGTGTCGCCGATTTATCCCCTGACATCCGGCATTAGAGTCGATGACTTTACTCACGTCTCCTCATGGAGGAGGATGGTACATATGGTCATCAGGGAAGGGATCAGGATGCCCGACTCCTTCGTCGTCGACGTTGGGGACACCCCTTACCGGGTATTCTTAAGAGTTGACGACGGTAGGTGTTTCCAGTGCGGGGAGGACGGCCACGCAGCCAACACATGCCCAAAATCAAACGCCACCTCGAAACAAATACCAAAAACCGTACCGTCAACGGATGGCGTCCCGCTAGCCACCACCAATGCTCCCTCTACCTCTGATGATCTGAGTTCCTCCACGAGTACCTCTGTCCCCGTTGTTTCCGCGACCACTCAGTCCGGTGCACTATCATCAGAGGAGGGCAAAACTCCTCCCGAGACAGATATTACTCCTGAGGAAATCAATCTGGTCGACTCGCAAACGGCTAAACTCCTTGCCCCTCTTGCCATGGATTCGCCACCATCAGTCGCGATTGAGAGCCTCGAGCTCTCGGCCTCTCAAAAGAGGAAAACACACACGGGAACCCCAGAAGATAACCTCCTCGGTCAAGTGCAAAGGAAAGAAAAGAATCCGAAAATAACCAAAGAAATGCGCCCGGATGACGAGGGGCTTAAACAAATAGCGGATTATTACACAAAAAATCCCGGGTTCACAAACATATCTTTTTTATCCCTAAGTAAATTCTTGCGAGACGTAAAGGGGAGGACGGACAGGATCGCCGCCTTAAAAGAAAATTTCAGTGAACCCATCGAAGCATTTAAAGTCCTGGCCACCCTCGACAAGCAGAAAGTCGTAAAACAGGGGGCAATGAAGATGAGGATCAAGAGGTTGGTCCAGCACGCCCTACAGGACGACATCTTCAATGCATACTTTTGTCATATTTATAACCATCATTATTTATTTACATATTTTGAAAATATCTATCGCCCTTATCAATATTTTTTGCCCATTACACGCATCTACTTCGTCGGTGTCGGTCGGTCGGTCGGTGTCGTGTATATATTTTTATTTATATTTATTTATTAATATTTATTTATTGTCCTTGTTTTAAATGCATCCATTCCTCGGATGTTTTAATCGTGTGTGTCCGATTTGTGCCCTTGGTTATCCTTTTGATGAAACGAGCAATTTTAAATAGGGATTTTATTGCGCCGCCTTCGGCCAGTGTGTGTCTGTCTATTTATTTATTTATTATTCGTGTTCGTCCGTGCTTTTATAAATTTATTTATTTATTTATTTATTTATTCGCGCATCATAGTGCGTGGTTTAAAGCACGTCTCTTTTTATCATATGTACGACACTCCAGCTTTTTATGATCCTTTTATAGTTTGCTCGTCGTTTCTTGATTGGATTGTCCTTGCTCGAGGACGGATATGACAGATTTGAGAATAATCTCGCTAAACGTTCGCTCCGTGAGGGGAACTCTAAAGTGGGCACACCTGACGGCCTTCTTGGAGGCCCATCGGCCGGAAGTGGTGCTGCTGCAGGAGACCAACACCGTCGCGCCTGCGATGGACTCCCTGCCGCAGTACGAGTTTTTCTTCTCTCCCCTCTCCACGCCTCACACAGGAACGGCGGTCGCGGTGCACAGATCCGTGTGCGGCGGTGCGCGCCCGCCCGTCGTGATTAGCGACGGGCACGCCTTGGGTGTGACCGTCGGCCTGGGGGGTGTGACGCTCGACTTCGTGTCATTTTACGGACCGCACGAGCAGCATGAGGCGCTGACTGTCATCGATCGGCTGAGAGAACACCTAGAAGCGACGAGGCAGCAGCGCAGAGGACCGAGAGTGACTATATTAGGGGGAGATTTTAACGTCACTTTGGACCCCGGGAGGGACAGATCCTCCGGGAGGGAGAGACATCCCCGGGTCGCCAACGCGCTCCGGAGTTTGGTGGAGGACATGGAGCTGGTGGACCCGTGGGTGGAGACGAGGAGGGGAGAGGAGGGTTTCACCTTTCACGGAGCGGAGGGTGGAAACGTGCGCTCGAGGCTGGACCGCTTATACGTGTCCGGCGGGAGCCTCTCAGCCGTAAAAAATATGAGGACGGTGCCGTCGTTTACCGACCATAGAGGGGTGGCAGCCACTCTTTCGTTGCCAAGAGTGATCCCTCGACCTCCGTACTGGAGGTTCGACAATGGGTTGCTGCGCAACGAGGAGTACGTTCAAAACATAAAGACGCTCATCGCGGCGATCAACGATCTAAGTTGTTTGGGAGACCCGGTATCGAAGTGGGAGACCCTAAAGTTTGAAGTGAAGGAGAGAACGGTCGACTACGTGAGGAGACTCAGACGGCAGCAGAGGGAAGCCATAGAGGAAGGAATTCAACTACAGCGGGCTAAGGCTATCGTGGCGAGGATGGGGTGGGAGAATATAATCGTCAACGACGACCCGCTGGCTCCTCACGTAGCGAAGTGGTACACGCGCGTCGTTCCGAGACCGCTGGAGGGCCTGGAGATCGACGGTCGATGGGAGGAGGACCTTGCGGC
Source organism: Sympetrum striolatum (assembly GCA_947579665.1). Lineage (NCBI taxonomy): Eukaryota > Metazoa > Arthropoda > Insecta > Odonata > Libellulidae > Sympetrum > Sympetrum striolatum. The sequence continues at coordinate 2,122,482 of OX388349.1, forward strand.
GATAAGAATGCACGTTTCCGCCTATTTTGGCGAAATTTTCGACCCAAAAGACGCGGACCCTCTAACAAGTGAAGAGGACGAAGCCCTCCTCTTCGAAGCCCTCGACAGCGTCTGCGAGGACGAAAGGGCCTTGCTGAACGTGGAGGTTTCGGAGGACGAGATGCTGGAGGCACTTAAGAAGCTTAATAGAAACAAGACCCCGGGGTCAGACGGACTGACCCCGGAATTCTACATCGCCTTCTGGGACGTCCTCGAGGGCCTGTTCGGGGACATGGTGCGGGAGAGCTTTCGGAGGGGAAGCCTCCCCAGAACCAGCAGGTCGTCCGTCATCGCCCTCGTCCCGAAGAGCGGGGGGGGCAGAACGATCGATGGTTGGAGGCCCGTGTCGATCACCAACACGGATTACAAAATAATGGCAAAATTATTATCGATGAGGGTCAGCAGAGTAATAGCATCTGTCATATCCGTCGAGCAGTCGTACTGCGTTCCGGGGAGAAGCATTTTCGACGCCATCTCCACTGTGCGGGACATGGTGAGATCGGCGAACGCCGAGGATACGCCTCTGGCGGTGCTCTCCTTGGACCAGTCGAAAGCCTTCGATCGAGTCGGCCACGCTTATTTGATCAAGATTTTAGAAAGAATGGGTTTCGGGGACCGACTGATCGGCATGCTGCGGACGCTGTACCGGGACGCCGTATGCATGGTCCGAGTCGGGTCCTCTCTTACGCCCCCTATCCCTTTCCGAAGGGGAATAAGGCAGGGATGTCCACTTTCCGGACAACTGTACACCCTCGCCTTCGAGCCCCTCGTTCGGGCCCTCAAAGCGAGGCTCACCGGTGCCTCTATCCCCCGCCACCCGGAGACGCGGATAGCCGTCAGCGTCTATGCGGACGACGTGACGGTGTTCGCATCGGAGGAGGAGGATTTAAGGCGGGTTTTTCCGGCGTACGACCTCTACGCTCGGTCTTCGGGGGCCAAGATAAACGCAGAGAAGACGGTGGGGCTGTGGGTCGGCAGGTGGAGAGGCAGGCAGGACTCTCCCCTCGAAATAAGATGGAATTCGGAACACGGCAAATACCTAGGCCGAAAGATCTTCAACGACGAAGATCCGGAAAGGGAGGTTCTTGAGAAAGAGATGGTCGAAACGATCGAGACGGCCCTCAGGAGTTGGAAGCCAAGAATGAGCCCGATGTCGTTGAGGGGGAGGGTGTGCGTGGCGAATCAGTTCGTCGCGCCCAAGATATGGCACACCCTCCAGACCTTTCAGCCTTCACCCTCATTTTCTTCAAGGATCCAGAGGCTGCTGGTGGATGCCATTTGGTTGGGTAGAAAGCACTGGGTGAAGAAGAAGGTGGCGACGGCGCCGGTTCGAGAGGGAGGACTCGGGCTCGTCGACGTTGGGGTTAAGATCCTCGGATTTCGATTCAACGCCGCACAGAGGCTCCTCCTTTCAGAGGAGGCAGCAGCGGAGCCGTGGAGGCTGCTCGCGGCCGCGGGCTTCGGGCGCGCGACGGGGGGGCGTCCGTGGAGGGACGCTTTCGATCGTGGCACGGGGTCGCGCCGGCTCTCCGGCTTTCGCCGCTCGCTAGTCAGGGCGTGGCGGTCGATGGGGCCGGAGAGAGAGGGCGCGGGAGTTTACGTCTTCTCCAGCGCGAGGCTCGGGAGGAGGATGGATCTTCCGATCCCCAAAAGGGCCGTATACAAAGAAGTTCTGTACAGAAGAAACAACGAGATCTGGCCACTCTCGGGTCGTGAGCCGAGGGAGGAGATCAGGTGGAGATCCCTCCGATCGCACCCCACCCTGGGGCATGATGGGGACGCGGCATGGCGCCTGGCTCATGGCGCGTGGGCGGACTGCCCCTTTCTCAGGAAGACCGGGATAAGAGAAAAAGACGACTGCCCTTGGTGCCCGGGAGTCGTCGGCACGGCCTGGCACCTGGCATACGTCTGTCCGAAGACGAGGCCGCTGTGGAGCGCGGTCGTTGGGGCCACAAAGAACCTGACGGGGAAAAGGGAGGTCCTCGTGAAGGAAATATATGGGGGAATCCTGGAGAGAGGGTCCCCAGGTACCAGGCTCGCCAACTTTCTCCTTTCGTTGGCGAAGGGAGAAATTAGGAGACAGCTAGACGCCTTTTTCCGGGGGCGGACGAGAGACGTCGCCTACGCGGAGGCGTTTTCGAGGGCCCTCCGGAAAAGGTTGAAATTAGAAAGAGACCACGCCGAGGCATGCTGCAGCGGGGAGATGCTCGGCGTGTGGACCCAAAAAAATTTCCTGATCGATTCCCAAACGGGAGAGCTGAAGGAGGATTGCCCACTCCTTCACTTAAACTGACCCCTTTTTAAACCTTTTATCCTTTATCTTTTTATCTATTTATTTATTTATTTATTTATTGTTATCGCGTCATGGAGTGGCGACGTGTAATTTACTTTTGTCGCCGCTTGATGCACGTTATTTCACCGACGCAAAGCTCTGCAAGGTGAGGAGCAGTTAGACCCCAGCGTGTCAGACCCTTGATGAAGGCTTTATTAACGCGAGGAGCATCCTTTTGTACACGCAGACCAACGCAAACCCACGCACCCGCATTCACGCACTCCCCCTCGATAGAGGGCCATCGAGGGCGATGCCGCCGGCTAGGCCGGGGCTTCAGTTCGGGTGGCGGGACACCGCCTCCTCTTACTCGTGCACCCCTCGATAGAGGGCACAGGGTGTTAGGCGTTTGGTGGGGCGGCCTGGGCCCCGTTTTTAGTTTGGTGCTGAGGATATGGCGTGGGGCTCTACGTGGAATAAATATACACACATACACACACACACATACACACACACACACATTGGGTTAGGGTATGGGTGTGGGTTAGGGTATGGGTGTGGGTTAGGGTATGGGTGTGGGTTAGGGTATGGGTTAGGGTGCGGGTTGGGATGTGGGTTGGGATGTGGTTAGAGAGGGGGTTTGGGAGTGTGTTAGGGTGTGGGAACAAGGCTGGCCGGTAAAGAGAGGATGGGACTTATGTTGATTGATAAGTTCTGGAGTTGGATCTGGACTTTGCGTACCGGTCAAGGTAGAGGATGGTCAAAGGGAGTGTCGGGCCCCAAGCCTCAGCCCCCAAGACCTACGCCAGATTTGGAATCAGTTTCACTTCCCTATCTGGCAATATAATAATAATAATAATAATAATAATAATAATAATAATAACACACACACACACACACACACACACACACACACACACACACACACACACACACACACACACACACACACACACACACACACACACACACACACACACACACACTTTGGACTCGGTAGCGTTCGGACGTGTCTCTGTGAGCTCCCGCCTACGGATTTGGTTTTCTCGATCTTCTGATCGTTTTCCTATCATCTCATCATCACCTGGCATATCACATCGAATCACATCATCGTCACTCATTGGGTGAGTCGTTTCATAAGCCATTAATCCATACTTAATCACTTTTACGTGATTTCGCGTAATTCATTTCGCGATCTCGAAGTGTCCCTGCAGAGATCTTCCTCTGCCGTCTCGGTGACGGCAGACGGAGCCTCTAACGCCATGCAGATGGATATTTCGAACTATTCCCGATTATCTGGTGTCAGTAACAAGCTTAGTAATTCCTCGCCCGATTTATTAACAAAAATGATTTCGCCCGTCGAAGCAATGGCTCCGCCATTTTTGCTACCATGTGCTCCGTCTTCACCGCGACCTTCACCAGCGAAACCGGTTTCCCCGCCCCCTGCGCCCGCTTCTTCGAGGAAAACACCTTCCTCCCCCCCTGTAAGAAGGCCAGTCCAACTACCGCCCCTACTGAGTCGGCAGACGGACTATCCGCCCCTACCGTCTCTCGCCACCCCCACCTCCACAGGCGCGCGCATCGAGGGAACACCGGCGCCGCCCGCCGAAGACTTCTCAGCGGGCCGGAGGAACCCCCCTCCCCCGCAGCGCGACAACCCTCGCCCCTCTCCATCCCCGTCTCCCAGCGGGTCGAGCACAGCGCCACCAAGCGCGTACCAAAAACATCGAACATACGCGAACAGCGTCAAAAAACACGCCGCGGCCTCTTCAAGCGCCCGAGAAGACGCGCCACCGGCCAACTTTATGTTTTCAAAAAAGATTATCTCCCCAAACACCACCGGGCCCAACAGGAAGAGGGGTATAATTTTTCAGGCGCTCCCGGATACCCCTATCCTCGAGTACGCGATGGCCGTGGGGAAACTCGTGGGTGGAGGCGAGAAAATCACGCACGCGAACCGCCTCGCCAACCAGCGGATATGCCTCTATCTCGCGAGCGAGGCCCTGGCGACCGAATTTCTGACGGTTCACGGCGGGATAACGCTAAAGAACACATGGGTCCCTGCGAGACGGATGGTCACCGTCTCGCAGAAGATATACCTTAGCAACGTGTTGCCTGAGATATCAGATCAGGACATAACTGATCTGATGTCCGAAGCCGGGAGGGTGGTGTCTCCTGTGTACAATTTAGCGATGGGTTGGCGTTCCGAGGGGTACGCCGGCATAACATCCTGGAGGCGGATGGTGCACGTCGTGCTGCGGGACGGACTCATACTCCCCGAGTCCTTCCTCGTAGAGATCGGTGGAAGCCCGCATCGCATCTACGTAAGAGTAGACGATAACCGGTGCTTTCACTGCGGAGTGGCCGGCCACGTAGCCAAGGACTGCCCGCAGAGAAGACAGCATGAAGAGAACATCGCGACCGGCCAGCGCGATCATTCAGCACCGGAACAAAGCGACCACCACGGAGGCTCAGTACAAAAAGCGCAGACATCAGAACCGCCTACCGCGCCAGAAAGTGAGACGACGCCAGCCTTCCCGGACACGCCCGCAACAATGGACATCGAAGATGTACCGGAAAGTCAAACTCCTGCTGTGGCACCAAAGAACCCCGTTTCCCTCCAGGCTCTCGCCAGGTCCGAGGGGGCGAAGGTCGAGCCGAACATGCCGGTGTCTGATAAAACCGTCCCTGAAACACCAGCGGCGGTCAAAAGGAAAACCTACGCAACCGTAGACCGGGACTACCAGTCCCCGCCCAGAAAAGGTCATAGCAGCAAGCTGCTGAAAACCGACCCGGCTGTGGGAAACGACGACGAGGGCTTCAGGCAGATCGCCAGGTACTACAGCTCAAACCCCGGAGTAGCGACGATAACATATATATCCCTGAGAAGATTTCTACAGGAGGCAAAGGGCCACACCGACATGGTGAGCCTCGCGAAGGACTCCTTCCAAAACCTGGAGGACCTCACCAAGCTGCTTGCCCGACTCTTGCACGACAAGGCAATAAAGGACCCAGCCCTGAAGATGAGGGTTAAGAGGCTCCTGGCCAGGCTCCGAGACTCGGAGTCTGACTAAGGGAAACGCCACCACCTCCATCCCCTACAAACATGGCGTGCGACCGTGCATTCTGGGAGAAGTCGGGTCTCTCCATAACATCACTTAATGTACGCTCGGTGAGGAGTAGACGAAAGTGGGCTCAGCTGACGGCGTTCCTGAACACCTCGGAACCAGACGTCGTGTTGCTGCAGGAGGCCAACACCACAGACGTGCCTCTGCAGACTCTTCCGCAGTACGAGTTTCACTTCTGCCCACCCACGACTCCACAATCCGGCACTGGCATCGGCATAAGGAAGAATTTGAGAGCATCCGTGGGAGCACCGACGGTCGTGTTTGCAGGGCACGCGCTCGCGGTTACCCTGGATCTGCCGCAGAGCACGGGAGGAACCTCCATCCTCCTCCTCTCCGTTTACGGGCCGCACGATCAGAGGCTAGCCCTCTCCCTCGTCGACGCCCTCAGGGACCAGCTAACGTTTTTTGGGCAAGTCAACAGACGGCACGACGCCTTCGTCGTCATGGGGGGCGACTATAACGTCACCCTTTCCCCCAACACAGACAGGTCTTCGGGCAGAGAGAGGTACCCAGCCTTGTTAATGACGTGGGTTTAATGGTTACTGAATCGTTAGAGAAAGCAAATCTAATTAATCGACACTACCAGGAAAGCTTTACTTTAGACGATGGACGCGCGAACGAATTTTCTGTGCGTGTTGATTCAGAAATGGAACCAATCGAGTTATCGGTGGATGGAATAAGAAAGTTGTTGCGGCAGGTAGACAAGAAAAAAGCGCCAGGACCAGAAGGTATACCATCGTTCATCATTCAAACACTGGCGAATGAGCTTGCTCCCCTTCTTTTCGTATTCTATAGGAAAACCTTGGACGAAGGCGTTGTACCAATGTCGTGGAGAAGAGCGCATATCACTCCAATTCCTAAGAAAGGACGTTCCTCGAAACCTGAAGATTACCGTCCGATATCTTTAACGTCAATATTTTGTAAGACTATCGAGCACATTATAGCGAGTTCAATAATGCGTTTCCTAAGTGACAAGGGGGCAATTAGTCAATGTCAACACGGTTTCCGTAAAGGTAGGTCATGTGATACCCAGTTAGCCCTTTTTCTCCACGATGTAGTTAGAGCAGCTGATAAGGGTATAAGAACAGACGCCATATTTCTAGATTTCAGAAAAGCTTTCGATCGAGTATCGCATGTAAAATTAATTCACAAGTTGACGGCTTACGGGATTAACGGAAAAGTTGTTGAGTGGATAAAGTCGTTTCTCGGGGAAAGATCGCAGCGAGTTGCGTTGGACGGAATTTTATCTGATGAGGTTCGCGTCACATCCGGTGTTCCACAGGGAAGTGTATTAGGACCAATTTTGTTCCTAATATATATTAACGATGTTATGGATAATATTAAATGCAAGGTTAGGTTATTCGCTGATGATACTGTTGTGTATAGGGAGATCGTAACTGAAGATGACATTGGTAGTTTGCAGAACGATCTGAATATGATTTCGGGTTGGTGTAGTGATTGGCAGCTCGAGCTGAATGTAAAGAAGTGCGTTACCATGACTTTCACGCGATCCACTAACGTTACCTGCGTACCGTACAGAATTTCAGGAAATCCCTTGGAGCTCGTGATGCATCATAAATATCTAGGAATTACGCTCAGCAGTGATATTTCCTTCAAAGAGCATATTCGAGGCGTAGTAGGAAAGGCGAATAGAATGCAAAGGTTAGCCAGCAGAATCCTTAGGGGATGTTCACCGAGAGTAAAAGAAATAGCGTACTTTTCCCTAATTCGACCTCTACTTGAGTATTGCTGTGCGGTTTGGGATCCTCATGAAGTAGGATTAATTTCCGATCTCGAGATGGTTCAACGTAGAGCAGCAAGGTTCGTCAAGGGAGATTTCAGATTCGACAGCAGTGTTTCGGCTATGTTAGGATCCCTCGGTTGGAACTCTCTTAGTGATAGAAGACGTGAATATCGACGGAAGCTTTTTGATAAATTTATCTCTACCGATTTCGGGGAGGAGATAACAGATATTGTCATCCCAGTTATATACCTACGCGACCTTCGAGAGAAAACAAAAAAGCGATACAGGGAAGTAGTTGCCAGGACGGATAGCTACTTTTGGTCATTTTTTCCGCGTAGTATTAGAGAAGCAAATAGCTCTCCAGATTAGATAGGTATTTTGGTGTCTTACACCCCCTGCCACGCGCCACTGGCGGATTGCAGGGTTTAAATGTAAATGTAAATGTAAATGTACCCAGCATTCGCAGCCGAACTACGCTCACTCGTGCGGGACTTCGACCTGGTCGATGCGTGGTCCGAACTGAGGCCCGGAGAGCCGGGCTACACACACGCCTCCGGAAGATCGCGAGCCAGGCTGGACCGCTTTTACGTATCCGCGGACAGGATCCACGCCGAGACAACGATCAAGACTCTACCCTCCTTCACGGACCACAGGGCCGTCTCCTTGACGGTGCCCCTCAGATTCGAGCGGTCGAGGCGTCCCTATTGGCGCTTCGACAACGCACTGCTCGAGGACGAGGTGTACGTCAAGTACGCGAGAGAGCTCGTCCGAGCCCTCTGCCAGGACCGACGCGACCCCGAGGTGGACCCACTCACGGAGTGGGAACTCGTAAAGACCGAAGTGAAGGAGCACGCCATCGCCTACGCCACCAACCGGAGAAGAAATAGGACGAGACCCGAGCAGACCGCTCTCCTGCAGGAGCAGGCCAACGCCATCGTGGCCAGGGCCGGTTGGGAGTCCATCCTCGCCAACGACCGCCCTGCCGCCGCTCACGTCGCTCGCTGGGCGACCATAACGTCGCCGAAACCGCTCGGCAAACTCCGCATCCACGGGCAGACCGTCGAAGACCACGCGGAAGTCGCCCAGCACGTCCGGGCATACTACACCGAAATGTTCAACCCGCCGGACGACGGCGAAGACATTGACGTCGAGCGAGACGACTTCTTCCGGCCCCTGGACCGCCTGCAAGATCTGGACAGAGAGCGGCTGGACCTACCCCTCTCCGAAGCCGAACTCCACGACGCACTCAAAGGGTTGCAGCGAGGCAAAGCCCCCGGTATAGACGGCCTCTCCCCGGAACTCTTCCTCCAGCTGTGGGACGTCCTGCGCGCCCCCTTCTGCAGGATGGTGGAGGCGGCCCTGCGGAGTGGAAGGCTTCCCAGGACGACGAGGACGGCGGTAGTCGGGCTCCTGCCCAAGGGTGGCGACGCCCTGGACATCGGAGGATGGCGGCCGATCTCCATCATGACGGCGGATTACAAAGTCATCGCCAAGGCGATCGCCAACCGGGTCAGGACCGTCATGCCAGCTCTCACGTCGGGGGAGCAGAGCTACTGCATCCCAGGCAGAACCATCTTCGACCCGATCGCCACGACCCGCGACGTCGTCCGTCTGAAGAACCGGAGGCACCAACCCCTGGCGATACTGTCCTTGGACCAGTCCAAGGCGTTCGACAGGGTGAGGCATCGCTACCTCTACGCGGTTCTGGCGGCGATGGGAATGGGAGATAAATTCCTGCATCTACTGCGTACCATCTACGCCGACGCGACATGCATGGTGAGACTGGCGGGGGGACTCACCGCTCCCATACCCGTCACCTGCGGGATAAGACAGGGCTGCCCACTGTCCGGCCAGCTGTACTCCCTCGCGATCGAGCCCCTGGTGAGGAAACTCAGGTCGACCCTCGCGGGAGCGGCACTGCCGCAAGACACGCGCCTAGCCGTGAGTGCGTATGCCGACGACGTGAACGTCTTCGTCGACCGCGAGGAGGACTTCGACGAGATCCTGCCGGCCTTCGAGGAATACTCCCGAAGGAGCGGAGCCCGCCTCAACAGAGAGAAGTGCCGGGGGCTGTGGGTCGGCACGTGGACCGCCCGAGCTGACCGACCGCTCGGCTTTGAGTGGCGTAGAGACGGCGCCAAATTCCTAGGGCGCTACGTGGACAACTGTCCACGGGCCGAAAAGACAGCCGTGGAGGAGGAAATTACCAGGAGAATCGACGCCGCAATAACCCGGTGGAAACCGAGGATCGCCTCCATGTCCCTCCGAGGCAGGGTCCTAACGGTCAACCAGTTCGTCGCCCCCACGATCTGGCACCTGGTCCAGACTTTCACGCCGTCCGCCGCCGCCGTCGAGGAGATCCAGCGCAGACTCGTCCGTTTCGTATGGAACGGGCGGAAACACTGGGTCTCAGTCGATAAACTCACGGCACCCGTCGACCAGGGGGGGCTGGGACTGGTCGACGTGGAAAACAAAATCATGGGGTTCCGCTTCCTAACGGCGCAGAGGTTGCTCCTCCACGACGGCACGTCAACGTGGCAGCGCGTGTCCTCCGCGCTCCTGAGCGACATGCTAGCCGGACCGGACATCATTACTTCCCTGTCGGACAATAGACCGTTCCGAGAAGTTGCGCACTCGGACGGTTACCACCAGTCGGTGGCCCGAGCCTGGAGGCTGCTCCGGCCGAGGCGTCCTCGGGCACCGATTGGCCAGGAACCGACCGAAGGGCCGCCGGAACTCCTGTTCCACAGCGCCCTCTCCAAGACGGAGCGCAGATTGCCCCTGTCGAAGAGAGAGGCGTACAAGGAGTTCATCCACCTCCGAAGCAGGGACGTCTGGCCGTTCAGGGGAAGAAGAGATGAGCCGATCAGGTGGCGGGAAATGAGGGCTTGGCCTACCCTCGGACACCACGCCGACGCCGCCTGGCGTTTCTCCCACGGAGCTTGGGCGGACGCCGTCTTTCTACACCGGGCCGGAATAAGGCCGAACGAGCTCTGCCCGTGGTGCCCGGACGAGGTGGGGGACGAATGGCACCTGCTCTTCGGCTGCCAAAAGTCCAAGCCCGTTTGGGGGGCCGTGGTCGGAGCGATAAAACAGATCACGGGGAGAGCGATCATACACGTCGCGGACCTGTACGCCGGCCTCAAACCATCGGGCACCGCCGACAAGAGACGCTGCGCCCTCTCCAACTACCTCGTCACCCTCACAAAGGGAATCGTGTACAACGAACTTACGTTGTACATGAGAGGAAAGAGGACGCAAGTCGACTACCTCGTCGCCGTTAGCAACGCCCTAAGGAGCCGACTCCTGTCCGAGGGCGGAAGAGCGGACTTGAACGGAGCCAGAGCGGCACACATCAAATTCTGGGCGCAGGGGAAATACTTACTCGACCCCGAAACAGGTACCATGAGGACATCCAGCAGGCTACTGGCACCATCATCATCATTAACATCTTCATCGCGCACACCCGCACACATCGAGGGTTTGGGATAGGGTGGGGGCAGAGGGGCAGTGGGGCAGAGGGGCTGGGGGAGCGAGGGGGGTTTGGGGGGGTGGGATCATCGGGAAGTGGGTTGGGTGAGGGTTAGGGTGGAGGGTGGGTGAGGGAGGGGGGTTGGGAGATTCATTAGGGTCCTTGTCTATGAGGGCCCTGGTGCTATCGACAAAGAGGGCGTTCGAGATTTTATAGGAAGGTAGCGCAGTTTCGCACTGGGAGAGGGTGCGGGCAGTGGGCCCGTCACCGCTCTACTTCACGCCAGGCGACTTCTGTGGAGGAACTACGCACACTCCCTACCTGGTCCTCAATAATAATAATAATAATAATAATAATAATAATAATAATAAAAACACACACATACACACAGACATCATTCCGAAAATGGTCAAAACGTGTTCCAGGGACCCCAAAACGTGTATTTCCGTTAAAATCTCGAAGTCGAATTTTTCATGAAAACAATACTTTCTCTATACTTCGTATATGGAGAAAGTAAAAAATAATAAACTCTTATCACAACAACCAAAGTAATATACATGAGATTTGGTGTTGAAACGACAAATAGTTTTCATGTGAGAGCGCCCACAAAGTTCATACTAAGCATATTCCGGTTTATCGGTATTTCATGAATACTTCGTATATGGAGAAAGTAAAAAGGGGATGAAAATTGAAATTTCGCTAAAATTCTCAGTTTTCGATGCTTTTTTGATCAAAATGAAGGAAAATGACGAAAATTAAGGAAGAAAAGCGGGTTAAAATTTAAATTTTGCTAAAATTCTCCGTTTTCGATGCTTTTTAGATCAAAATGCAAGAAAATGTCGAAAATTAAGGATAAAAAATGGATAAAAATTGAAATTTCGCTAAAATCTCCGTTTTCGATCCTTTTTATGAACAAAATGCAAGAAAATGACGAAAATTAAGGAAAAAATGGGGATAAAAACTGAAATTTCGCTAAAATTCTCCCATCTCGATGCTTGTTTTTATCAAAAGCAAGAAAATGACGAAAATTAAGGAAAAAAAGGGGATAAAAATTGAAATTTCGCTAAAATTCTCAGATTTCGATGCTTTTTTTGATCAAAATGCAAGAGAATGACGAAAATTAAGGAAGAAAAGGGGGTTAAAATTTAAATTTCGCTAAAATTCTCCGTTTTCGATCCTTTTTTGATCAAAATGCAAGAAAATGACGAAAATTAAGGAAAAAAAAGGGGATAAAAATTAAAATTCCGCTAAAATTCTCCTTTTTCGATGCTTTTTTTGATAAAAATGAAGGAAAATGACGAAAATTAAGGACAAAAGGGGGGAAAATTGAAATTTCGCTAATATTCTCGGTTTTCAATCCTTTTTTTGATCATAATGCAAGAAAATGACGAATATTAAGGAAAAAAAGGGGATAAAAATTGAAGTCTCGCTAAAATTCTCCGTTTTCGATGCTTTTTTTGATCAAAATGCAAGAAAATGACGAAAATTAAGGAAAAAGAGGGGATAAAAATTGATATTTCCCTAAAATACTTAGATTTCGATGCTTTATTTGATCAAAATGCAAGAGAATGACGAAAATTAAGGATGAAAAGTGGGTTAAAATTTAAATTTCGCTAAAATTCTCCGTTTTCGATCCTTTTTTTGATCAAAATGCAAGAAAATGACGAAAATTTAGGAAAAAAAGGGGATGAAAATTAAAATTCCGCTAAAATTCTCCGTTCTCGATGTTTTCTTTATCAAAATGCAAGAAAATGACGAAAATTAAGGAAAAAGAAGGGGATAAAAATTGAAATTTCGCTAAAATTCTCCCTTTTCGATGCTTTTTTTGATCAAAATACAAGAAAATGACGAAAATTAAGGAAAAAATCTGATGTGGCCAGCACATGACTTTCTCCATATATAATAGATAAAAATATTTATCTACGAAAGTATTTTCGAACTCTGTATTCCATCTAAACTTTGAAGATGAGTGATTAATTTATATCATATTATCTTTTACGTCACAAACATTATAAATAATGTTTTTCGGGACATGCTCGATGAAAAACGATGAAATGGCTATTCGCCCACAGCGCCCAGAGCGATCATGAAGTACAAAATCGGCAACCTCCGGTTTATCAGTATTTCATGAATATCTCTTATAAATCAGTTTTACAAAAATATATTTCAAACAAAAGTTATAGCAAAATTTATTTTCTAAAACTATTTGAATTAATATTATATACCTAAATATCATATTTATTGAGATATTTTGAAAACCGGAAATGAGCTTTGAAGAATGAAGCTCGACTTCCGTTGTACTGATTTGCTCCAAAAACTAATCAACTCTAAACACACCAACCAAAATACTATATATGAAATTTGGTGTTGATCCGACAATTAATTTTCATGTTAGATCGCCCACAAAGTACATAATAGCTACTTCCGGATTATCAGTAATTCACGAATAACTTCTAATCAACCGATGATAAAAAAATATGTTAAATACAAAAGTTATAGTATATCACATTATCTAAAACTTTTATAAGGTACACAATATACCTATCCATTATATTTATGGAGATATTTTGAAAACCGGAAATGAGCTTTGATGAAGAAAGCTCGACTTCCGGTCAACCGATTTACTCCAAAAACTAATCAACAATGACAGCACACAAAACAGTACTATATATGAAGTTTGGTTTTGATACGACTAATTGTTTTCACGTTAGAGCGCCCACTAGCACACACACACATACACACACACACACACATACACACAGACATCATTCCGAAAATGGTCAAAACGTGTTCTAGGGACCCCAAAACATGTATTTCCGTTAAAATCTCGAAGTCGAATTTTTTCATGAAAACAATACTTTCTCTATACTTCGTATATGGAGAAAGTAAAAAAGGGGATAAAAATTAAAATTTCGCTAAAATTCTCCCTTTTCGATGCTTTTTTTGATCAAAATACAAGAAAATGACGAAAATTAAGTAAAAAATCTGATGTGGCCAGCACATGACTTTCTCCATATATATAAGATGTAAATATTTATCTACCGCAGTAATTTCGAACTCTATATTCCATCTAAACTTGGAATATGAGTGATTAATATATATATATTATTATCTTTGACGCCAAAAACATGAATAATAATGTTTTACGGGACATGCTCGATGAAAAACGATGAAATTGGCATTTCGCCCATAGAGCCCAGAGCGCCCACAAAGTACATAATCAGCAACTTCCTGTTTATCAGTATTTCATGAATAACTCCTACACAATCAGTGATACAAAAATATGTTTCATACAAAAGTTATAGTAAATTTAATTTTCTAAAACTTTTACAAACAATAGTATATACCTAAATATCATATTTATGGAGATATTTTGAAGACCGGAAATGAGCTTTGAAGAATACAGCTCGACTTCCGGTGAACCGATTTACTCCAAAAACTAATCAACTCTTAAAAAACTAAATAAAGTACTATATATGAAATTTGGTGTTGATATAATGCATCGTTTTTAAGTAAGAGCGACAACAAAGTACATAACGGCTACTTCCGGTTTATCGGTATTTCACGAATAACTCCTAATCAACCGGTGATACAAAAATATGTTAAATACAAAAGTTATAGTAAAATATATTATCTAAAACTTTTATAAGTAATACAATGCACGTATATATCACATTTATGGAGATATTTTGAAAACCGGAAATGATCTATAATGAATGAAGCTCGACTTCCGGTCAACCGATTTACTCCAAAAACTAATCAACTCTGACAGCACACACCACAGTACTATATACGAAGTTTGGTATTAATACGACCAATAGTTTTCACGATAGAGCGCCCACTAACACACACACACATACAGACACACACACACACACACACACACACACACACACACACACATACACACAGACATCATTCCGAAATTAGTCAAAACGTGTTCTAGGGACCCCAAAACATGTATTTCCGTTGAAATCTCGAAGTCGAATTTTTTCATGAAAACAATACTTTCTCTATACTTCGTATATGGAGAAAGTAAAAAGGGGGGAAAAATGGAAATTTCGCTAAAATTCTATGTTTTCGATGCTTTTTTTGATCAAAATGAAGGAAAATGACGAAAACAAAGGAAGAAAAGGTGGTAAAATTTAAATTTCGCTAAAATTCTCCGTTTTCGATGCTTTTTTTGATCAAAATGCAAGAAAATGACGAAAATTAAGGAAAAAAAGGGGATAAAAATTGAAATTTAGCTAAAATTCTCCGTTTTCGATGCTTTTTTTGATCAAAATGAAGGAAAATGACGAAAATTAAGGAAGAAAAGCGGGTTAAAATTTAAATCTCGCTAAAATTCTCCGTTTTCGATGCTTTTTAGATAAAAATGCAAGAAAATGACGAAAATTAAGGAAAAAAATGTATAAAAATTGAAATTTCGCTAAAATCTCCGTTTTCGATCCTTTTTATGATCAAAATGCAAGAAAATGACGAAAATTAAGGAAAAAAAGGGGATAAAAACTGAAATTTCGCTGTAATTCTCCCATCTCGATGCTTGTTTTTATCAAAATGCAATAAAATGACGAAAAATAAGGAAAAAATAGGGATAAAAATTGACATTTCGCTAAAATTTTAAGTTTTCGATGCTTTTTTTGATCAAAATGAAGGAAAATGACGAAAATTAAGAAAAAAAAGAGGATAAAAATTTAAATTTCGCTTAAAATCTCAGGTTACGATGCTTATTTTGATCAAAATGCAAGAAAATTACGAAAATTAAGAAAAAAAAGAGGACGAAAATTGAAATTTCGCTGAAATTCTAAGTTTTCGATGCTTTTTTGATCAATATGCAAGAAAAAGACGAAAATTAATGAAAAAAAGGGGATAAAAATTGAAATTTCGCTAAAATTCTCAGTTTTCGATGCTTTTCTTGATCAAAATGTAAGAAAACGACGAAAATTAAGGAAAAAAAGGGATAAAAATTGAAATTTCACTAAAATTCTCAGATTTCGATGCTTTTTTGATCAATATGCAAGAAAAAGACGAAAATTAAGGAAAAAAAGTGGATAAAAACTGAAATTTCGCTAAAATTCTCCGTTCTCGATTCTTTTTTTGATCAAAATGCAAGTAAATGACGAAGATTAAGGAAAAAAAGTGATAAAAACTGAAATTTCGCTAAAATTCTCCGTTTTCGATTCTTTTTTTGATCAAAATGCAAGTAAATGACGAAGATTAACGAAAAAAAGTGATAAAAACTGAAATTTCGCTAAAATTCTCCGTTCTCGATGCTTATTATTTATCAAAATGCAAGAAAACGACGAAAATTAAGGAAAAAAAGGGATAAAAATTGAAATTTCACTAAAATTCTCAGTTTTCGATGCTTTTTTTGATCAAAATGAAGGAAAATGACGAAAATTAAGGAAAAAAGAGGATAAAAATTGAAATTTCGCTAAAATTCTCCTTTTTAGATGCTTTTTTTGATTAAAATGCAAGAAAATGACGAAAATTAGGGAAAAAAAGGGGATAAAAATTTAAATTTCGCTAGAATTCTCCGTTTTCGATGCTTTTTTTGATCAAAATGCAAGAAAATGACGAAAATTAAAGAATAAAAGGGGATGAAAATTGAAATTTCGCTAAAATTCTCAGTTTTCGATGCTTTTTTTGATCAAAATGAAGGAAAATGACGAAAATTAAGGAAGAAAAGCGGGTTAAAATTTAAATCTCGCTAAAATTCTCCGTTTTAGATGCTTTTTTTGATCAAAATGCAAGAAAATGACGAATATTAAGGAAAAAGAGGGGATAAAGATTGAAATTTCGCCAAAATTCTCCGATTTCGATGCTTTTTTTGATTAAAATGCAAGAAAATGACGAAAATTAAGGAAAAAAAGGGGATAAAAATTTAAATTTCGCTAGAATTCTCCGTTTTCGATGCTTTTTTTGATCAAAATGCAAGAAAAAGACGAAAATTAATGAAAAAAAGGGGATAAAAATTGAAATTTCGCTAAAATTCTCAGTTTTCGATGCTTTTTTGATCAATATGCAAGAAAAAGACGAAAATTAATGAAAAAAAGGGGATAAAAATTGAAATTTCGCTAAAATTCTCAGTTTTCGATGCTTTTCTTGATCAAAATGTAAGAAAACGACGAAAATTAAGGAAAAAAAGGGATAAAAATTGAAATTTCACTAAAATTCTCAGATTTCGATGCTTTTTTGATCAATATGCAAGAAAAAGACGAAAATTAAGGAAAAAAAGTGGATAAAAACTGAAATTTCGCTAAAATTCTCCGTTCTCGATTCTTTTTTTGATCAAAATGCAAGTAAATGACGAAGATTAAGGAAAAAAAGTGATAAAAACTGAAATTTCGCTAAAATTCTCCGTTTTCGATTCTTTTTTTGATCAAAATGCAAGTAAATGACGAAGATTAACGAAAAAAAGTGATAAAAACTGAAATTTCGCTAAAATTCTCCGTTCTCGATGCTTATTATTTATCAAAATGCAAGAAAACGACGAAAATTAAGGAAAAAAAGGGATAAAAATTGAAATTTCACTAAAATTCTCAGTTTTCGATGCTTTTTTTGATCAAAATGAAGGAAAATGACGAAAATTAAGGAAAAAAGAGGATAAAAATTGAAATTTCGCTAAAATTCTCCTTTTTAGATGCTTTTTTTGATTAAAATGCAAGAAAATGACGAAAATTAGGGAAAAAAAGGGGATAAAAATTTAAATTTCGCTAGAATTCTCCGTTTTCGATGCTTTTTTTGATCAAAATGCAAGAAAATGACGAAAATTAAAGAATAAAAGGGGATGAAAATTGAAATTTCGCTAAAATTCTCAGTTTTCGATGCTTTTTTTGATCAAAATGAAGGAAAATGACGAAAATTAAGGAAGAAAAGCGGGTTAAAATTTAAATCTCGCTAAAATTCTCCGTTTTAGATGCTTTTTTTGATCAAAATGCAAGAAAATGACGAATATTAAGGAAAAAGAGGGGATAAAGATTGAAATTTCGCCAAAATTCTCCGATTTCGATGCTTTTTTTGATTAAAATGCAAGAAAATGACGAAAATTAAGGAAAAAAAGGGGATAAAAATTTAAATTTCGCTAGAATTCTCCGTTTTCGATGCTTTTTTTGATCAAAATGCAAGAAAATGACGAAAATTAAGGAAAAAAAGGGGATAAAAATTGAAATTTAGCTAAAATTCTCCGTTTTCGATGCTTTTTTTGATCAAAATGCAAGAAAATGACGAAAATTTAGGAAAAAAAGTGGATAAAAACTGAAATTTCGCTAAAATTCTCCGTTCTCGATTCTTTTTTTGATCAAAATGAAGGAAAATGACGAAAATTAAGAGAAAAAAGAGGATAAAAATTTAAATTTCGCTAAAAATCTCAGGTTTCGATGCTTATTTTGATCAAAATGCAAGAAAATTACGAAAATTAAGGAAAAAAAGAGGACGAATATTGAAATTTCGCTGAAATTCTAAGTTTTCGATGCTTTTTTGATCAATATGCAAGAAAAAGACGAAAAGTAATGAAAAAAAGGGGATAAAAATTGAAATTTCGCTAAAATTCTCAGTTTTCGATGCTTTTCTTGATCAAAATGTAAGAAAACGTCGAAAATTAAAGAAGAAAAGGGATAAAAATTGAAATTTCACTAAAATTCTCAGTTTTCGAAGCTTTTTTGATCAATATGCAAGAAAAAGACGAAAATTAAGGAAAAAAAGTGGATAAATACTGAAATTTCGCTAAAATTCTCCGTTCTCGATTCTTTTTTTGATCAAAATGCAAGTAAATGACGAAGATTAAGGAAAAAAAGGTATAAAAATTGAAATTTCACTAAAATTCTCAGTTTTCGATGCTTTTTTTGATCAAAATGAAGAAAATGACGAAAATTAAGGAAAAAAGCGGGGCAAAATTAAAATATATCGCTAAAATTCTCCATTTTAGATGCTTTTTTTGATCAAAATGCAAGAAAATGACGAATATTAAGGAAAAAGAGGGGATAAAGATTGAAATTTCGCCAAAATTCTCCGATTTCGATGCTTTTTTTGATTAAAATGCAAGAAAATGACGAAAATTAAGGAAAAAAAGGGGATAAAAATTTAAATTTCGCTAGAATTCTCCGTTTTCGATGCTTTTTTTGATCAAAATGCAAGAAAATGACGAAAATTAAAGAATAAAAGGGGATAAAAATTGAAATTTCGCTAAAATTCTCAGTTTTCAATGCTTTTTTTGATCAAAATGTAAGAAAATGACGAAAATTAAGGAAGAAAAGGGGGTTAAAATTTAAATTTCGCTAAAATTCACCGTTTTCGATGCTTTTTATATCAAAATGCAAGAAAATGACGAAAATTAAGGAAAAAAATGATAAAAATTGAAATTTTGCTAAAATCTCTTTTTTCGATCCTTTTTATGATCAAAATGCAAAAAAATGACGAAAATTAAGGAAAAAATCTGATGTGGCCAGCACATGACTTTCTCCATATATAAGATGTAAATACTTATCTACGACAGTAATTTCGAACTCAAAACATTATAAATAATGCTGTTCGGGAAATGCTGGATGAAAAACGATGAAACTGGCCTTTCGCCCATAGAGCCCAGAGCACCCACAAAGTACATAATCAGCAACTTCCGGTTTATCAGTATTTCAGGAATAACTCCTAAACAATCAGTGATACGAAAATAAGTTTCATACAAAAGTTATAGTAAATTACATTTTCTAAAACTTTTATAGGAAATAGAAAATACCTATATATCATATTTATGGAGATATTTTGAAAACCGGAAATGAGCTTTGAAGAATGAAGCTCAACTTCCGGTTAACCGATTTACTCCAAAAACTGATCAACTCTAAAGACTGTAACAAAAATACTACATATGAAACTTAGTATTGATCCGCCAAATAGTTTTCATGTTAGAGCGCCTACAAAGTACATAATCATCTTCTTCCGGTTTATCAGTGTTTCACGAATAACTCCTAATCAACCGATGATACAAAAATATGTTAAATACAAAAGTTATAGTAAATTTCATTATCTAAAACTTTTATTGGTTAACAATATACGTATATATCATATTTATGGAGATATTTTGAAAACCGGAAATGAGCTTTAATGAATAAAGCTCGACTTCCGGTTGATCGATTTACTCCAAAAACTAACCAACTCTGACAGCACACACCACAGTACTATATGAAGTTTGGTGTTGATACGACCAATAGTTTTCACATTAGAGCGTCCACTATCACACACACACATACACACACACACACACACACACACACACACACACATACACACAGACATCATTCCGAAAATGGTCAAAACGTGTTCTAGGGACCCCAAAACATGTATTTCCGTTGAAATCTCGAAGTCGTATTTTTTCATGAAAACAATACTTTCTGTATACTTCGTATATGGAGATAGTAAAAAGGGGTTAAAATTGAAATTTCGCTAAAATTATCCGTTTTCGATTCTTTTTTTGATCAAAATGCAAGAAAATGACGAAGATTAAGGAAAAAAAGTGATAAAAATTGAAATTTCGCGATAATTCTCCGTTTTCGATGCTTTTTTTTATCAAAATGCAAGAAAACGACGAAAATTAAGGAAAAAATCTGATGTGGCCAGCACATGACTTTCTCCATTTATAAGATGTAAATATTTATCTACGACAGTAATTTCGAACTCTATATTCCATCTAAACTTGGAAGATGAGTGATTAATTTATATATTATTATCTTTTACGTCACAAACATTATAAATAATGTTTTTCGGGACATGCTCGATAAAATTCTGATGTGGCCAGCACATGACTTTCTCCATATATAAGATGTAAATATTTATCTACGACAGTAATTTCGAACTCTATATTCAATATAAACTTGAAGATGAGTGATTAATTTATATATTATTATCTTTTACGTCACAAAAATTATAAATAATGTTTTTCGGGACATGTTCGATGAAAAAAGATGAATTTGGCCTTTCGCCCATAGAGCCCAGAGCGCCCACAAAGTACATAATCAGCAACTTCCGGTTTATCAGTATTTCATGAATAACTCCTAAACAATCAGTGATAAAAAAATATGTTTCAAACAAAAGTTATAGTAAATTACATTTTCTAAAACATTTATAAATAATAGTATATACCTAAATATAATATTTATGGAGATATTTTGAAAACCGGAAATAAGCTTTGAAGAATGAAGCTCAACTTCCGGGTGACCGATCTACTCTAAAAACTAATCAATTTTAACGACTGTAATAAAAGTACAATTTATGAAATTTGGTGTAGATCCGACAATTAATTTTCATGTTAGAGCGCCCACAAAGTACATAATCATCTTCTTCCGGTTTATCAGTATTTCACGAATAACTCCAAATCAACCGCAGATACAAAAATATATTCAATACAAAAGTTATAGTAAATTACATTATCTAAAACTTTTATAAGTAATACAATATACGTTTATATCATATTTATGGAGATATTTTGAAAACCGGAAATGAGCTTTAATCAATAAAGCTCGACTTCCGGTTGACCGATTTACTCCAAAAACTAATCAACTCTGACAGCACACACACCACTACTATACATGAAGTTTGGTATTGATACGACCAATAGTTTTCACGTTAGAGCGCCCACTATCACACACACACATACACACACACACACACACACACACACACACATACACACAGACATCATTCCGAAAATGGTCAAAACGTGTTCTAGGGACCCCAAAACATGTATTTCCGTTGAAATCTCGAAGTCGAATTTTTTCATGAAAACAATACTTTCTCTATACTTCGTATATGGAGAAAGTAAAAATCTGATGTGGCCAGCACATGACTTTCTCCATATATATAAGATGTAAATATTTATCTACGAAAGTATTTTCGAACTCTGTATTCCATCTAAACTTTGAAGATGAGTGATTAATTTATATCATATTATCTTTTACGTCACAAACATTATAAATAATGTTTTTCGGGACATGCTCGATGAAAAACGATGAAATGGCTATTCCCCCACAGCGCCCAGAGCTCTCATGAAGTACAAAATCGGCAACTTCCGGTTTATCAGTATTTCATGAATATCTCCTAAAAAATCAGTTTTACAAAAATATATTTCAAACAAAAGTTATAGCAAAATTTATTTTCTAAAACTATTATAGTTAATAGTATATACCTAAATATCATATTTATTGAGATATTTTGAAAACCGGAAATGAGCTTTGAAGAATGAAGCTCGACTTCCGTTGTACTGATTTTCTCCAAAAACTAATCAACTCTAAACACACCAACCAAAATACTATATATGAAATTTGGTGTTGATCCGACAATTAATTTTCATGTTAGATAGCCCACAAAGTACATAATAGCTACTTCCGGTTTATCAGTAATTCACGAATAACTTCTAATCAACCGATGATAAAAAAATATGTTAAATACAAAAGTTATAGTATATCACATTATCTAAAACTTTTATCAGTAATACATAATACCTATATATCATATTTATGGAGATATTTTGAAAACCGGAATGAGCTCAGATGAATAAAGCTCGACTTCCGGTCAACCGATTTACTCCAAAAACTAATTTACTCTGACAGCACACATAACAGTACTATATATGAAGTTTGGTTTTGATACGACTAATTGTTTTCACGTTAGAGCGCCCACTAGCACACACACACATACAGACACACACACACACACTCACACACACACACACACACACACACACACACACACACACACACACACACACATACACACAGACATCATTCCGAAAATGGTCAAAACGTGTTCTAGGGACCCCACGACGTGTATTTCCGTTGAAATCTCAAAGTCGAATTTTTTCATGAAAACAATACTTTCTCTATAGTTCGTATATGGAGAAAGTAAAAAAGGGATAAAAATTGAAATTTCGCTAAAATTCTCAGTTTTCGATGCTTTTTTTGATCAAAATGAAGGAAAATTACGAAAATTAAGGAAAAAAAGAGGATAAAAATTGAAATTTCGCTAAAATTCTAAGTTTTCGATGCTTTTTTTTATCCAAAAGCAAGAAAATGGCGAAAATTATGGAAAAAATCTGATGTGGCCAGCACATGACTTTCTCCATATATAAGATGTAAATATTTATCTACGACAGTAATTTCGAACTCTATATTCAATCTAAACTTGGAAGATGAGTGATTAATTTATATATTATTATCTTTTACGTCACAATCATTATAAATAATGTTTTTCGGGACATGCTCGATGAAAAAAGATGAATTTGGCTTTTCGCCCATAGAGCCCAGATCGCCCACGAAGTACATAATCAGCAACTTCCGGTATATCAGTATTTTATGAATAACTCCTAAACAATTAGTGATACTAAAATATGTTTCATACAAAAGTTATAGTAAGATACATTTTCTAAAACATTTATAAACAATAGTATATACCTAAATAACATATTTATGGAGATATTTTGAAAACCGGAAATGAGCTTTGAAGGATGAAGCTCGACTTCCGGTGAACCGATTTACTCCAAAAACTAATCAACTGTAATGACTGTAATAAAAGTACTATATATGAAATTAAGTCTTGATCCAACAAACAGTTTTCATGTTAGACTGCCCACAAAGTACATATTTATCTTCTTCCGGTTTATCAGTACTTCACGAATAACTCCTAATCAACCGGTGATACAAAAATATGTTAAATACAAACGTTATAGTAAATTACATTATCTAAAACTTTTATAAGTAATACAATTTACGTATACATCATAATTATGGAGATATTTTGAAAACCGGAAATGCGCTTTAATAAATAAAGCTCGACTTCCGGTTGACCGATTTACTCCAAAAACTAATCAACTCTGACAACACACACCACAGTACTAAATATGAAGTTTGGTATTGATACGACTAATAGTTTTCTCGTTAGAGCGTCCACTATCACACACACACACACACACACACACACACACAGACATCATTCCGAAAATGGTCAAAACGTGTTCTAGGGACCCCAAAACATGTATTTCCGTTGAAATCTCAAAGTCGAATTTTTTCATGAAAACAATACTTTCTCTATACTTCGTATATGGAGAAAGTAAAAAAGGGGATTAAAATGGAAATTTCGCTAGAATTCTCCTTTTTCGATGCTTTTTTTGATCAAAATGCAAGAAAATGACGAAAATTAAGGAAAAATCGGGGAAAAATTGAAATATCGCAAAAATTCTCCATTTTAGATGCTTTTTTTGATCAAAATGCAAGAAAATTACAAAAAGTAAGGAAAAAAATCTGATGTGGCCAGCACATGAGTTTCTCCATATATAAGATGTAAGTACTTATCTACGACAGTAATTTCGAACTTTAAACATTATAAATAACGTTGTTCGGGTCATGCTGGATGAAAAACGATGAAACTGGCCTTTCGACCATAGAGCCCATAGCGCCCACAAAGTACATAATCAGCATCTTCCGGTTTATCAGTATTTCAGGAATAACTCCTAAACAATCAGTGATACGAAAATATGTTTCATACAAAAGTTATACTAAATGTTATTTTCTAAAACATTTATAGATAATAGTATATACCTAAATATCATATTTATGGAGATATTTTGAAAACAGGAAATGAACTTGAAGAATGAAGCTCAACTTCCGGTTAACCGATTTTCTCCAAAAACTAATAAACTCTAAAGACTGTAATAGAAGTACTACATATGATATTTGGTGTTAATCCGCCAAATAGTTTTCATGTTAGAGCGCCCACAAAGTACATAATCATCTTCTTCCTGTTTATCAGTGTTTCACGAATAACTCCTAATCAACCGGTGATACAAAAATATGTTAAATACAAAAGTTATAGTAAATTTCATTATCTTAAACTTTTATAAGTAATACAATATACGTATATAATATATTTATGGAGATATTTTGAAAACCGGAAATGAGCTTTAATGAATAAAGCTCGACTTCCGGTTGACCGATTTACTCCAAAAACTAATCAACTCTGACAGCACACAACACAGTACTATATATGAAGTTTGATGTTGATAGGACTAATAGTTTTTACGTTAGAGCGCCCACTATCACACACACACGCACACACAAACACACACACACACACACACATACACACAGACATCATTCCGAAAATGGTCAAAACGTGTTCTAGGGACCCCAAAACATGTATTTCCGTTGAAATCTCGAAGTCGAATCTTTTCATGAAAACAATACTTTCTGTATACTTCGTATATGGAGAAAGTAAAAAGGGGATAAAAATTGAAATTTCGCTAAAATTATCCGTTTTCGATTCTTTTTTTGATCAAAATGCAAGTAAATGACGAAGATTAAGGAAAAAAAGTGATAAAAACTGAAATTTCGCTAAAATTCTCCGTTCTCGATGCTTATTATTTATCAAAATGCAAGAAAACGACGAAAATTAAGGAAAAAATCTGATGTGGCCAGCACATGACTTTCTCCATATATAAGATGTAAATATTTATCTACGACAGTAATTTCGAACTCTATATTCCATCTAAACTTGGAAGAGGAGTGTTTAATTTATATATTATTATCTTTTACGTCACAAAAATTATAAATAATGTTTTTCGGGACATGCTCGATGAAAAAAGATGAATTTGGCCTTTCACCCTTAGAGCCCAGAGCGCCCACAAAGTACATAATCAGCAACTTCCGGTTTATCAGTATTTCATGAATAACTGCTAAACAATCAGTGATAAAAAAATATGTTTAATACAAAAGGTGTAGTAGAGTACTTTTTCTAAAACTTTTAAAAATAATAGTATATACCTAAATATCATATTTATAGAGTATTTTGCAAAATCGGAAATAAGTTTCGAAGAGTAAAGCTCAACTTCCGGTTCAATGATATACTCTAAAAAATAATAAACTCTAATCACAACAACCAAAGTAATATACATGAAATTTGGTGTTGAAACGACAAATAGTTTTCATGTGAGAGCGCCCACAAAGTAAATACTAACCAAATTCCGGTTTATCGGTATTTCATGAAGAACTCCTAAACAATCGGTGATATAAAAGTATGTTTCATACAAAAGTTATAGTATGATATATTTTCTAAAACATTTATAATTAATAGTATATACCTAAATATCATATTTATGGAGATATTTTGAAAACCGGAAATGAGCTTTGTAGAATGAAGCTCGACTTCCGGTCAACCGATTTACTCCAAAAACTAATCAACTCTAACGAAACCAACAAAAACACTATATGTGGAATTTAAAGTTGATACAACGAATGGTTTTCATGTTAGAGCGCCCACAAAAGACATAACAGCTACTTCCCGGGTTATCGGTATTGCACGAATAACTCTTAATCAACCGGTGATACAAAAATATATTAAATACAAAAGTTATAGTAAATTATATTATCTAAAACTTTTATAAGTAATACAATATACCAATATATCATATTTATGGATATATTTTGAAAACCAGAAATGAGCTTTACACAACGTACATAATCAGCAACTTCCGGTTTATCAGTATTTCATGGATAACTCCTAAACAATCAGTGATGCAAAGATATGTTTCATATAAAAGTTATAGTTATATCAATTTTCTACAACATTTATAAATAATAGTATATACCTAAATATCATATTAATGGAGATATTTTGAAAACCGGAAATGAGCTTTGAAGAATGAAGCTCGACTTCCGGTCAGCCGATTTACTCCAAAAACTAATCAACTCTAACGACTGTAATAAAAGTACTATGTATGAAATTTGTTGTTAATCCGACAAATAGTTTTCATGTTAGAGCGCCCACAAAGTACATAATCATCTTCTTCCGGTTTATCAGTATTTCACGAATAACTCCTAATGAACCGGTGATACAAAAATATGTTAAATACAAAAGTTATAGTAAATATTACTATCTAAAACTTTTATACGTAATACAATAGACGTATATATCATATTTATGGAGATATTTTGAAAACCGGAAATGAGCTTTAATGAATAAAGCTCGACTTCCGGTTAACGGATTTACTCCAAAAACTAATCAACTCTGACAGCACACACAACAGTACTATATATGAAGTTTGGTATTGATACGACTTTTAGTTTTCGAGTTAGAACGCCCATTATCACACACACACATACACACACACACACTCACACACACACACACACACACACACACACACACACACACACACACACACACACACACACACACATACACACAGACATCATTCAGAAAATGGTCAAAACGTGTTCTAGGGACCCCAAAACGTGTATTTCCGTTGAAATCTCGAAGTCGATTTTTTTCATGAAAACAATACTTTCTCTATACTTCGTATATGGAGAAAGTAAAAAAGGGATAAAAATTGAAATTTCACTAAAATTCTCAGTTTTCGATGCTTTTTTTGATCAAAATGAAGGAAAATGACGAAAATTAAGGAAAAAAAGAGGATAAAAATTGAAATTTCGCTAAAATTCTCCTTTTTCGATGCTTTTTTTGATTAAAATGCAAGAAAATGACGAAAATTAAGGAAAAAATCTGATGTGGCGAGCACATGACTTTCTCCATATATAAGATGTAAATACTTATCTACGACAGTAATTTCGAACTCTAAACATTATAAATAATATTGTTCGGGACATGCTGGATGAAAAACGATGAAACTGGCCTTTCGCCCATAGAGCCCAGAGCGCCCACAAAGTACATAATCAGCAACTTCCGGTTTATCAGTATTTCAGGAATAACTCCTAAACAATCAGTGATACGAAAATATGTTTCATAATAAAGTTATAGTAAGTTTTATTTTCTAAAACATTTATAAATAATAGCATATACCTAAATATCATATTTATGGAGATATTTTGAAAACAGGAAATGAACTTTGAAGAATGAAGCTCAACTTCCGGTTAACCGATTTACTCCAAAAACTAATCAACCCTAGTGACTGTAATAGAAGTGCTACATATGAAATTTGGTGTTGATCTGCCAAAGAGTTTTCATGTTAGAGTGCCCACAAAGTACATAATCGTCTTCTTCCGGTTTATCAGTGGTTCACGAATAACTCCTAATCAACTGGTGATACTAAAATATGTTAAATACAAAAGTTATAGTAAATTTCACTATCTAAAACTTTTATTGGTAATACAATATACGTATATATCATATTTATGGAGATATTTTGTAAACCGGAAATGAGCTTTAATGAATAAAGCTCGACTTCCGGTTGATCGATTTACTCCAAAAACTAACCAACTCTGACAGCACACACCACAGTACTATATGAAGTTTGGTGTTGATACGACCAATAGTTTTCACATTAGAGCGTCCACTATCACACACACACACATACACACACACACACACACACACAAACACACACATACACACAGACATCCTTCCGAAAATGGGCAAAACGTGTTCTAGGGACCCCAAAACATGTATTTCCGTTGAAATCTCGAAGTCGAATTTTTTCATGAAAACAATACTTTCTGTATACTTCGTATATGGAGAAAGTAAAAAGGGGATAAAAATTGAAATTTCGCTAAAATTATCCGTTTTCGATTCTTTTTTTGGTCAAAATGCAAGTAAATGACGAAGATTAAGGAAAAAAATTGATAAAAATTGAAATTTTGCGAAAATTCTCCGTTTTCGATGCTTTCTTGATCAAAATGCAAGAAAATGACGAAAATTAAGGTTAAAAGGGGATAAAAAAATAAATTCCGCTAAAATTCTCCGTTCTCAATGCTTTTCATTTTCAAAATGCAAGAAAATGACGAAAATTAAGGAAAAAAAGGGGATAAAAATTGAAATTTCGCTAAAATTCTCCTTTTTCGATGCTTTTTTTGATCAAAATGCAAGAAAAAGACGAAAATTAAGGAAAAAATCTGATGTGGCCAGCACATGACTTTCTCCATATATAAGATGTAAACATTTATCTACGACAGTATTTTCGAACTCTTTATTCCATCTAAACTTTGAAGATGAGTGATTAATTTATATCATATTATATATTACGTCACAAACATTATAAATTATGTTTTTCGGGACATGCTCGATGAAAAACGATGAAATGGCTATTCACCCACAGCGCCCAGAGCGCTCATGAAGAACATAATCGGCAACTTCCGTTTTATCAGTATTTCATGAATATCTCCTAAAAAATCAGTTTTACAAAAATATATTTCAAGCAAAAGTTATAGAAAATTTTTTTTTCTAAAACTTTTATCTATAATAGTATATACCTTAATATCATATTCATTGAGATATTTTGAAAACCGGAAATGAGCTTTGAAGAATGCAGCTCCACTTCCGGTTAACCGATTTACTCCAAAAACTAATCAACTCTAAACACTGTAATAGAAGTACTACATATGAAATTAAGTGTTGATCCGCCAAATACTTTTCATGTTAGAGCGCCCACAAAGTACATAATCATCTTCTTCCGGTTTATCAGTGTTTCACGAATAACTCCTAATCAACCGGTGATACAAAAATATGTTAAATACAAAAGTTATAGTAAATTACATTATCTTAAACTTTTATAAGTAATACAATATACGTATATATCATATTTATGGAGATATTTTGAAAACCGGAAATGAGCTTTAATGAATAAAGCTCGACTTCCGGTTGACTGATTTACTCCAAAAACTAATCAACTCTGACAGCACACACCACAGTACTATATATGTAGTTTGGTGTTGATACGACCAATAGTTTTCACGTTAGAGCGTCCACTATCACACACACACACACACACACACACACATACACACAGACATCATTCCGAAAATGGTCAAAACGTGTTGTAGGGACCCCAAAACATGTATTTCCGTTGAAATCTCGAAGTCGAATTTTTTCATGAAAACAATACTTTCTCTATACTTCGTATATGGAGAAAGTAAAAATCTGATGTGGCCAGCATATGACTTTCTCCATATATATAAGATGTAAATATTTACCTACCGCAGTAATTTCGAACTCTATATTCCATCTAAAGTTGGAATATGAGTGATTAATATATATATATATATATATATATATATATATATATATATATATATATATATATATATATATATATATATATATTATTATCTTTGACGCCAAAAACATGAATAATAATGTTTATCGGGACATGATCGATGAAAAACGATGAAATTGGCATTTCGCCCATAGAGCCCAGAGCGCCCACAAAGTACATAATCAGCAACTTCCGGTTTATCAGTATTTCATGAATAACTCCTACACAATCAGTGATAAAAAAATATGTTTCAACCAAAAGTTATAGTAAATTTTATTTTCTAAAACTTTTATAAACAATAATATATACCTAAATATCATATTTATGGAGATATTTTGAAAACCGGAAATGAGCTTTAATGAATAAAGCTCGACTTCCGGTAAACCGATTTACTCCAAAAACTAATCAACTCTGACAGCACACACCACAGTACTATATACGCAGTTTGGTATTAATACGACCAATAGTTTTCACGATATAGCGCCCACTAACACAAACACACATACAGACACACACACACACACACACACACACATTGGACTCCGTAGCGTTCGGACGTGTTTCGGCTTCGCTCCCGGTCTCTTACTTTGTGTGCGCTTTCTTTCATCGTTGTCATCGTTTCATCTCATCGTTCTGTGTTTGTTCGCTTCGTTTGTGCTTCGTCTTCATCCAGTGATCGTCGGTGAGTGTCCAATTTGTTGATTTGTCTGGTTTTTCGTCTCGTGTTGTTCGCATACGCTCGCCATCAGCGTGAGTCTCACACGTTCGTCATCTGCCGCCTCGGTGGCGGCAGAAATGGACGTGGCTTCACCTACAGTGTCGCCTTCATCCTCAGAGATGGATTTATCTGGAAGTAGTCAGTGTAATTCGCAGAAATTGACCTATAAATCAATTCTATCTACGCCCGCTTCTCAATTGTCTGGTGACTCATCGCCATGTGCTCCCAAAAGCTCGTCCTCCCATACCTCGAGGCCTACCTCCCCCGTCCCTCGACCTGCCTCCCCTACTTCTAGGCCAGTATCCCCTACCTCCACGCCAGCTCCCCCTCCCATACGCAGACCTGTTCAGCTACCACCCCTACGTAGCGACGCAGGAGACTCGGCGCACGTCTCCTCTCCTCCCTCTACCTCAGAGCTGGTCGCCCCCCCTACCGCCCCTCCATCCACCCCGGGGCACTCTCTTGGCGTTTCCCCTTCCACTTTGGCTTCGTCAACATACATTTCAGATTCTACTACGTTACCGTCCATTCCTTCCCCGCCAGCGCCTACAGCCCCTCCTCTCGGCACATACGCGCAGCGGGTTCGAGGGGAATCTCTTGGAAATTACGCACGCACACCTACACACGAGAGTCCCAACGGGACTTTTTCTTTCACGCGTCGAAGGGTAACGCCGGTGCTGACCGGTCCTAACCGAAAAAGGGGTATTATAATGCAAGGTTTGCCGGACACCCCAGTTCACCAATATGTCTTCGCGGTTGCTAGTAAAATAGGGGGCGGGAGTAAAATCACGCATGCCACGCGGCTCTCCCAGAATAGAATTTGTATCTACCTCGCGAGCGAGGCACTGGTCGACACATTTATCTCCGACTTCGGCGGTGTCGAGATAAACAACACATGGGTCGCGGCACGCCGCATGGTGACCGCGGCTAAAAAAGTTTTTCTGAGCAACATCCCGCCCGAGGTCTCTAACAAAGACTTACTCGAGATACTAAGCGAGGCCGGAAGAATAGTGTCGCCGATTTATCCCCTGACATCCGGCATTAGAGTCGATGACTTTACTCACGTCTCCTCATGGAGGAGGATGGTACATATGGTCATCAGGGAAGGGATCAGGATGCCCGACTCCTTCGTCGTCGACGTTGGGGACACCCCTTACCGGGTATTCTTAAGAGTTGACGACGGTAGGTGTTTCCAGTGCGGGGAGGACGGCCACGCAGCCAACACATGCCCAAAATCAAACGCCACCTCGAAACAAATACCAAAAACCGTACCGTCAACGGATGGCGTCCCGCTAGCCACCACCAATGCTCCCTCTACCTCTGATGATCTGAGTTCCTCCACGAGTACCTCTGTCCCCGTTGTTTCCGCGACCACTCAGTCCGGTGCACTATCATCAGAGGAGGGCAAAACTCCTCCCGAGACAGATATTACTCCTGAGGAAATCAATCTGGTCGACTCGCAAACGGCTAAACTCCTTGCCCCTCTTGCCATGGATTCGCCACCATCAGTCGCGATTGAGAGCCTCGAGCTCTCGGCCTCTCAAAAGAGGAAAACACACACGGGAACCCCAGAAGATAACCTCCTCGGTCAAATGCAAAGGAAAGAAAAGAATCCGAAAATAACCAAAGAAATGCGCCCGGATGACGAGGGGCTTAAACAAATAGCGGATTATTACACAAAAAATCCCGGGTTCACAAACATATCTTTTTTATCCCTAAGTAAATTCTTGCGAGACGTAAAGGGGAGGACGGACAGGATCGCCGCCTTAAAAGAAAATTTCAGTGAACCCATCGAAGCATTTAAAGTCCTGGCCACCCTCGACAAGCAGAAAGTCGTAAAACAGGGGGCAATGAAGATGAGGATCAAGAGGTTGGTCCAGCACGCCCTACAGGACGACATCTTCAATGCATAATTTTGTCATATTTATAACCATCATTATTTATTTACATATTTTGAAAATATCTATTGCCCTTATCAATATTTTTGCCCATTACACGCATCTACTTCGTCGTTGTCGGTCGGTCATTCGGTGTCGTGTATATATTTTTATTTATATTTATTTATTAATATTTATTTATTGTCCTTGTTTTAAATGCATCCATTCCTCGGATGTTTTATTCGTGTGTGTCCGATTTGTGCCCTTGGTTATCCTTTTGATGAAACGAGCAATTTTAAATAGGGATTTTATTGCGCCGCCTTCGGCCAGTGTGTGTCTGTCTATTTATTTATTTATTATTCGTGTTCGTCCGTGCTTTTATAAATTTATAAATTTATTTATTTATTTATTTATTTATTCGCGCATCATAGTGCGTGGTTTAAAGCACGTCTGTTTTTATCATATGTACGACGCTCCAGCTTTTTATGATCCTTTTATAGTTTGCTCGTCGTTTCTTGATTGGATTGTCCTTGCTCGAGGACGGATATGACAGATTTGAGAATAATCTCGCTAAACGTTCGCTCCGTGAGGGGAACTCTAAAGTGGGCACACCTGACGGCCTTCTTGGAGGCCCATCGGCCGGAAGTGGTGCTGCTGCAGGAGACCAACACCGTCGCGCCTGCGATGGACTCCCTGCCGCAGTACGAGTTTTTCTTCTCTCCCCTCTCCACGCCTCACACAGGAACGGCGGTCGCGGTGCACAGATCCGTGTGCGGCGGTGCGCGCCCGCCCGTCGTGATTAGCGACGGGCACGCCTTGGGTGTGACCGTCGGCCTGGGGGGTGTGACGCTCGACTTCGTGTCATTTTACGGACCGCACGAGCAGCATGAGGCGCTGACTGTCATCGATCGGCTGAGAGAACACCTAGAAGCGACGAGGCAGCAGCGCAGAGGACCGAGAGTGACTATATTAGGGGGAGATTTTAACGTCACTTTGGACCCCGGGAGGGACAGATCCTCCGGGAGGGAGAGACATCCCCGGGTCGCAAACGCGCTCCGGAGTTTGGTGGAGGACATGGAGCTGGTGGACCCGTGGGTGGAGACGAGGAGGGGAGAGGAGGGTTTCACCTTTCACGGAGCGGAGGGTGGAAACGTGCGCTCGAGGCTGGACCGCTTATACGTGTCCGGCGGGAGCCTCTCAGCCGTAAAAAATATGAGGACGGTGCCGTCGTTTACCGACCATAGAGGGGTGGCAGCCACTCTTTCGTTGCCAAGAGTGATCCCTCGACCTCCGTACTGGAGGTTGGACAATGGGTTGCTGCGCAACGAGGAGTACGTTCAAAACATAAAGACGCTCATCGCGGCGATCAACGATCTACGTTGTTTGGGAGACCCGGTATCGAAGTGGGAGACCCTAAAGTTTGAAGTGAAGGAGAGAACGGTCGACTACGTGAGGAGACTCAGACGGCAGCAGAGGGAAGCCATAGAGGAAGGAATTCAACTACAGCGGGCTAAGGCTATCGTGGCGAGGATGGGGTGGGAGAATATAATCGTCAACGACGACCCGCTGGCTCCTCACGTAGCGAAGTGGTACACGCGCGTCGTTCCGAGACCGCTGGAGGGCCTGGAGATCGACGGTCGATGGGAGGAGGACCTTGTGGCGATAAGAATGCACGTTTCCGCCTATTTTGGCGAAATTTTCGACCCAAAAGACGCGGAGCCTCTAACAAGTGAAGAGGACGAAGCCCTCCTCTTCGAAGCCCTCGACAGCGTCTGCGAGGACGAAAGGGCCTTGCTGAACGTGGAGGTTTCGGAGGACGAGATGCTGGAGGCACTTAAGAAGCTTAATAGAAACAAGACCCCGGGGTCAGACGGACTGACCCCGGAATTCTACATCGCCTTCTGGGACGTCCTCGAGGGCCTGTTCGGGGACATGGTGCGGGAGAGCTTTCGGAGGGGAAGCCTCCCCAGAACCAGCAGGTCGTCCGTCATCGCCCTCGTCCCGAAGAGCGGGGGGGGCAGAACGATCGATGGTTGGAGGCCCGTGTCGATCACCAACACGGATTACAAAATAATGGCAAAATTATTATCGATGAGGGTCGGCAGAGTAATAGCATCTGTCATATCCGTCGAGCAGTCGTACTGCGTTCCGGGGAGAAGCATTTTTGACGCCATCTCCACTGTGCGGGACATGGTGAGATCGGCGAACGCCGAGGATACGCCTCTGGCGGTGCTCTCCTTGGACCAGTCGAAAGCCTTCGATCGAGTCGGCCACGCTTATTTGATCAAGATTTTAGAAAGAATGGGTTTCGGGGACCGACTGATCGGCATGCTGCGGACGCTGTACCGGGACGCCGTATGCATGGTCCGAGTCGGGTCCTCTCTTACGCCCCCTATCCCTTTCCGAAGGGGAATAAGGCAGGGATGTCCACTTTCCGGACAACTGTACACCCTCGCCTTCGAGCCCCTCGTTCGGGCCCTCAAAGCGAGGCTCACCGGTGCCTCTATCCCCCGCCACCCGGAGACGCGGATAGCCGTCAGCGTCTATGCGGACGACGTGACGGTGTTCGCATCGGAGGAGGAGGATTTAAGGCGGGTTTTTCCGGCGTACGACCTCTACGCTCGGTCTTCGGGGGCCAAGATAAACGCAGAGAAGACGGTGGGGCTGTGGGTCGGCAGGTGGAGAGGCAGGCAGGACTCTCCCCTCGAAATAAGATGGAATTCGGAACACGGCAAATACCTAGGCCGAAAGATCTTCAACGACGAAGATCCGGAAAGGGAGGTTCTTGAGAAAGAGATGGTCGAAACGATCGAGACGGCCCTCAGGAGTTGGAAGCCAAGAATGAGCCCGATGTCGTTGAGGGGGAGGGTGTGCGTGGCGAATCAGTTCGTCGCGCCCAAGATATGGCACACCCTCCAGACCTTTCAGCCTTCACCCTCATTTTCTTCAAGGATCCAGAGGCTGCTGGTGGATGCCATTTGGTTGGGTAGAAAGCACTGGGTGAAGAAGAAGGTGGCGACGGCGCCGGTTCGAGAGGGAGGACTCGGGCTCGTCGACGTTGGGGTTAAGATCCTCGGATTTCGATTCAACGCCGCACAGAGGCTCCTCCTTTCAGAGGAGGCAGCAGCGGAGCCGTGGAGGCTGCTCGCGGCCGCGGGCTTCGGGCGCGCGACGGGGGGGCGTCCGTGGAGGGACGCTTTCGATCGTGGCACGGGGTCGCGCCGGCTCTCCGGCTTTCGCCGCTCGCTAGTCAGGGCGTGGCGGTCGATGGGGCCGGAGAGAGAGGGCGCGGGAGTTTACGTCTTCTCCAGCGCGAGGCTCGGGAGGAGGATGGATCTTCCGATCCCCAAAAGGGCCGTATACAAAGAAGTTCTGTACAGAAGAAACAACGAGATCTGGCCACTCTCGGGTCGTGAGCCGAGGGAGGAGATCAGGTGGAGATCCCTCCGATCGCACCCCACCCTGGGGCATGATGGGGACGCGGCATGGCGCCTGGCTCATGGCGCGTGGGCGGACTGCCCCTTTCTCAGGAAGACCGGGATAAGAGAAAAAGACGACTGCCCTTGGTGCCCGGGAGTCGTCGGCACGGCCTGGCACCTGGCATACGTCTGTCCGAAGACGAGGCCGCTGTGGAGCGCGGTCGTTGGGGCCACAAAGAACCTGACGGGGAAAAGGGAGGTCCTCGTGAAGGAAATATATGGGGGAATCCTGGAGAGAGGGTCCCCAGGTACCAGGCTCGCCAACTTTCTCCTTTCGTTGGCGAAGGGAGAAATTAGGAGACAGCTAGACGCCTTTTTCCGGGGGCGGACGAGAGACGTCGCCTACGCGGAGGCGTTTTCGAGGGCCCTCCGGAAAAGGTTGAAATTAGAAAGAGACCACGCCGAGGCATGCTGCAGCGGGGAGATGCTCGGCGTGTGGACCCAAAAAAATTTCCTGATCGATTCCCAAACGGGAGAGCTGAAGGAGGATTGCCCACTCCTTCACTTAAACTGACCCCTTTTTAAACCTTTTATCCTTTATCTTTTTATCTATTTATTTATTTATTTATTTATTGTTATCGCGTCATGGAGTGGCGACGTGTAATTTACTTTTGTCGCCGCTTGATGCA
Source organism: Sympetrum striolatum (assembly GCA_947579665.1). Lineage (NCBI taxonomy): Eukaryota > Metazoa > Arthropoda > Insecta > Odonata > Libellulidae > Sympetrum > Sympetrum striolatum. The sequence goes on from OX388349.1 coordinate 2,158,861, forward strand.
CGTTATTTCACCGACGCAAAGCTCTGCAAGGTGAGGAGCAGTTAGACCCCAGCGTGTCAGACCCTTGATGAAGGCTTTATTAACGCGAGGAGCATCCTTTTGTACACGCAGACCAACGCAAACCCACGCACCCGCATTCACGCACTCCCCCTCGATAGAGGGCCATCGAGGGCGATGCCGCCGGCTAGGCCGGGGCTTCAGTTCGGGTGGCGGGACACCGCCTCCTCTTACTCGTGCACCCCTCGATAGAGGGCACAGGGTGTTAGGCGTTTGGTGGGGCGGCCTGGGCCCGTTTTTAGTTTGGTGCTGAGGATATGGCGTGGGGCTCTACGTGGAATAAATATACACACATACACACACACACACATTGGGTTAGGGTATGGGTGTGGGTTAGGGTATGGGTGTGGGTTAGGGTATGGGTGTGGGTTAGGGTATGGGTTAGGGTGCGGGTTGGGATGTGGGTTGGGATGTGGTTAGAGAGGGGGTTTGGGAGTGTGTTAGGGTGTGGGAACAAGGCTGGCCGGTAAAGAGTGGATGGGACTTATTGATTGATAAGTTCTGGAGTTGGATCTGGACTTTGCGTACCGGTCAAGGTAGAGGATGGTCAAAGGGAGTGTCGGGCCCCAAGCCTCAGCCCCCAAGACCTACGCCAGATTTGGAATCAGTTTCACTTCCCTATCTGGCAATATAATAATAATAATAATAATAATAATAATAATAATAATAATAATAACACACACACATACACACAGACATCATTCCGAAAATGGTCAAAACGTGTTCTAGGGACCCCAAAACATGTATTTCCGTTGAAATCTCGAAGTCGAATTTTTTCATGAAAACAATACTTTCTCTATACTTCGTATATGGAGAAAGTAAAAAATCTGATGTGGCCAGCACATGACTTTCTCCATACGTAAGATTTAAATATTTATCTACGACAGTAATTTCGAACTCTATATTCCATCTAAACTTGGAAGATGAGTGATTAATTTATATCTTATTATCTTTTACGTCACAAACATTATAAATAATGTTTTTCCGGACATGCTCGATGAAAAACGATGAATTTGGCCTATCGCCCATAGAGCCCAAAGCGCCCGCTAAGTACATAATCAGCAACTTCCAGTTTATCAGTATTTCATGAATAACTCCTAAAACATCAATGATATGAAAATATGTTTCATATAAAAGTTATAGTAAATTACATTCTCTAAAACATTTATAAATAACAGTATATACCTAAATATCATATTTATGGAGATATTTTGAAAACCGGAAATGAGCTTTAATGAATAAAGCTCAACTTCCGATTAACCGGTTTACTCCAAAAACTAATCAACTCTAACGATTAAAATGAAAGTACTATTTATATATATATATACTTCGTATATACTTCGTATATGGAGAAAGTAAAAAGGGGATGAAAATTGAAATTTCGCTAAAATTCTCAGTTTTCGATGCTTTTTTTGATCAAAATGAAGGAAAATGACGAAAATTAAGGAAGAAAAGCGGGTTAAAATTTAAATTTCGCTAAAATTCTCCGTTTTCGATGCTTTTTAGATCAAAATGCAAGAAAATGACGAAAATTAAGGATAAAAAATGGATAAAAATTGAAATTTCGCTAAAATCTCCGTTTTCGATCCTTTTTATGAACAAAATGCAAGAAAATGACGAAAATTAAGGAAAAAAAGGGGATAAAAACTGAAATTTCGCTAAAATTCTCCCAACTCGATGCTTGTTTTTATCAAAATGCAAAAAAATGACGAAAATTAAGGAAAAATAGGGGATAAAAATTGAAATTTCGCTAAAATTCTCAGATTTCGATGCTTTTTTTGATCAAAATGCAATAGAATGACGAAAATTAAGGAAGAAAAGGGGGTTAAAATTTAAATTTCTCTAAAATTCTCCGTTTTCGATCCTTTTTTTGATCAAAATGCAAGAAAATGACGAAAATTAAGGAAAAAAAAGGGGATAAAAATTTAAATTCCGCTAAAATTCTCCTTTTTCGATGCTTTTTTTGATAAAAATGAAGGAAAATGACGAAAATTAAGGACAAAAGGGGGAAAAATTGAAATTTCGTTAATATTCTCGGATTTCAATCCTTTTTTTGATCATAATGCAAGAAAATGACGAAAATTAAGGAAAAAAAGGGGATAAAAATTGAAGTCTCGCTAAAATTCTCCGTTTTCGATGCTTTTTTTGATCAAAATGCAAGAAAATGACGAAAATTAAGGAAAAAGAGGGGATAAAAATTGAAATTTCCCTAAAATTCTCAGATTTCGATGCTTTTTTTGATCAAAATGCAAGAGAATGACGAAAATTAAGGATAAAAAGTGGGTTAAAATTTAAATTTCGCTAAAATTCTCCGTTTTCGATCCTTTTTTTGATCAAAATGCAAGAAAATGACGAAAATTAAGGAAAAAATCTGATGTGGCCAGCACATGACTTTCTCCATACATAAGATTTAAATATTTATCTACGACAGTTATTTCGAACTCTTTATTCCATCTAAACTTGGAAGATGAGTGATTAATATATATATTATTATCTTTGACGTCAAAAACATTATAAATAATTTTTTTTGGGACATGATCGATGAAAATCGATGAAATTGGCCTTTCGCCCATAGAGCCCAGAGCGCCCACAAAGTACATAATCAGCAACTTCCGGTTTATCAGTATTTCATGAATAACTCCTACACAATCAGTGATACAAAAATATGTTTCAACCAAAAGTTATATTAAATTTCATTTTCTAAAACTTTTATAAAAATTGTATTTACCTTAATATCATATTTATGGAGATATTTTGAAAACCGGAAATGAGCTTTGAAGAATGAAGCTCGACTTCCGGTAAACCGATTTACTCCAAAAACTAATCAACTCTAAAGACTGTAATAGAATTACTACATATGAAATTTGGTGTTGATCCGCCGAATAGTTTTCATGTTAGAGCGCCCACAAAGTACATAATCATCTTCTTCCGGTTTATCAGTGTTTCACGAATAACTCCTAATCAACCGGTGATACAAAAATATGTTAAATACAAAAGTTATAGTAAATTACATTATCTAAAACTTTTATATGTAATACAATATACGTATATATCATATTTATGGAGATATTTTGAAAACCGGAAATGAGCTTTAATGAATAAAGCTCGACTTCCGGTATACCGATTTACTCCAAAAACTAATCAACTCTGACAGCACACACCACAGTACTATATATGAAAATTGGTGTTGATACGACCAATAGTTTTCACGTTAGAGCGTCCACTATCACACACACACATACACACACACACACACACACACACACACACACACACACACACACACACACACATACACACAGACATCATTCCGAAAATGGTTAAAACGTGTTCTAGGGACCCCAAAACATGTATTTCCGTTGAAATCTCGAAGTCGAATTTTTTCATGAAAACAATACTTTCTCTATACTTCGTATATGGAGAAAGTAAAAAGGGGATAAAAATTGAAATTTCGCTAAAATTCTCCGTTTTCGATGATTTTTTTGATCAAAATGCAAGAAAATAACGAAAATATAGGAAAAAAAGGAGGACAAAATTTAAAATTTTGCTAAAATTCTCAGTTTTCGATGCTTTTTTTGATCAAAATGCAAGAAAATGACGAAAATTAAGGAAGAAAAGGGGGTTAAAATTTAAATTTCGCTAAAATTCTCAATTTTCGATGCTTTTTTGATCAAAATGAAGGAAAATGACGAAAATTAAGGAAGAAAAGGGGGTTAAAATTTAAATTTCGCTAAAATTCTCCGTTTTCGATGCTTTTTAGATCAAAATGCAAGAAAATGACGAAAATTAAGTAAAAATGGATAAAAATTGAAATCTCGCTAAAATCTCAGTTATCGATCCTTTTTATGATCAAAATGCAAGAAAATGACGAAAATTAAGGGAAAAAAGGGGATAAAAATTGAAATTTCGCTAAAATTCTCCGTTTTCGATGCTTTTTTTGATCAAAATGAAGGAAAATGACGAAAATTAAGGAAAAAAAGATGATAAAAATTGAAATTTCGCTAAAATTCTCAGTTTTCGATGCTTTTTTTTTATCAAAATGCAAGAAAATGTCGAATATTAAGGAAAAAAGGGGATAAAAATGGTAATTTTGGTAAAATACTCAGTTTTCGATGCTTTTTTTGATCAAAATGCAAGAAAATGACGAAAATTAAGGAAAAAAGGGGGGAAAAATTGAAATATCGCAAAAATTCTCCATTTTAGATGCTTTTTTGATCAAAATGCAAGAAAATTACGAATAATAAGGAAAAAAAGGGGATAAAAATTGAAATATCGCTAAAATTCTCAGATTTCGATGCTTTTTTTGATCAAAATGCAAGAAAATGACGAAAATTAAGGAAAAAAGGGGGGAAAAATTGAAATATCGCAAAAATTCTCCATTTTAGATGCTTTTTTTGATCAAAATGCAAGAAAATTACGAATATTAAGAATAAAAAGGGTATAAAAATTGAAATTTCTCTAAAATTCTCAGATTTCGATGCTTTTTTTGATCAAAATGCAAGAAAATGACGAAAAGTAAGGAAAAAAAGGGGGTAAAAATTTAAATTTCGCTAAAATTCTCCGTTTTCGATCCTTTCTTTGATCAAACTGCAAGAAAATGACGAAAATTAAGTAAAAAAGGTCGGAAAAATTGAAATTTCGCTAAAATTCTCAGTTTTCGATGCTTTTTTTGATCAAAATGCAAGAAAATTATGAATATTAAGGAAAAAAAGGGGATAAAAATTGAAATTTCGCTAAAATCCTCCGTTTTCGATGCTTTTTAGATCAAAATGCAGGAAAAAGACGATAATAAAGGACAAAAGGGGATAAAAATTGAAATTTCGCTAAAATTCTCCGTTCTCGATGCTTTTTATTGTCAAAATGCAAGAAAATGACGAAAATAAAGGACAAAAGGGGATAAAAATTAAAATTCCGCTAAAATTCTCCGTTCCCGATGTTTTCTTTATCAAAATGCAAGAAAATGACGAAAAGTAAGGAAAAAAATTTGATGTGGCCAGCACATGACTTTCTCCATATACATAAGATGCAAATATTTACCTACGACAGTAATTTCGAACTCTATATTCCATCTAAACTTCGAAGATGAGTGATTAATTTATATATTATTATCTTTTACATTACAAAAATTATAAATAATATTTAACGCGACATGATCGATGAAAAAAGATGAAATTGGCCTTTCGCCCATAGAGCCCAGAGCGCCCACAAAGTACATAATCAGCAACTTCCGGTTTATCAGTATTTCATGAAAACTCCTAAACAATCAGTGATAAAAAAATATGTTTTCTTACAAAAGTTATAGTAAATTACATTTTCTAAAACATTTATAAATAATAGTATATACCTAAATATAATATTTATGGAGATATTTTGAAAACCGGAAATAAGCTTTGAAGAATGAAGCTCAACTTCCGGGCGACCGATTTACTCCAAAAACTAATCAACTCTAACGACTGTAATAAAAGTACAATTTATGAAATTTGGTGTTGATCCGACAATTAGTTTTCATGTTAGAGCGCCCACAAAGTACATAATCATCTTCTTCCGGTTTATCAGTGTTTCACGAATAACTCCTAATCAACCGGTGATACAAAAATATATTAAATACAAAAGTTATGGTAAATTACATTATCTAAAACTTTTATAAGAAATACAATAGATGTATATATCATATTTATGGAGATATTTTGAAAACCGGAAATGAGCTTTAATGAATAAAGCTCGACTTCCGGTTAACGGATTTACTCCAAAAACTAATCAACTCTGACAGCACAAACAACAGTACTATATATGAAGTTTGGTATTGATACGACTTTTAGTTTTCGAGTTAGAACGCCCATTATCACACACACACATACACACACACACACTCACACACACACACACACACACACACACACACACACACACACAAACACACACACACACACAAACACACACATACACACAGACATCATTCAGAAAATGGTCAAAACGTGTTCTAGGGACCCCAAAACGTGTAATTCCGTTGAAATCTCGAAGTCGAATTTTTTCATGAAAACAATACTTTCTCTATACTTCGTATATGGAGAAAGTAAAAAAGGGGATAAAAATTGAATTCCGCTAAAATTCTCCGTTTTCGATGCTTTTCTATATCAAAATGCAACAAAATGACGAAAATTAAGGAAAAAAAGGGGATAAAAATTGAAATTTCGCTAAAAATCTCCGTTTTCGATGATTTTTTTGATCAAAATGCAAGAAAATAACGAAAATTTAGGAAAAAAAGGAGGACAAAATTTAAAATTTCGCTAAAATTCTCAGTTTTCGATGCTTTTTTTGATCAAAATGCAAGAAAATGACGAAAATTAAGGAAAAAAGTGGATAAAAACTGAAATTTCGCTAAAATTCTCCGTTCTCGATGCTTTTTATTTATCAAAATGCAAGAAAACGACGAAAATTAAGGAAAAAAAGGGATAAAAATTGAAATTTCACTAAAATTCTCAGTTCTCTATGCTTTTTTTGATCAAAATGAAGGAAAATGACGAAAATTAAGGAAAAAAAGAGGATAAAAATTGAAATTTCGATAAAATTCTCTGTTTTCGATGCTTTTTATTTATCAAAATGCAAGAAAACGACGAAAATTTAGGAAAAAAAGGGATAAAAATTGAAATTTCAAAAAATTCTCAGTTTTCGATGCTTTTTTTGATCAAAATGAAGGAAAATGACGAAAATTAAGGAAAAAAAGATGATAAAAATTGAAATTTCGCTAAAATTCTCAGTTTTCGATGCTTTTTTTTTATCAAAATGCAAGAAAATGTCGAAAATTAAGGAAAAAAAGGGGATAAAATGGAAATTACGCTAAAATTCTCCTTTTTTCGATGCTTTTTTTGATCAAAATACAAGAAAATGACGAAAATTAAGGAAGAAAAGGGGGTTAAAATTTAAATTTCGCTAAAATTCTCAGTTTTCGATGCTTTTTAGATCAAAATGCAAGAAAATGATGAAAATTAAGGAAAAAAATGGATAAAAATTGAAATTTCGCTAAAATCTCTGTTATCGATCCTTTTTATGATCAAAATGCAAGAAAATGACGAAAATTAAGGGAAAAAGGGGATAAAAATTGAAATTTCGCTAAAATTCTCCGTTTTCGATGCTTTTTTTGATCAAAATGCAAGAAAATGACGTAAATTAAGGAAAAAAGTGGATAAAAACTGAAATTTCGCTAAAATTCTCCGTTCTCGATGCTTTTTATTTATCAAAATGCAAGAAAACGACGAAAATTAAGGAAAAAAAGGGATAAAAATTGAAATTTCGCTAAAATTCTCAGTTTTCGATGCTTTCTTTGATCAAAATGAAGGAAAATGACGAAAATTAAGGAAGAAAAGGGGGTTAAAATTTAAATTTCGCTAAAATCCTCCGTTTTCGATGCTTTTTAGATCAAAATGCAAGAAAAAGACGACAATTAAGGAAAAAAAAATGGATAAAAATTGAAATTTTGCTAAAATCTCCGTTTTCGATCCTTTTTATGATCAAAATGCAAGAAAATGACGAAAATTACGGGAAAAAAGGGGATAAAAATTGAAATTTCGCTAAAATTCTCCGTTTTCGATGCTTTTTTTGATGAAAATGCAAGAAAATGACGAAAATTAAGGTAAAAAAGTGGATAAAAACTGAAATCTCGCTAAAATTCTCCGTTCTCGATGCTTTTTTTGATCAAAATGAAGGAAAATGACAAAAATTAAGGCAAAAGAGGATAGAAATTGAAATTTCGCTAAAATTTTCAGTTTTCGATCCTTTTTTTTATCAAAATGCCAGAAAATGTCGAAAATTAAGGAAAAAAAGGGGATAAAAATGGAAATTTCGCTAAAATTCTCCGTTTTCGATGAATCTTTTGATCAAAATGCAAGAAAATAACGAAAATTTAGGAATAAAAGGAGGACAAAATTTAAAATTTTGCTAAAATTCTCAGTTTTCAATGCTTTTTTTGATAAAATGCAAGAAAATGACGAAAATTAAGGAAGAAAAGGGGGTTAAAATTTAAATTTCGCTAAAATTCTCAGTTTTCGATGCTTTTTTGATCAAAATGAAGGAAAATGACGAAAATTAAGGAAGAAAAGGGGGTTAAAATTTAAATTTCGCTAAAATTCTCCGTTTTCGATGCTTTTTAGATCAAAATGCAAGAAAATGACGAAAATTAAGTAAAAATGGATAAAAATTGAAATCTCGCTAAAATCTCAGTTATCGATCCTTTTTATGATCAAAATGCAAGAAAATGACGAAAATTAAGGGAAAAAAGGGGATAAAAATTGAAATTTCGCTAAAATTCTCCGTTTTCGATGCTTTTTTTGATCAAAATGAAGGAAAATGACGAAAATTAAGGAAAAAAAGGGATAAAAATTGAAATTTCACAAAAATTCTCAGTTTTCGATGCTTTTTTTGATCAAAATGAAGGAAAATGACGAAAATTAAGGAAAAAAAGATGATAAAAATTGAAATTTCGCTAAAATTCTCAGTTTTCGATGCTTTTTTTTTATCAAAATGCAAGAAAATGTCGAATATTAAGGAAAAAAGGGGATAAAAATGGTAATTTTGGCAAAATACTCAGTTTTCGATGCTTTTTTTGATCAAAATGCAAGAAAATGACGAAAATTAAGGAAAAAAGGGGGGAAAAATTGAAATATCGCAAAAATTCTCCATTTTGGATGCTTTTTTTGATCAAAATGCAAGAAAATTACGAATAATAAGGAAAAAAAGGGGATAAAAATTGAAATATCGCTAAAATTCTCAGATTTCGATGCTTTTTTTGATCAAAATGCAAGAAAATGACGAAAATTAAGGAAAAAAGGGGGGAAAAATTGAAATATCGCAAAAATTCTCCATTTTAGATGCTTTTTTTGATCAAAATGCAAGAAAATTACGAATATTAAGAAAAAAAAGGGTATAAAAATTGAAATTTCTCTAAAATTCTCAGATTTCGATGCTTTTTTTGATCAAAATGCAAGAAAATGACGAAAATTAAGGAAAAAAAGGGGGTAAAAATTTAAATTTCGCTAAAATTCTCCGTTTTCGATCCTTTCTTTGATCAAACTGCAAGAAAATGACGAAAATTAAGTAAAAAAGGTCGGAAAAATTGAAATTTCGCTAACATTCTCAGTTTTCGATGCTTTTTTTGATCAAAATGCAAGAAAATTACGAATATTAAGGAAAAAAAGGGGATAAAAATTGAAATTTCGCTAAAATCCTCCGTTTTCGATGCTTTTTAGATCAAAATGCAGGAAAAAGACGATAATAAAGGACAAAAGGGGATAAAAATTGAAATTTCGCTAAAATTCTCCGTTCTCGATGCTTTTTATTGTCAAAATGCAAGAAAATGACGAAAATAAAGGACAAAAGGGGATAAAAATTAAAATTCCGCTAAAATTCTCCGTTCCCGATGTTTTCTTTATCAAAATGCAAGAAAATGACGAAAAGTAAGGAAAAAAATTTGATGTGGCCAGCACATGACTTTCTCCATATACATAAGATGCAAATATTTACCTACGACAGTAATTTCGAACTCTATATTCCATCTAAACTTCGAAGATGAGTGATTAATTTATATATTATTATCTTTTACATTACAAAAATTATAAATAATGTTTTACGCGACATGATCGATGAAAAAAGATGAAATTGGCCTTTCGCCCATAGAGCCCAGAGCGCCCACAAAGTACATAATCAGCAACTTCCGGTTTATCAGTATTTCATGAAAACTCCTAAACAATCAGTGATAAAAAAATATGTTTTCTTACAAAAGTTATAGTAAATTACATTTTCTAAAACATTTATAAATAATAGTATATACCTAAATATAATATTTATGGAGATATTTTGAAAACCGGAAATAAGCTTTGAAGAATGAAGCTCAACTTCCGGGCGACCGATTTACTCCAAAAACTAATCAACTCTAACGACTGTAATAAAAGTACAATTTATGAAATTTGGTGTTGATCCGACAATTAGTTTTCATGTTAGAGCGCCCACAAAGTACATAATCATCTTCTTCCGGTTTATCAGTGTTTCACGAATAACTCCTAATCAACCGGTGATACAAAAATATATTAAATACAAAAGTTATGGTAAATTACATTATCTAAAACTTTTATAAGAAATACAATAGATGTATATATCATATTTATGGAGATATTTTGAAAACCGGAAATGAGCTTTAATGAATAAAGCTCGACTTCCGGTTAACGGATTTACTCTAAAAACTAATCAACTCTGACAGCACACACAACAGTACTATATATGAAGTTTGGTATTGATACGACTTTTAGTTTTCGAGTTAGAACGCCCATTATCACACACACACATACACACACACACTCACACACACACACACACACACACACACACACACACACACACACACACACACACACATACACACACACACACACACACACAAACACACACATACACACAGACATCATTCAGAAAATGGTCAAAACGTGTTCTAGGGACCCCAAAACGTGTATTTCCGTTGAAATCTCGAAGTCGAATTTTTTCATGAAAACAATACTTTCTCTATACTTCGTATATGGAGAAAGTAAAAAAGGGGATAAAAATTGAATTCCGCTAAAATTCTCCGTTTTCGATGCTTTTCTATATCAAAATGCAACAAAATGACGAAAATTAAGGAAAAAAAGGGGATAAAAATTGAAATTTCGCTAAAAGTCTCCGTTTTCGATGATTTTTTTGATCAAAATGCAAGAAAATAACGAAAATTTCGGAAAAAAAGGAGGACAAAATTTAAAATTTCGCTAAAATTCTCAGTTTTCGATGCTTTTTTTGATCAAAATGCAAGAAAATGACAAAAATTAAGGACGAAAAGGGGGTTAAAATTTAAATTTCGCTAAAATTCTCCGTTTTCGATGCTTTTTAGATCAAAATGCAAGAAAATGATGAAAATTAAGGAAAAAAATGGATAAAAATTGAAATTTCGCTAAAATCTCTGTTATCGATCCTTTTTATGATCAAAATGCAAGAAAATGACGAAAATTAAGGGAAAAAGGGGATAAAAATTGAAATTTCGCTAAAATTCTCCGTTTTCGATGCTTTTTTTGATCAAAATGCAAGAAAATGACGTAAATTAAGGAAAAAAGTGGATAAAAACTGAAATTTCGCTAAAATTCTCCGTTCTCGATGCTTTTTATTTATCAAAATGCAAGAAAACGACGAAAATTAAGGAAAAAAAGGGATAAAAATTGAAATTTCACAAAAATTCTCAGTTTTCGATGCTTTTTTTGATCAAAATGCAAGAAAATGTCGAAAATTAAGGAAAAAAAGGGGATAAAATGGAAATTACGCTTAAATTCTCCTTTTTTCGATGCTTTTTTTGATCAAAATACAAGAAAATGACGAAAATTAAGTAAAAAAGGTCGGAAAAATTGAAATTTCGCTAAAATTCTCAGTTTTCGATGCTTTCTTTGATCAAAATGAAGGAAAATTACGAAAATTAAGGAAGAAAAGGGGGTTAAAATTTAAATTTCGCTAAAATCCTCCGTTTTCGATGCTTTTTAGATCAAAATGCAAGAAAAAGACGACAATTAAGGAAAAAAAATGGATAAAAATTGAAATTTTGCTAAAATCTCCGTTTTCGATCCTTTTTATGATCAAAATGCAAGAAAATGACGAAAATTACGGGAAAAAAGGGGATAAAAATTGAAATTTCGCTAAAATTCTCCGTTTTCGATGCTTTTTTTGATGAAAATGCAAAAAAATGACGAAAATTAAGGTAAAAAAGTGGATAAAAACTGAAATTTCGCTAAAATTCTCCGTTCTCGATGCTTTTTTTGATCAAAATGAAGGTAAATGACAAAAATTAAGGCAAAAGAGGATAGAAATTGAAATTTCGCTAAAATTTTCAGTTTTCGATCCTTTTTTTATCAAAATGCCAGAAAATGTCGAAAATTAAGGAAAAAAAGGGGATAAAAATGGAAATTTCGCTAAAATTCTCCTTTTTCGATGCTTTTTTGATCAAAATGCAAGAGAATGACGAAAAATTAAGGAAAAAAGGGAGGAAAAATTGAAATATCGCAAAAATTCTCCGTTCTCGATGCTTTTTTTTTATCAAAATGCAAGAAAATGACGAAAATAATGGAAAAAAAGGGGTAAAATTGAAATTTCGCTAAAATTCTCAGTTTTCGATGCTTTTTTTGATGAAAATGAAGGAAAATAACGAAAATTAAGGCAAAGGAGGATAGAAATTGAAATTTCGCTAAAATTCTCAGACTTCGATGCTTTTTTTGATCATAATTCAAGAATATGACTAAACATTAGGACAAAAATGGGATAAAAATTGAAATTTCGCTAAAATTCTCTGGTTTCGATGCTTTTTTTGATCAAAATGCAAGAAAACGACGAAAATTAAGGAAAAAAAGGGATAAAAATTGAAATTTCACTAAAATTCTCAGGTTTCGATTCTTTTTTTGATCAAAATGCAAGAAAATGAAGAAAATTAAGAAGAAAAAGGGGATAGAAATTAAAATATTGCTAAAATTCTCCGTTCTCGCAGCTTATTATTTATCAAAATGCAAGAAAACGACGAAAATTAAGGAAAAAAAGGGATAAAAATTGAAATTTCACTAAAATTCTCAGGTTTCGATGCTTTTTTTGATCAAAATGCAAGAAAATGAAGAAAATTAAGAAGAAAAAGGGGATAAAAATTTAAATTTCGCTAAAATTCTCCGTTTTCGATGCTTTTTTTAATCAAAATGCAAGAAAATGACGTAAATTAAGGAAAAAAGTGGATAAAAACTGAAATTTCGCTAAAATTCTCCGTTCTCGATGCTTTTTATTTATCAAAATGCAAGAAAACGACGAAAATTAAGGAAAAAAAGGGATAAAAATTGAAATTTCACTAAAATTCTCAGTTCTCTATGCTTTTTTTGATCAAAATGAAGGAAAATGACGAAAATTAAGGAAAAAAAGAGGATAAAAATTGAAATTTCGATAAAATTCTCTGTTTTCGATGCTTTTTTTTATCAAAATGCAAGAAAATGTCGCTAATTAAGGAAAAAAAGGGGATAAAAATGGAAATTTTGGTAAAATTCTCAGTTTTCGATGCTTTTTCTGATCAAAATGCAAGAAAATGACGAAAATTAAGGAAAAAAGGGGGGAAAAATTGAAATATGGCAAAAATTCTCCATTTTAGATGCTTTTTTTGATCAAAATGCAAGAAAATTACGAATATTAAGGAAAAAAAGGGGATAAAAATTGAAATTTCGCCTAAATTCTCAGATTTCGATGCTTTTTTTGATCAAAATGCAAGAGAATGACGAAAATTAAGGAACAAAAAGGGTTAAAATTTAAATTTCGCTAAAATTCTCCGTTTTCGATCCTTTTTTTTATTAAACTGCACGAAAATGACGAAAATTAAGGAAAAAAAGGGGATATAAATTGAAATTTCGCTAAAATTCCCCTTTTTCGATGCTTTTTTTGATCAAAACGCAATAAAATGACGAAAATTAAGGAAAAAAGGGGGGAAAAATTGAGATATCGCAAAAATTCTCCGTTCTCGATGCTTTTTTTTATCAAAATGCAAGAAAATGACGAAAATTATAGAAAAAAAGGGGTAAAATTGAAATTTCGCTAAAATTCTCAGTTTTCGATGCTTTTTTTGATCAAAATGAAGGAAAATGACGAAAATTAAAGAAAAAAAGAGGATAAAAATTAAATTTCGCTAAAATTCTCAGACTTCGATGCTTTTTTGATCATAATTCAAGAATATGACTAAACATTAGTATAAAAATGGGATAAAAATTGAAATTTCGCTAAAATTCTCAGGTTTCGATGCTTTTTTGATCAAAATGCAAGAAAATGACGAAAATTAAGAAACAAAAGAGGATGAAAATTGAAATTTCGCTGAAATTCTCAGTTTTCGATGCTTTTTTTGATCATAATTCGAGAATATGACGAAAATTAAGGAAAAAAAGGGGATAAAAATTGAAATTTCACTAAAATTCTCAATTTTCGATGCTTTTTTTGATAAAAAAGAAGGAAAATGACGAAAATTAAGGACAAAAGGGGGGAAACATGAAATTTCGCTAATATTTTCGGTTTTCCAGGCTTTTTTTGATCAAAATGCAAGAGAATGTCGAAAATTAAGGAAAAAAAGGGGATAAAAATTAAAATTACGCTAAAATTCTCCTTTTTTCGATGCTTTTTTTGATCAAAATACAAGAAAATGACGAAAAGTAATTAAAAAAGGTCGGAAAAATTGAAATTTCGCTAAAATTCTCAGTTTTCGATGCTTTTTTTGATCATAATTCAAGAATATGACTAAACATTAGGACAAAAATGGGATAAAAATTGAAATTTCGCTAAAATTCTCTGGTTTCGATGCTTTTTTTGATCAAAATGCAAGAAAATGACGAAAATTAAGAAGAAAAAGTGGATAAAAATTTAAATATTGCTAAAATTCTCCGTTCTCGCAGCTTATTATTTATCAAAATGCAAGAAAACGACGAAAATTAAGGAAAAAAAGGGATAAAAATTGAAATTTCACTAAAATTCTCAGGTTTCGATGCTTTTTTTGATCAAAATGCAAGAAAATGAAGAAAATTAAGAAGAAAAAGGGGATAAAAATTTAAATTTCGCTAAAATTCTCCGTTTTCGATGCTTTTTTTAATCAAAATGCAAGAAAATGACGTAAATTAAGGAAAAAAGTGGATAAAAACTGAAATTTCGCTAAAATTCTCCGTTCTCGATGCTTTTTATTTATCAAAATGCAAGAAAACGACGAAAATTAAGGAAAAAAAGGGATAAAAATTGAAATTTCACTAAAATTCTCAGTTCTCTATGCTTTTTTTGATCAAAATGAAGGAAAATGACGAAAATTAAGGAAAAAAAGAGGATAAAAATTAAATTTCGCTAAAATTCTCAGACTTCGATGCTTTTTTGATCATAATTCAAGAATATGACTAAACATTAGGATAAAAATGGGATAAAAATTGAAATTTCGCTAAAATTCTCAGGTTTCGATGCTTTTTTGATCAAAATGCAAGAAAATGACGAAAATTAAGAAACAAAAGAGGATGAAAATTGAAATTTCGCTGAAATTCTCAGTTTTCGATGCTTTTTGTGATCATAATTCGTGAATATGACGAAAATTAAGGAAAAAAAGGGGATAAAAATTGAAATTTCACTAAAATTCTCAATTTTCGATGCTTTTTTTGATAAAAAAGAAGGAAAATGACGAAAATTAAGGACAAAAGGGGGGAAACATGAAATTTCGCTAATATTTTCGGTTTTCCAGGCTTTTTTTGATCAAAATGCAAGAGAATGTCGAAAATTAAGGAAAAAAAGGGGATAAAAATTAAAATTCCGCTAAAATTCTCCGTTCTCGATGCTTTTTTTTTATCAAAATGCAAGAAAATGTCGAAAATTAAGGAAAAAAAGGGGATAAAATGGAAAATACGCTAAAATTCTCATTTTTTCGATGCTTTTTTTGATCAAAATACAAGAAAATGACGAAAATTAATTAAAAAAGGTCGGAAAAATTGAAATTTCGCTAAAATTCTCAGTTTTCGATGCTTTTTTTGATCATAATTCAAGAATATGACTAAACATTAGGACAAAAATGGGATAAAAATTGAAATTTCGCTAAAATTCTCTGGTTTCGATGCTTTTTTTGATCAAAATGCAAGAAAATGACGAAAATTAAGAAGAAAAAGGGGATAAAAATTTAAATATTGCTAAAATTCTCCGTTCTCGCAGCTTATTATTTATCAAAATGCAAGAAAACGACGAAAATTAAGGAAAAAAAGGGATAAAAATTGAAATTTCACTAAAATTCTCAGGTTTCGATGCTTTTTTTTGATCAAAATGCAAGAAAATGAAGAAAATTAAGAAGAAAAAGGGGATAAAAATTTAAATTTCGCTAAAATTCTCCGTTTTCGATGCTTTTTTTAATCAAAATGCAAGAAAATGACGTAAATTAAGGAAAAAAGTGGATAAAAACTGAAATTTCGCTAAAATTCTCCGTTCTCGATGCTTTTTATTTATCAAAATGCAAGAAAACGACGAAAATTAAGGAAAAAAAGGGATAAAAATTGAAATTTCACTAAAATTCTCAGTTCTCTATGCTTTTTTTGATCAAAATGAAGGAAAATGACGAAAATTAAGGAAAAAAAGAGGATAAAAATTGAAATTTCGATAAAATTCTCTGTTTTCGATGCTTTTTATTTATCAAAATGCAAGAAAACGACGAAAATTTAGGAAAGAAAGGGATAAAAATTGAAATTTCAAAAAATTCTCAGTTTTCGATGCTTTTTTTGATCAAAATGAAGGAAAATGACGAAAATTAAGGAAAAAAAGATGATAAAAATTGAAATTTCGCTAAAATTATCAGTTTTCGATGCTTTTTTTTTATCAAAATGCAAGAAAAGGTCGAAAATTAAGGAAAAAAAGGGGATAAAATGGAAATTACGCTAAAATTCTCCTTTTTTCGATGCTTTTTTTGATCAAAATACAAGAAAATGACGAAAATTAAGGAAGAAAAGGGGGTTAAAATTTAAATTTCGCTAAAATTCTCAGTTTTCGATGCTTTTTAGATCAAAATGCAAGAAAATGATGAAAATTAAGGAAAAAAATGGATAAAAATTGAAATTTCGCTAAAATCTCTGTTATCGATCCTTTTTATGATCAAAAAGCAAGAAAATGACGAAAATTAAGGGAAAAAGGGGATAAAAATTGAAATTTCGCTAAAATTCTCCGTTTTCGATGCTTTTTTTGATCAAAATGCAAGAAAATGACGTAAATTAAGGAAAAAAGTGGATAAAAACTGAAATTTCGCTAAAATTCTCCGTTCTCGATGCTTTTTATTTATCAAAATGCAAGAAAACGACGAAAATTAAGGAAAAAAAGGGATAAAAAATGAAATTTCGCTAAAATTCTCAGTTTTCGATGCTTTCTTTGATCAAAATGAAGGAAAATGACGAAAATTAAGGAAGAAAAGGGGGTTAAAATTTAAATTTCGCTAAAATCCTCCGTTTTCGATGCTTTTTAGATCAAAATGCAAGAAAAAGACGACAATTAAGGAAAAAAATGGATAAAAATTGAAATTTTGCTAAAATCTCCGTTTTCGATCCTTTTTATGATCAAAATGCAAGAATATGACGAAAATTACGGGAAAAAAGGGGATAAAAATTGAAATTTCGCTAAAATTTTCAGTTTTCGATCCTTTTTTTTATCAAAATGCCAGAAAATGTCGAAAATTAAGGAAAAAAAGGGGATAAAAATGGAATTTCGCTAAAATTCTCCTTTTTCGATGCTTTTTTGATCAAAATGCAAGAAAATGACGAAAAATTAAGGAAAAAAGGGAGGAAAAATTGAAATATCGCAAAAATTCTCCGTTCTCGATGCTTTTTTTTATCAAAATGCAAGAAAATGACGAAAATAATGGAAAAAAAGGGGTAAAATTGAAATTTCGCTAAAATTCTCAGTTTTCGATGCTTTTTTTGATGAAAATGAAGGAAAATGACGAAAATTAAGGCAAAGGAGGATAGAAATTGAAATTTCGCTAAAATTCTCAGACTTCGATGCTTTTTTTGATCATAATTCAAGAATATGACTAAACATTAGGACAAAAATGGGATAAAAATTGAAATTTCGCTAAAATTCTCTGGTTTCGATGCTTTTTTTGATCAAAATGCAAGAAAATGACGAAAATTAAGAAGAAAAAGGGGATAAAAATTTAAATATTGCTAAAATTCTCCGTTCTCGCAGCTTATTATTTATCAAAATGCAAGAAAACGACGAAAATTAAGGAAAAAAGGGATAAAAATTGAAATTTCACTAAAATTTTCAGTTTTCGATCCTTTTTTTTATCAAAATGCCAGAAAATGTCGAAAATTAAGGAAAAAAAGGGGATAAAAATGGAATTTCGCTAAAATTCTCCTTTTTCGATGCTTTTTTGATCAAAATGCAAGAAAATGACGAAAAATTAAGGAAAAAAGGGAGGAAAAATTGAAATATCGCAAAAATTCTCCGTTCTCGATGCTTTTTTTTATCAAAATGCAAGAAAATGACGAAAATAATGGAAAAAAAGGGGTAAAATTGAAATTTCGCTAAAATTCTCAGTTTTCGATGCTTTTTTTGATGAAAATGAAGGAAAATGACGAAAATTAAGGCAAAGGAGGATAGAAATTGAAATTTCGCTAAAATTCTCAGACTTCGATGCTTTTTTTGATCATAATTCAAGAATATGACTAAACATTAGGACAAAAATGGGATAAAAATTGAAATTTCGCTAAAATTCTCTGGTTTCGATGCTTTTTTTGATCAAAATGCAAGAAAATGACGAAAATTAAGAAGAAAAAGGGGATAAAAATTTAAATATTGCTAAAATTCTCCGTTCTCGCAGCTTATTATTTATCAAAATGCAAGAAAACGACGAAAATTAAGGAAAAAAGGGATAAAAATTGAAATTTCACTAAAATTCTCAGGTTTCGATGCTTTTTTTGATCAAAATGCAAGAAAATGAAGAAAATTAAGAAGAAAAAGGGGATAAAAATTTAAATTTCGCTAAAATTCTCCGTTTTCGATGCTTTTTTTAATCAAAATGCAAGAAAATGACGTAAATTAAGGAAAAAAGTGGATAAAAACTGAAATTTCGCTAAAATTCTCCGTTCTCGATGCTTTTTATTTATCAAAATGCAAGAAAACGACGAAAATTAAGGAAAAAAAGGGATAAAAATTGAAATTTCACTAAAATTCTCAGTTCTCTATGCTTTTTTTGATCAAAATGAAGGAAAATGACGAAAATTAAGGAAAAAAAGAGGATAAAAATTGAAATTTCGATAAAATTCTCTGTTTTCGATGCTTTTTTTTTATCAAAATGCAAGAAAATGTCGCTAATTAAGGAAAAAAAAGGGATAAAAATGGAAATTTTGGTAAAATTCTCAGTTTTCGATGCTTTTTCTGATCAAAATGCAAGAAAATGACGAAAATTAAGGAAAAAAGGGGGGAAAAATTGAAATATGGCAAAAATTCTCCATTTTAGATGCTTTTTTTGATCAAAATGCAAGAAAATTACGAATATTAAGGAAAAAAAGGGGATAAAAATTGAAATTTCGCCTAAATTCTCAGATTTCGATGCTTTTTTTGATCAAAATGCAAGAGAATGACGAAAATTAAGGAACAAAAAGGGTTAAAATTTAAATTTCGCTAAAATTCTCCGTTTTCGATCCTTTTTTTTATTAAACTGCACGAAAATGACGAAAATTAAGGAAAAAAAGGGGATATAAATTGAAATTTCGCTAAAATTCCCCTTTTTCGATGCTTTTTTTGATCAAAACGCAATAAAATGACGAAAATTAAGGAAAAAAGGGGGGAAAAATTGAGATATCGCAAAAATTCTCCGTTCTCGATGCTTTTTTTTATCAAAATGCAAGAAAATGACGAAAATTATAGAAAAAAAGGGGTAAAATTGAAATTTCGCTAAAATTCTCAGTTTTCGATGCTTTTTTTGATCAAAATGAAGGAAAATGACGAAAATTAATGAAAAAAAGAGGATAAAAATTAAATTTCGCTAAAATTCTCAGACTTCGATGCTTTTTTGATCATAATTCAAGAATATGACTAAACATTAGGATAAAAATGGGATAAAAATTGAAATTTCGCTAAAATTCTCAGGTTTCGATGCTTTTTTGATCAAAATGCAAGAAAATGACGAAAATTAAGAAACAAAAGAGGATGAAAATTGAAATTTCGCTGAAATTCTCAGTTTTCGATGCTTTTTTTGATCATAATTTGAGAATATGACGAAAATTAAGGAAAAAAAGGGGATAAAAATTGAAATTTCACTAAAATTCTCAATTTTCGATGCTTTTTTTGATAAAAAAGAAGGAAAATGACGAAAATTAAGGACAAAAGGGGGGAAACATGAAATTTCGCTAATATTTTCGGTTTTCCAGGCTTTTTTTGATCAAAATGCAAGAGAATGTTGAAAATTAAGGAAAAAAAGGGGATAAAAATTAAAATTCCGCTAAAATTCTCCGTTCTCGATGTTTTCTTTATCAAAATGCAAGAAAATGACGAAAATTAAGGAAAAAAAGGGAATAATAATTGAAATTTCGCTAAAATTCTCCCTTTTCGATGCTTTTTT
The DNA here is from genome assembly GCA_947579665.1 of Sympetrum striolatum. Taxonomy (NCBI): domain Eukaryota; kingdom Metazoa; phylum Arthropoda; class Insecta; order Odonata; family Libellulidae; genus Sympetrum; species Sympetrum striolatum. The sequence goes on from OX388349.1 coordinate 2,179,049, forward strand.
TGATCAAAATACAAGAAAATGACAAAAATTAAGTAAAAAAGGGGGGAAAAATTGAAATTTCACTAAAATTCTCAGTTTTCGATGCTTTTTTTGATCAAAATGAAGGAAAATGACGAAAATTAAGGAAGAAAGGGGGGTTAAAATTTAAATTTCGCTAAAATTCTCCGTTTTCGATGCTTTTTTTGATCATAATTCAAGAATAAGACGAAACATTAAGATAAAAATGGGATAATAATTGAAATTTCGCTAAAATTCTTAGTTTTCGATGCTTTTATTGATCAAAATGCAAGAAAATGACGAAAATAAAGGAAAAATAGGTGATAAAAATTGAAATTTCGCTAAAATTCTCCGTTTTCGATGCTTTTTTTGATCAAAATGCAATAAAATGACAAAAAAATTAAGGAAAAAAGGGGATAAAAATTAAAATTTTGCTAAAATTCTAGGTTCTCGATGCTTAACTATATCAAAATGCAAGAAAATGACGAAAATTAAGGAAAAAAATGGGAGAAAAATTGAAATTTCGCTAACATTCTCCTTTTTCGATGCTTTTTTTGATAAAAATGATGGAAAATGACCAAAATTAAGGAAAAATGGGGGGAAAATTGAAATTTCGCTAATATTCTCTGTTTTCAATGCTTTTTTGATCATTGCAAGAAAATGACGAAAAATAAGTAAAAAAGGGGATAAAAATTGAAATTTCGCTAAAATTCTCCGTTATCGATCCTTTTTTTGATCAAAATGAAGAGAATGACGAAAATTAAGGAACAAAAGGGGGTGAAAATTTAAATTTCGGTAAAATTCTCCGTTTTCGATGCTTTTTTTGATCAAAATGAAGGAAAATGACGAAAATTAAGGTAAAAAAGAGTATAAAAATTGAAATTTCGCTAAAATTCTCCTTTTTCGATGCTTTTTTTGATCAAAATGCAGGAAAATGACGAAAATTAAGGAAAAAAGGGGGGAAAAATTGAAATATCGCAAAAATTCTCCGTTCTCGATGCTTTTTTTTATCAAAATGCAAGGAAATGACGAAAATTATAGAAAAAAAGGGGTAAAATTGAAATTTCGCTAAAATTCTCAGTTTTCGATGCCTTTTTTGATCAAAATGCAGGAAAATGACGAAAATTAAAGAAAAAAGGGGGGAAAAATTGAAATATCGCAAAAATTCTCCGTTCTCGATGCTTTTTTTATCAAAATGCAAGGAAATGACGAAAATTATAGAAAAAAAGGGGTAAAATTGAAATTTCGCTAAAATTCTCAGGTTTCGATGCTTTTTTGATCAAAATGCAAGAAAAATTGACGAAAATTAAGAAAAAAAAGAGGATGAAAATTGAAATTTCGCTGAAATTCTCAGTTTTCGATGCTTTTTTTGATAAAAATGAAGGTATATGACCAAAATTAAGGACAAAAGGGGGGAAACTTGAAATTTCGCTAATATTCTCGGTTTTCCATGCTTTTTTTGATCAAAATGCAAGAGAATGTCGAAAATTAAGGAAAAAAAGGGGATAAAAATTAAAATTCCGCTAAAATTCTCCGTTCTCGATGTTTTCTTTATCAAAATGCAAGAAAATGACGAAAATTAAGGAAAAAAGGGAATAATAATTGAAATTTCGCTAAAATTCTCCCTTTTCGATGCTTTTTTTGATCAAAATACAAGAAAATGACAAAAATTAAGTAAAAAAGGGGGGAAAAATTGAAATTTCACTAAAATTATCAGTTTTCGATGCTTTTTTTGATCTAAATGTAGGAAAATGACGAAAATTAAGGAAGAAAGGGGGGTTAAAATTTAAATTTCGCTAAAATTCTCCGTTTTCGATGCTTTTTTTGATCATAATTCAAGAATAAGACGAAATATTAAGATAAAAATGGGATAATAATTGAAATTTCGCTAAAATTCTTAGTTTTCGATGCTTTCTTGATCAAAATGCAAGAAAATTACGAAAATAAAGGAAAAATAGGTGATAAAAATTGAAATTTCGCTAAAATTCTCCGTTTTCGATGATTTTTTTGATCAAAATGCAAGAAAATGACAAAAAAATTAAGGAAAAAAGGGGATAAAAATTGTTATTTCGCTAAAATTCTCTGTTCTCGATGCTATTTTTGATCAAAATGCAAGTAAATGACGAAAATAAAGGAAAAAAAGGGCATAAAAATTAAAATTTTGCTAAAATTCTAGGTTCTCGATGCTTTTCTATATCAAAATTCAAGAAAATGACGAAAATTAAGGAAAAAAATGGGAGAAAAATTGAAATTTCGCTAACATTCTCCTTTTTCGATGCTTTTTTTGATAAAAATGATGGAAAATGACCAAAATTAAGGACAAATGGGGGGAAAATTGAAATTTCGATAATATTCTCTGTTTTCAATGCTTTTTTTGATCATTGCAAGAAAATGACGAAAAATAAGGAAAAAAGGGGATAAAAATTGAAATTTCGCTAAAATTTTCCGTTATGGATCCTTTTTTTGATCAAAATGCAAGAAAATGACGAAAATTAAGGAAAAAAAGGGATAAAAATTGAAATTTCGCTAAAATTCTCCGTTCTCGATGCTTTTTTTTTTATCAAAATGCAAGAAAATGACGAAAATTAAGGACAAATGGGGATAAAAATTAAAAGATCGCATAAATTCTCCATTTTAGATGTTTTATTTGATCAAAATGCAAGAAAATTACGAATATTAACGAAAAAAAACGGATAAAAATTGAAATTTCGCTAAAATTCTCAGATTTCGATGCTTTTTTTGATCAAAATGCAAGAAAATGACGAAAAATAAGTAAAAAAGGGGGAAAAATGGAAATTTGGCTAAAATTCTCAGTTTTCGATGCTTTCCTTGATGAAAATGCAAGAAAATGACGAAAATTAGGGAAAAAAAAGTGGATAAAAATTAAAATTTCGCTAAAATTCTCCGTTTTCGATGCTTTCCTTGATGAAAATGCAAGAAAATGACGAAAATTAAGGAAAAAAAGTGGATAAAAACTGAAATTTTCCCAAAATTCTCCGTTCTCGATGCTTTTTTTGATCAAAATGAAGGAGAATGACGAAAATTAAGGAAAAAAAGAGTATAAAAATTGAAATTTCGCTAAAATTCTCAGTTTTCGATGCTTTTTTTTTATCAAAATGCAAGAAAATGTCAAAAATTAAGGAAAAAAAGGGGACAAAAATGGATATATCGCTAAAATTCTCCTTTTTCGAAGCTTTTTTTTATTAAACTGCACGAAAATGACGAAAATTAAGGAAAAAAAGGGGATATAAATTGAAATTTCGCTAAAATTCCCCTTTTCGATGCTTTTTTTGCACAAAACGCAATAAAATGACGAAAATTAAGGAAAAAAGGGGGGAAAAATTGAGATATCGCAGAAATTCTCTGTTCTCGATGCTTTTTTTTATCAAAATGCAAGAAAATGACGAAAATTATAGAAAAAAAGGGGTAAAATTGAAATTTCGCTAAAATTCTCAGTTTTCGATGCTTTTTTTGATCAAAATGAAGGAAAATGACGAAAATTAAGGAAAAAAAGAGGATAAAAATTGAAATTTCGCTAAAATTCTCAGACTTCGATGCTTTTTTGATCATAATTCAAGAATATGACTAAACATTAGGATAAAAATGGGATAAAAATTGAAATTTCGCTAATATTCTCAGGTTTCGATGCTTTTTTGATCAAAATGCAAGAAAATGACGAAAATTAAGAAAAAAAAGAGGATGAAAATTGAAATTTCGCTGAAATTCTCAGTTTTCGATGCTTTTTTTGATCATAATTCAAGAATATGACGAAAATTAAGGAAAAAAAGGGGATAAAAATTGAAATTTCACTAAAATTCTCAATTTTCGATGCTTTTTTTGATAAAAATGAAGGAAAATGACGAAAATTAAGGACAAAAGGGGGGAAACATGAAATTTCGCTAATATTCTCGGTTTTCCAGGCTTTTTTTGATCAAAATGCAAGAGAATGTCGAAAATTAAGGAAAAAAAGAGGATAAAAATTGAAATTTCGCTAAAATTCTCAGACTTCGATGCTTTTTTGATCATAATTCAAGAATATGACTAAACATTAGGATAAAAATGGGATAAAAATTGAAATTTCGCTAATATTCTCAGGTTTCGATGCTTTTTTGATCAAAATGCAAGAAAATGACGAAAATTAAGAAAAAAAAGAGGATGAAAATTGAAATTTC